>CM035421.1:164945549-164955549 GCA_020310875.1 Ceratopteris richardii
GTTGGCATAGGACAAAACAGTCTCTTGCTTTTTGAGGAGACAATAGCCAATGTTTTTATGTGTTGGCAACCTTTCACGGGATAGATAGATAGATAGATAGATAGATAATTCAGTGGCAAATAATCTGATCCATTACGACTTGAAACTTTTCCTAATGAGAAAACAACATGTTCTTCATACCTTCCCCTGTCACTGGATAAAATGATAAAAAATCAACAGAAAAAAACAAGACAAACCTCTAATGGTTGTTAATCTCTCTCTCTCTCAACTGAGAAGTAAATGACATTGGTAGAATTATATGTACTCTTTAGGCTTCCAAGGATAGATAGTGAAACTGGTTTTATATTAGATCGGTGGTTGTTGGATCAAAGAGCATCAGGCATATTAGAGTGAAGTAATCTTTGTTACTCATGGTGATGCTGAGATATCAGTAGCAAACATTTCTCTCATGAACTTTAAGATCAACTGACAAAATGTCTATTTTCCTAAATGTTTATGTTCTTGGTTTGTTTGAGAACCCATCGAAAATAAAAACACCAGTGGATAGTGTGGAAAAGAAGAACAACTGATACAACCATGGACATATCCTTCCTCATCCTGCTACTCCATTCTTAAATTGCAAGGTGGAACAAAATTATGTTTGACCAATAACAGACTCGAACACATGAATACAATCAACAATCCATTCGTGTTGATTTGGGGAGTGCACCAAAATTCAGGACAGTAATTTCCAGTGGTGTATAACTAGATTAATGTGTATTCATGTATAACTTGCATCACAGAATCATCTTGTATGACTTGGAGAAAAGTGCCTTCTATAGAGGGCTGTCTTTTTCCCCCCCAACCTGTGAACCAGCTCCATCCATGTCTTCTCTAATGCCAAGTTGCACAAGACGTGGAAAATGAGAGAGAAACCTTCAAGCAAGATAAATTCTAGAGATTTGGAATCATATAAAAGATTATCCGTGCAATAGTATATGGTAAGCATGTTTCATATGACCACTTGCAAGTTTTTGACTGCGATGTATATGTCCACATTCCATTGAAAAAGAGGACAAAGCTGGAAGTGAAATACATCAACAGAATCTTCTCGAAGGTTAGAAGCTTGCATGAGCAAGCAAGTTTCCTTTTGAACTTCTTGAACTTGTTTCGATACCAAAAATTGTTAGCTCAAGACGACACAAAAGAGATCTCACAACAAGATTAATGACCCATAACAAGAGAACAACTAGTAACATAAAGTTCATGAATGAAACATATTATCTACAATACTCATGTGCAAAACAGCTCCTTCAAAAACGAAGCAAGATGTGTAGTAAATAGGCAATCCAACAGCCTTTTAGGTCCAAATCCAATTCAAATTTGAATAGTCAGCACTCTACTCTCTCCCAAAAGCCTACAATCTGAGATGATAAAAGAGCACTCAGCACCCCTAAAATGTAGATGACAAAAAACTTGCTATATTCTACAAAAAGCTGCAGTTTAACCCTGAAAAAGAATGGTCACAACTGCACCTTCCATTTCTTGAACCTTTAATATTATAGAAAAACATAATAAATCATGCCTTAATGAAAAAAGCTGAAATTAAATCTTCTGCGCAAAGTTCAGTTTTTAAAAGGTTCTTACAATTACAACCTACTTTTCGGCTGAATTTAGGGTATCTTTGTATGTATGTATGTATGCATGCATGTATGTATGTATGTATGTATGTATGTATGTATGTATGTATGTATGTATGTATGTATGTATGTATGTATGTATGTATGTATGTATGTATGTATGTATTTATGTATGTATGTATGTATGTATGTATGTCCTCCATGGTTAAAAATATTAGTGGGTATTGAGCATGGTATTCCAAAATGATCGGAGTCATCTTTTGTAGTCATTGTCTATATTGGGATGCCCTCGTTTGTTGTCATGGGATTTTGAATCTACCTAGATTTGTGGTGCGGTCAATTAGTGTACCTCTAGAGTTGGAGGGCCCTTGCTTCAAAGAATCTATAAATTACCACTGAGGCCATCTCTTTGATTGCCTTAGTAATCTCTCTCTATGCCTCATCACCTCAAGCAGGAATGATTCCAAGCACATCTGATCCTAATATCCCATAACTTTGGAAAGTGTTCCAAAGCCATGTTTGAAATTCACCTTGTATTTGAGAGTATCCTAGCCAAAATGACATATGGTGGACTTTTGGTTTTGGCTCTTTATGGCATACTTGGTATATCCTATCATCAATAGGAACCCTGCTATATTTACCTCTCTTTCTCTCTCAAGCTGATGTGAAAATGTACTTAATTGATGAATGGGATGTTGAGTTCGTTATGCAGATTGAATCACACAAGATGCCAATGGGGCATGTCACTAGTTTGAGAAAAACTGTGGACCTAGTATTGTATTATTATAAAGGCTAATCAAATCATCTTTCTTAACATCAGTCAAAAATGGCGAAGAATGTTTCCTTTAATATCTTAGATTGGTATCTTCCTTGAAATGTATGTTCTAGACTAAAGAATTACCATTTACCCTAGCTCGTCTTTTTGTACTTAGTTTTACCGGTAACCAATAAAGTCCATAATTTGAAGATTTGAAAAGGTGTTTCTTATTTATGGTGTTTCTTATTTATGATATCAAATACATAAATTGGTTTTTCCTAAAAAACATCAACTGATAAGATCCATATGATTTTATCCGACCATTGTGTGCATGTCACATAATCTTTATCATAATATTGCATGATGTGGTGGTCTTGTTGATGCCTTTCATTCCCATAGGATCACAGGCATGAAAATGAACAACAAGTGGTTTACTATTGATAATGTTGTATTTGATTGATCCATATCATAGAAGAGAGTGGATGAATCCAAATGGCAGGTGGAGATGGTGAAAATGTGTTTGATGAGCATGTGCAGGAAGGGAACAGTGTTGGTCATACCAAAGTTACTCCCTACATTGAAGTAAGTGGGACAGACGGATGCGTCCTAAGCACATCAATCAGAGACCGCTACCACACACACCACAGACTCTCTCTCTCTCGCACACACACCACAGACTCTCTCTCTCTCTCTCTCTCTCTCACACACACACACACACACACCGCAAACACGACACATACCTCTGTCTCTCTCTCGCTCGCTCGTCGACGTTCTGAGTAGACAAGCCGACGTTCTAAGTAGACAGACAAGCCGACGTGCGTTTTGAGTCGCCGACGTGCGTTTTGGGTGATGAGAGAAAGAAATAGTGATGTATCTCAATTATGGGACCATATTTCTCCAAGAAATCCATATATTTTTCCCTCTGACATCATTCAAAGTTGAAAACCTCATATAAGAGGGTGAAGAGATTGGGGATGGAGGAAAGTGGGAAAGATTTTGATAAGGAGGATGATATGAATATAAGCAAGGATGAGCCCTCCTTTGATACTCACACTTGCAAAAGGCTAGGGCTTAAGGAGGAAGATAACAAAGGTGAGCCATGAGGATATGGGATCCAAGGGTGAACGGGATGGAGGTATATGGCAATAATAGGTTGGTCATTCAAAAAGGAGGGAGCATTGGGAGACACTTCACAAGTTGCAAGAAACATGGGTGGTTATCGACTATTGCCCTAATGGGCTACTAATCTTTGTAGATATTTTTTCATTTACCTTTGGGAATCTCCAAAGGATGAAGCAATCCTCTACCTTCAAGTCTTTAAAATTTATTGACTTGATATTTATGGAATTTAAATAAATATTTTTTCACATCTTCATGTATTCTTAGCCAATAAAAATGTTGTTTAACTAGCTCATAGGCTCAAATAGGAAAAGGATTTCTAGCAACATGGGCATCATGGCATTTAAAAATGACTTGGTTTTGTACTTCTTATTGTCTTGGGACACAAGACTTACCTTTATAAAACAATTTTTTTTTTTGGATGCAGTAGTGTCCAAACTCTTCATTAAAAGTACTTGATTTATTCCTTTGGAATTGCTCAAATGCTCTACATGCTTCACTCTCACTTGGATCTTCATATCAACTACCTTTCAAACTTGAAATAAATTCAATTTGATTGTTCAACATAAGCATCAAACTTAAGGCATCTACCACTCTATTGAAGTTTCCTTTCATGTACTTGAGTTTGTAATCAAACTCTTGTAATTTCAAAGCCCATCTAGCTTTTCTATCTCTCAAGGTTGTTTTGCAAACCACTTGATGTTCCCCTGATGAAAGACTATTCTCTTATTTGATCCATACAAATAATGGCTCCATTTCTTTAGAGAACTAATAATAGAAAACAATTCCTTGGTCATAGGTAGAGTATTTTGTTGAGTAAGACTTAGCTTTCTACTTTCTTAAGCTACTAATTGACCATTTTGGTTTAGCAGTGCTCCTACTACAGATGAACTTGCATTATTTCTGATTAGAAAGGTTTATTTGGATCCACAATCTCTAGAACTATAGTTGAAACTAAAACAAGTTTAAGGTCTTGAAAACATTTTGAATGTTCTATGTTCCAATTGAGTTTTTTATGCTTTCCTTTGAGTTGATGTGTCAAAGCTACTTCTATTTTGACATATCTTGGCAAAAATTTCCCATGCTATCTAGCCGATTGGAGAAAACCATTTAGTTCTCAATGAGTCTTGGGCTCAACCCATGTAAGATTCATTCTAAAGTTCCTAGGGTTAACTTGGATTAGCTCTTCATAAGTAATATGACCTAAGTAATTTATGTCTTGGGTAATAACACCACATTTATATTCTTTACCATAAATGTTACTATCTCCAAGAGGTTCAAGGTCTTTTTTCAAGTGCTCTAGATGAATCTCATAGTCTTTACTAAAGGTTAGATATTCATGAAGAGGCTCCACCACAAATTTCCCGAAGTATGGCTTTGGAACTTGTTTAATCAAAGTCACAAACATGATAGGTGCATTTGTTAACCCCTATGACATCACTAAAAATTCATAGTCACAATACTTTGTTCAGAAGGCTCTCTTGGGAATATCATCTTCTTTGATTCTGATATGATGATAACGAGGCATAAATCAATATTTGAAACTATTTTAGCTCCCCTTAAGCTCTTGATGATATCTTTAACAAGTAGCATGGGGAAGTTATACTTGATAATGTACACACAACCTCATGGTACCATGCTTTTTTTGTATGAAAAGGATGGGTGCAGCCCAAGGGGAGTCACTTAGTTGTATAAGTCCTTTGTTCAAAAGGGGTTTCAAGATTTTGGCTTGGTTGTGGGAATTAACATTTGCTTGTTTTATTATCGGGCTAGAGGAGTACTTTGTTCTAATGAGCTTGAAAATAATATGTAGATTGTAGGAGAAAGATTTCCATTTGCTTTTTCTTCAACTTACTTTAACTTGACCGAGTCAAATATAGAATGATGTTTTTCCAAATTAGGAAACTTTTCTCAAAGAATTCAGCTTTAAGTTCTAAAGAACTCCCAATCTTATGAGAAATTCCAAACTTTATTTTCAAGAGTGTATTAAATACTATGAGGTTCATAGATTTATGCCATGTAACATGAAGGAAATGCGAATAAATAAGTCAGCTTATACTTAACATCTTTTGAAAATTGAATGGGCTCTTGTATAGAATATCTATTAAGGATTTCTGATTTAGCTATCTGGTTCCAAATGGGTAACCCTATTCTTTCTTGAAAATTATCACATAGTTTATTTGAATCATATCTAAGAGAAAAAATTAAAACTCTACATAACGGATTCAAACTTCTAAGATACTTGAACTTACTATGAGTCAAAATATATGTGACTCAAGACTTTAACTTTTGCATAATCTATTTCAAGGTATTGAAGAAATTTATCTATCATTAAGAGAAAGACACAATACTCTCAAAAATATTCCTAAAGTAAAGCTAGAAATAATTTGACCACATTGAGAAACTAGTGTGGTATCCAAAACGACAATGTGTCAACCCACCAAGATTGTATTTATAATATTTTGACTCAAAATACTAGTACCTCACTTGAAAATAAGTTAAGATTTGCTTTATTCAATCTATTTGTAACTTCCTTTCTTTGAATGTAATACGTGTGCACTGTTGATATTCAAGAGACTTAATTTATTGATTTACAGTAGGAACCTAGTACTAACTTAATATGGGGAACCGTTTTTGAAACGATCTCGAATATTTGAACCTCAACCCAACTCCAAACTTGGACTTGGTGATGTTTTAGATACTTTAATTCTGATTTAAACGTGAGAGAAAACATCTCCTTCATTTATTTATCCTTTCTTCATGGTTTAAGTACGTTATCTTAATGCACTTTTAGAAGAAGGCGATAACCTAATTGATGTTTTTTTATGAATCATGAGGTCTTCTTCATTGCCCATAAACATCTATGGAAACATAATGAACCATCTGGAGCCTCAAGGATTTCTCACAGTCCTACTTAGTCAATTGAACAAAATGATCATTAGCAACCAAAATAGGGCATGATTAATATTTCTTAAAGATAGGAATCCACATCATTTTGAATATCTTCACTTCGACATTCCTAGCGTCATTTCAGGGTGACCATCCACTCCTTTAAGGGGATTTTTAATCCAAATGTTCATTTAAAAGTGTATATGAAACCTCTCCTTAGCTCAAAGATTGCAAAGAAATGGTTATTTGAGAACAAATTTCAGGTTGCAAAGAGGAAAGTGGTTGATTAGTTTATTTCAATAACACCCATAGTGTATAGTAGAGCGAGATGGAAAGAGTAATAATAGTCGAAAAAGATACTCATTTTATAGAGGATATGGAATTCTACCCTGAAAGCTAAAAGAATCACTCCAAAAGTGCTCTCGACTACTATTGATTTTGGATGTTTTAAAAGAAACTTAATGACAAGATAAATGGCTATGTTGGATAACCAAATAATATCATAGGGATCTTCAATGGGAAATAAGGAGCTATCATACACAATGAACCCAAAAATATCTTCATGGATTAGGAGCTCTTACAAACATGTAGAAATCTACAACATCAACCTTGATAAATATTCACATTTGTACTTTGCTGAGTCTATGTCATTTCATATAGAAGTTAATCACCCTATACATAACATTTGTATGGAAGATAAAATATCGATTCAAACCCTCATATCCTGTTGTAATGATGGAAATAGAACTCTCAATTATATAGTTATATGGAGAACGTGTTCAAATTTGGAAAAGTCAAAAAGCTATCAACGAACGAACAAGGTATTCCTAGGAAAGAGTATGGACGTGTTGTGGAAGAAATGTAGTTCCTTAAAACCTAATCGACAATTCAACTAAGAGATGTGCAATAATGCATATCAACTCGATAAAGTTCAATAAATGGATGAAAATTCAAGATGGAAAAATGCATAGTCAAAGGTTTTTCATGCAATAACTAATAATTTCGTTATGTGACACAAGGGGTCGTGATCAATTCAGGACAACAGAAAAATCTTGAACAATTGGAGAAAAAAACTTCAACCCTCCTTGGATTGAGAACAAAATACCACATTATTTCGCACAACTTTAAGACATTATCTTTGAAAGGAACATCCTCTACAATAAAATATGGATGTCGTGAACTTACAAAACGTATGACATATGATTATAGTTGCAAACGTATGCCTTCCTTCATACAAAACTATGGTGATCCAAACATTTGGAGAACTCACAATATTGCGAAGTCTCATTATATGGGACGTTATGCATACTTCAAGTATACTCAACATGGTGGGGGTAGTCACAAAGGAGGCACCCTTCTCGAGCTCTTTGAGTGGCACTACAAGAAAACAATGCAACAATTTAATGCTGAGTGGAATTTATGATCATCAAACATTGTATAATCCTCAAAGCAAGCTATAACTAGATAGGAGAAAAAAAGTTCGAGCATCTAAAAAATCTTCGTATGCTGCTCCCTTGAAGTAACATGTAAGAGATCCATCACGACCATGATGTTCTCATTTATGTTGTGCTATTAATTCATCTACTTCTCCAAAAATGTTTTGCAATAAAACATGCAGAGAGCGTAGGATTTCGGGCCACAACCATCTTGCAAACTCTTACTTGCAGCTTTGCGTCATAATGAAATGATTTTTCCATCAGAGTGTCAAAACTATTTCCCCCTCCCCGATGATCACTCAAGAAACGCTCCCTCCGATCTGCAAATTTTTCATATCCAACTTTTCACTTGAGCTCCCTAAATTCTTGCTCGACTGAAAGTCTTCTTGTTTGAATGTCTTCTTGTTTGAAAGTCTTCTTGTTTGAATGTCTTCGAGAGAGAACCATTCTCTAGCATAAAAATTATCTTCAAGGGCTACATCCTCCATTTCATCATTAGAGATGAACTCACCATCTTGCTCTGAACTACATACAATCGATGAAATTGTTCATCCTTTTTTCATATAAATATTATTTGTATATCCATAAGTAAAAAGCTCTTCCTAAATTAAGTCTCAAAGTCTAGGAAAATGCAACGGCATTGAAAGGTCATTCAAAGAAGTCCTCTCCATATTCTTTGGAACTTTGGACACATCATCCTTCATATCCATGGGAACAATAGCCATGGGATCATTCCCATAGCTAGTGAGAGGCAAGCCCACTTCAGCTCCCATTCCAATTATCCAACCTTCGATCTCGAGATGATTATCATTTTTTCCTCGCTTGACTCGTATCCTTGTACACATAGTCCGAAAATATAGAAAAGCCCATCTTCGTTGAGACGAGATTTGATTCCTTTTCATTTAAAGGGCGCCAAAATAGTTTGTGGGTGTCATTCAGAATTGTGAATTACTTGTAGGAAATATTGGTGTATATTGTATTCTTCAAAAAACCAAGAGGGGTATATGGTCATCAAAATCTAAAATTACTCTCCCATTCTTCACTTTGACCTTAAACGTTTTGAATTTGGTTTTGATTTCAATATATCCTTTTAGTTAGATGATTCATTAAATTTCTCTATAACTTAAAGTTAAATGTCTAAGGCCCCAACTTAGAAAAGAAAATCCAATAATACCTCTTCAATCTTAGCTCAAATTGAAACCACATTTCTTGTGTTTTGTTTTGTTTCGTTCTTATGATTTTTATTTTCCCCTGAAGCCTTCCCTAGAAAACCATTTCTTCTGATGATTTCCATCTTAATCCTCCAGCCTAAAAGAGACATTAAGCTTAAAGTATGACAACTCTCACTCATAGACAACTAAGTCATTGGGGTTTTTGGAATTCTACATTCTATTTCACCATCTCGAAGAATAGACTCAATGTTGCACATCTTTGAAAAGCACACACTAATACTCTAGTGAGATTTTTTAGCCACCTCTATTATATCAATTTCTAGTTTACATGGATATGGATCAAGAGAAATGGGTCTCTTTTTTGGTACAATTCAGATATAAGTACAATGGGAGATATTAGTTAAATACTTAGAAAATGAAGGACTTTGTGTTGTGATGCATAGAAAACAATAAAATACATTTTTAAAGTGATATGCCCCTCAAAGAAAATTTAAACCCACGACATGTTCATCTGTATAATGTTCATAGAAAATGGCTTCTAGCTACTGTTTCTATTATCCCAAATCCTAAAACAATAAAGACAATGTTGAGATAAAAATCATTGATAGGCATCTCTTACCTTCATACTGCCCTTTTCCACATGCATTACTCTTTTTGTCGCATTCATCGAACCTCTAGGTGTAGATATTGTTGTGAAACTTGGAATCAATTGTATGTTCTCGATTATCTCTCTAGCTCTCTATCTATCTATATATTTATGTGTCTATCTCTTTGTGTCACTATATCATGTAGATAATAATGATCTCTATTGCAGATGGGAATTCTGTCACGCTGCAGTCGAACATGAATGCATCTCTACAAGCTTTAAAATATTCCCGCCAAATAAGGGTCATGCATTTCAACTGAACTGAGGGCGACTCGCGAGGTCTTTTGTGTCAGTGGCCGTGTTATTTGCTTCGCTCCTTGGAACACATGGGTGCTCGGGGGAGTGTCTTTGACGCTGCGTTC
>CM035421.1:164960549-164973049 GCA_020310875.1 Ceratopteris richardii
GGTTAGGGTTAGGTTTTTTAGGGTCAGGGTTAGGTTTCTAGGGTTAGGGTTAGGTTTTTTAGGGTAAGGGTTAGGTTTTTTAGGGTTAGGGTTAGGTTTTTTCAGGGTTAGGGTTAGGTTTTTTAGGGTTAGGTTAGGTCTTTTACGGTTAGGGTAAGGTTTTTGAGGGCTAGGGTTAGGTTTTTGAGGGTTAGGGTTAGGTTTTGAAGGGCTAGGGTTAGGTTTTCCAGGGTTAGGGTTAGGTTTTTCAGGGTTAGGATTAGGTTTTGAAGGGTTAGGGTTAGGTTTTTCAGGGTTAGGGTTAATTTTTTTAGGGCTAGGGTTAGGTTTTTCAGGGCTAGGGTTAGGTTTTTCAGGGGTAGGGTTAGGTTTTTTTTTAGGTTTTTTAGGGCTAGGGTTAGTTTTTTCAGGGCTAGGTTAGGTTTTTCAGGGCTAGGGTTAGGTTTTTGAGGGTTAGGATTAGGTTTTTCAGGGCTAGGGTTAGGTTTTTCAGGGCTAGGGTTAGGTTTTTCAGGGCTAGGGTTAGGTTTTGTAGGGTTAGGGTTAGGTTTTTCAGGGTTAGGGTTGGGTTTTTCAAGGTTAGGGTTAGGTTTTTCAGGGTTAGGGTTAGGTTTTTCAGAGTTAGGGTTAGGTTTTTTAGGATTAGGGCTAGGTTTTTTAGGGTTAGGGTAAGGTTTTTTAGGGTTAGGGTTAGGGTTTTTAGGGTTAGGGCCTCTCAGCTTCTCAGCTTCTCAGCTTCTCCAAGAAATAGATTGAGCCTCTTTATAACTTTTGGGTTTGACCCTTTATACAATTTGGAGTCGCACTTAAGTTTGAGCCTCTATTTAACTTTGTCACGATAAGTTCAAATTTATAGTGGAAACCTCTATTCAACTTCAAGTCAGTGAAGGTGAACTTAAGTTTGGATATTGATTCAAGTTGGTGTTTAAGATTCTATTGACCTTGGAATCGAAGAGGCCGAACTTAAGTTCCAGTCTTTATTCAACTAAGAGTGAGAAAGGCTAAAACTTAAGTTTGAGCATGTTAAGTTCAACACTCTCTTGGATCCAAAAGGACTTATAGATTCGAACTCAAGTTCGAGCCCGTGAGTCATATCAAGTTTACGATTGTTGGCTCATATGATATGAGGCTCCAACTTAAGTTCGAGCCTCTCAAGTTTTTCGGCAAAAACAGGCTTCAACTTAAGTTCGAGCCTCTCAAGTTTTTTGGTAAAAACACTAATATTTTTAACTCAAATCTTCTTGCATCTACAAAAGCTAAGCCTGTGAATCACATGAGCTGAGTTAGGAAGCTCAGACTTTTTCAGCTTTTCCAAAAGTTGTTAGAAGTTAAGTTCGAGCCTCTTAACTCATGAATCCAAAAGAGCTAAGAGGCTCGAACTTAAATTCGCACCTTTAGAATCATATCAAGTTTGAGTCTTCACATGACATGAGACTCGAACTTAAGTTGGAGCCCATGAATTTTAGGTTGTGTCACATAAATGAGGCTCGGACTGCTTTGAATCATGTCAAGTCTCAATTTGTTTAGTTACAAATGATGCTCGAACTTAAGTTCGAGCCTCTAAGCTTTTTCTGCAAACATGATAGTATTTTTAACTTGAATCTATTTTGAAATTTTAATAAAAGACGCTCGAATTTAAGTTTGAGCCTACTATTATGTTGAATACTCTCTTACATCCAAAAGAACTAACTGAAGGTGAAGCTTAGGTTTGGATGTCGATTCAAGTTGGAGTTTAAAATTGAATGTCTGTTGAACGTAGAGTCGGCCCATGAATTTTATGTTGTGTCACATAATATGAGGCTCGGACTGCTTTGAATCATGTCAAGTCTCAATTTGTTTAGTTACAAATGAGGCTCGAACTTAAGTTCGAGCCTCTAAGCTTTTCTAACAAACAGGATAGTATTTTTAACTTGAATCTATTTTGAAATGTTTATAAAAGACGCTCGAACTTAAGTTCGAGCCTATTACATTGAATACTCTCTTCCATCCATTCAGTTGAAATTTAGGTTTGGATATCGATTCAAGTTGGAGTTTAAAATTGAATGTCTATTGAACGTAGAGTCAGAGAGGTTCAAACTTAAGGTTGAACCTCTATTCAATGTGTAGTCTGAAGCTCAAAATTAACTGAACCAAACATGATACTATGCACAGTTCAAGCCTTTCAATAGAAGATCAAAAGATGAACAAAAGATGCTCGATCTTAAGTTCGAGCCTCTTAACTCGAAATTAAGTGAATCATATCAAGGTTGTTCACATGGCCCATGAGTTTTGAGTTTGTTGTGTCACATAATATGAGGCATGAGGCTCGAACTTAAGTTCGAGCCTTTTAATCATATCAAGTTTCAGTCTATTGAGTTAGATGATATGAGTCTGAGCATCTTAGCTTTTCCAGCAATAAGAATTGAATCTCTCTTGAACATAGAGTTGATGAGGCTCAAACTCAAGTTTGAAGCTCCATTCAATGTGCAGTTTGAAAGGCTCGAACTTAAGTTTGAGCCTCTATTCAATTTAGAATAGAAGAAGCTCAAAATTAAGTGAGCCAAACATGATAGTATTGTACAACTAAAATACACACATACAAAGACCTACATAATATCATTTCAGGGATGGTTTGAGTGCCTCTTAACATGCTAGCATCAAAATGAAGTTAGAGATTTTTATTCTTGTAGTTTGCTTGATTGGCTCAAACTGAAGTTTGAAGCTCCATTCAATGTGCAGTTTGAAAGGCTCGAACTTAAGTTTGCGCCTCAATAAATTGAATAGAAGAAGTTCAAAATTAAGTGAGCCAAACATGATAGTATGCACAGTTCACGCCTTTCAATAGAAGATCAAAAGATGAACAAAAGATGCTCGATCTTAAGTTCGAGCCTCTTAACTCTTGCAAGAGATATCAGGGTCAAACTTGACTTCGAACCTTTGAATCATATCAAGGTTGTTCACATGGCCCATGAGTTTTGAGTTTGTTGTGTCACATAATATGAGGCATGAGGCTCGAACTTAAGTTCGAGCCTTTTAATCATATCAAGTTTCAGTCTATTGAGTTAGATGATATGAGTTTGAGCCTCTTAGCTTTTCCAGCAAGAAGAATTGAATCTCTCTTGAACTTAGAGTTGAAGAGGCTCAAACTCAAGTTTGAAGCTCCATTCAATGTGCGGTTTGAAGGGCTCGAACTTAACTTTGAGCCTCTATTCAATTTAGACTAGAAGAAGCTCAAAATTAAGTGAGCCAAACATGATAGTATTGTACAACTAAAATACACACATACAAAGACCTACATAATATCATTTCAGGGATGGTTTAAGTGACTCTTAATATGCTAGCATCAAAATGACGTTAGAGATTTTTATTCTTGTAGTTTGCTTGATTGGCTCAAACTCAAGTTTGAAGCTCCGTTCAATGTGCAGTTTGAAATGCTCGAACTTAAGTTTGAGCCTCTATAAATTGAATAGAAGAAGTTCAAAATTAAGTGAGCCAAACATGATAGTATGCACAGTTCAAGCCTTTCAATAGAAGATCAAAAGATGAACAAAAGATGCTCGATCTTAAGTTCTGGCCTCTTAACTCTTGCAAGAGATATCCGGGTCAAACTTAACTTCGAACCTTTCAATCATATCAAGGTTGTTCACATGGCCCATGAGTTTTGAGTTTGTTGTGTCACATAATATGAGGCATGAGGCTCGAACTTAAGTTCCAGCCTTTTAATCAAGATTAAGTTGAACTTAGAGTTGAAGAGGCTCAAACTCAAGTTTGAAGCTCCATTCAATGTGCAGTTTGAAAGGCTCAAACTTAAGTTTGAGCCTCTATTCAATTTAGAATAGAAGAAGCTCAAAATTAAGTGAGCCAAACATGATAGTATTGTACAACTAAAATACACACATACAAAGACATACATAATATCGTTTCAGGGATGGTTTGAGTGCCTCTTAACATGCTAGCATCAAAATGAAGTTAGAGATTTTTATTCTTGTAGTTTGCTTGATTGGCTCAAACTCAAGTTTGAAGCTCCATTCAATGTGCAGTTTGAAAGGCTCGAACTTAAGTTTGAGCCTCTATAAATTGAATAGAAGAAGCTCAAAATTAAGTGAGCCAAACATGATAGTATGCATAGTTCAAGCCTTTCAATAGAAGATCAAAAGATGAACAAAAGATGCTCGATCTTAAGTTCGAGCCTCTTAACTCTTGCAAGAGATATCCGGGTCAAACTTAACTTCGAACCTTTGAATCATATCAAGGTTGTTCACATGGCCCATGAGTTTTGAGTTTGTTGTGTCACATAATATGAGGCATGAGGCTCGAACTTAAGTTCGAGCCTTTTAATCATATCAAGTTTAGTCTATTGAGTTAGATGATATGAGTTTGAGCATCTTAGCTTTTCCAGCAATCAGAATTGAATCTCTCTTGAACTTAGAGTTGAAGAGGCTCAAACTCAAGTTTGAAGCTCCATTCAATGTGCAGTTTGAAAGGCTCGAACTTAAGTTTGAACCTCTATTCAATTTAGAATAGAAGAAGCTCAAAATTAAGTGAGCGAAACATGATAGTATTGTACAACTAAAATACACACATACAAAGACATACATAATATCCTTTCAGGGATGGTTTGAGTGCCTCTTAACATGCTAGCATCAAAATGAAGTTAGAGATTTTTATTCTTGTAGTTTCCTTGATTGGCTCAAACTCAAGTTTGAAGCTCCATTCAATGTGCAGTTTGAAAGGCTCGAACTTACGTTTGAGCCTCTATAAATTGAATAGAAGAAGCTCAAAATTAAGTGAGCGAAACATGATAGTAAGCACATTTCAAGCCATTCAATAGAAGATCAAAAGATGAAAAAAAGATGCTCGATCTTAAGTTCGAGCCTCTTAACTCTTGCAAGAGATATCCGGCTCAAAATCAACTTCGAACCTTTGAATCATATCAAGGTTGTTCACATGGCCCATGATTTTTGAGTTTGTTGTGTCACTTAATATGAGGCATGAGGCTCGAACTTAAGTTCGAGCCTTTTAATCATATCAAGTTTCAGTCTATTGAGTTAGATGATATGAGTTTGAGCCTCTTAGCTTTTCCAGCAATAAGAATTGAATCTCTGTTGAACTTAGAGTTGAAGAGGCTCAAACTCAAGTTTGAAGCTCCATTCAATGTGCAGTTTGAAAGGCTCGAACTTAAGTTTGAGCCTCTATTCAATTTAGAATAGAAGAAGCTCAAAATTAAGTGAGCCAAACATGATAGTATTGTACAACTAGAATACACACATACAAAGACATACATAATATCGTTTCAGGGATGGTTTGAGTGCCTCTTAACATGCTAGCATCAAAATGAAGTTAGAGATTTTTATTCTTGTAGTTTCCTTGATTGGCTCAAACTTAAGTTTGAAGCTCCATTCAATGTGCAATTTGAAAGGCTCGAACTTAATTTTGAGCCTCTATAAATTGAATAGAAGAAGCTCAAAATTAAGTGAGCCAAACATGTTAGTATGCACAGTTCAAGCCTTTCAATAGAAGATCAAAAAATGAACAAAAGATGCTCGATCTTAAGTTCGAGCCTCTTAACTCTTGCAAGAGATATCCGGCTCAAACTTAACTTCGAACCTTTCAATCATATCAAGGTTGTTCACATGGCCCATGAGTTTTGAGTTTGTTGTGTCACATAATATGAGGCATGAGGCTCGAACTTAAGTTCGAGCCTTTTAATCATATCAAGTTTTAGTCTATTGAGTTAGATGATATGAGTTTGAGCCTCTTAGCTTTTCCAGCAATAAGAATTGAATCTCTCTTGAACTTAGAGTTGAAGAGGCTCGAACTTAAGTTTGAGCCTCTATTCAAACTTAACTTCGAACCTTTGAATCATATCAAGGTTGTTCACATGGCCCATGAGTTTTGAGTTTGTTGTGTCACATAATATGAGGCATGAGGTTCGAACTTAAGTTCGAGCCTTTTAATCAAGATTCACTTGAACTTAGAGTTGAAGAGGCTCAAACTCAAGTTTGAAGCTCCATTCAATGTGCAGTTTGAAAGGCTCGAACTTAAGTTTGAGCCTCTATTCAATTTAGAATAGAAGAAGCTCAAAATTAAGTGAGCCAAACATGATAGTATTGTACAACTAAAATATACACATACAAAGACATACATAATATCATTTTAGGGACGGTTTGAGTGCCTCTTAACATGCTAGCATCAAATTGAAGTTAGAGATTTTTATTCTTGTAGTTTCCTTGATTGCTCAAACTCAAGGTTGAAGCTCCATTCAATGTGCAGTTTGAAAGGCTTGAACTTACGTTTGAGCCTCTATAAATTGAATAGAAGAAGCTCAAAATTAAGTGAGCCAAACATGATACTATGCACAGTTCAAGCCTTTCAATAGAAGATCAAAAGATGAACAAAAGATGCTCGATCTTAAGTTCGAGCCTCTTAACTCTTGCAAGAGATATCCGGGTCAAACTTAACTTCGAACCTTTGAATCATATCAAGGTTGTTCACATGGCCCATGAGTTTTGAGTTTTTTGTGTCACATAATATGAGGCATGAGGCTCAAACTTAAGTTTGAGCCTTTTAATCATATCAAGTTTCAGTCTATTGAGTTAGATGATATGAGTTTGAGCCCCTTAGCTTTTCCAGCAATAAGAATTGAATCTCTCTTGAGAGGCTCAAACTCAAGTTTGAAGCTCCATTCAATGTGCAGTTTGAAAGGCTCGAACTTAAGTTTCAGCCTCTATTCAATTCAGAATAGAAGAAGCTCAAAATTAAGTGAGCCAAACATGATAGTATTGTACAACTAAAATACACACATACAAAGACATACATAATATCATTTCAGGGATGGTTTGAGTGCCTCTTAACATGCTAGCATCAAAATGAAGTTAGAGATTTTTATTCTTGTAGTTTCCTTGATTGGCTCAAACTGAAGTTTGAAGATCTTTTCAATGTGCAGTTTGAAAGGCTCGAACTTAAGTTTGAGCCTCTATAAATTGAATAGAAGAAGCTCAAAATTAAGTGAGCCAAACATGATAGTATGCACAGTTCAAGCCTTTCAATAGAAGATCAAAAGATGAACAAAAGATGCTCGATCTTAAGTTCGAGCCTCTTAACTCTTGCAAGAGATATCCGGCTCAAACTTAACTTTGAGTTTGTTGTGTCACATACTATGAGGCATGAGGCTCGAACTTAAGTTCGAGCCTTTTAATCATATCAAGTTTCAGCCTATTGAGTTAGATGATATGAGTTTGAGCCTCTTAGCTTTTCCAGCAATGAGAATTGAATCTCTCTTGAACTTAGAGTTGAAGAGGCTCAAACTTAAGTTTGAGCCTCTATTCAAACTTAACTTCGAACCTTTGAATCATATCAAGGTTGTTCACATGGCCCATGAATTTGGAGTTTGTTGTGTCACATAATATGAGGCATGAGGCTCGAACTTAAGTTCGAGCCTTTTAATCAAGATTCACTTGAACTTAGAGTTGAAGAGGCTCAAACTAAAGTTTGAAGCTCCATTCAATGTGCAGTTTGAAAGGCTCGAACTTAAGTTTGAGCCTCTATTCAATTTAGAATAGAAGAAGCTCAAAATTAAGTGAGCCAAACATGATAGTATTGTAGAACTAAAATACACACCTACAAAGACATACATAATATCATTTTAGGGATGGTTTGAGTGCCTCTTAACATGCTAGCATCAATATGAAGTTAGAGATTTTTATTCTTGTAGTTTCCTTGATTGGCTCAAACTCAAGGTTGAAGCTCCATTCAATGTGCAGTTTGAAAGGCTCGAACTTAAGTTTGAGCCTCTATAAATTGAATAGAAGAAGCTCAAAATTAAATGAGCCAAACATGATAGTATGCACAGTTCAAGCCTTTCAATAGAAGATCAAAAGATGAACAAAGGATGCTCGATCTTAAGTTCGAGCCTCTTAACTCTTGCAAGAGATATCCGGGTCAAACTTAACTTCGAACCTTTGAACCATATCAAGGTTGTTCACATGGCCCATGAGTTTTGAGTTTGTTGTGTCACATAATGAGAGGCATGAGGCTCGAACTTAAGTTCGAGCCTTTTAATCATATCAAGTTTCAGTCTATTGAGTTAGATTATATGATTTTGAGCCTCTTAGCTTTTCCAGCAATAAGAATTGAATCTCTCTTGAACTTAGAGTTGAAGAGGCTCAAAATCAAGTTTGAAGCTCCATTCAATGAGTTTTGAGTTTGTTGTGTCACATAATATGAGGCATGAGACTCGAATTTAAGTTCGAGCCTTTTAATCATATCAAGTTTGAGTCTATTGAGTTAGATGATATGAGTTTGAGCCTCTTAGCTTTTCCAGCAATAAGAATTGAATCTCTCTTGAACTTAGAGTTGAAGAGGCTCAAACTCAAATTTGAAGCTCCATTCAATGTGCAGTTTGAAAGGCTCGGACTTAAGTTTGAGCCTCTATTCAATCTAGAATAGAAGAAGCTCAAAATTAAGTGAGCCAAACATGATAGTATTGTACAACTAAGATACACACATACAAAGACATAAATAATATCATTTCAGGGATGGTTTGAGTGCCTCTTAACATGCTAGCATCAAAATGAAGTTAGAGTTTTTTATTCTTGTAGTTTCCTTGATTGGCTCAAACTGAAGTTTGAAGCTCCATTCAATGTGCAGTTTGAAAGGCTCGAACTTAAGTTTGAGCCTCTATAAATTGAATAGAAGAAGCTCGAAATTAAGTGAGCCAAAGATGATAGTATGCACAGTTCAAGCCTTTCAATTGAAGATCAAAAGATGAACAAAAGATGAACAAAAGATGAACAAAAGATGCTCGATCTTAAGTTCGAGCCTCTTAACTCTCGCAAGAGATATCCGGCTCAAACTTAACTTTGAGTTTGTTGTGTCACATAATATGAGGCATGAGGCTCGAACTTAAGTTCGAGCATTTTAATTATATCAAGTTTTAGTCTATTGAGTTAGATGATATGAGTTTGAGCCTCTTAGCTTTTCCAGCAATAAGAATTGAATCTCTCTTGAAGTTAGAGTTGAAGAGGCTCAAACTCAAGTTTGAAGCTCCATTAATGTGGAGTTTGAAAGGCTCGAACTTAAGTTTGAGCCTCTATTCAATTTAGAATAGAAGAAGCTCAAAATTAAGTGATAGTATGCACAGTTCAATCTTTTCAATAGAAGATCAAAAGATGAGCAAAAGATGCTCGATCTTAAGTTCGAGCCTCTTAACTCTTGCAAGAGATATCCGGCTCAAACTTAACTTCGAACCTTTGAATCATATCAAGGTTGTTCACATGGCCCATGAGTTTTGAGTTTGTTGTGTCACATAATATGAGGCATGAGGCTCGAACTTAAGTTCGAGCCTTTTAATCATATCAAGTTTCAATCTATTGAGTTAGATGATATGAGTTTGAGTCTCTTAGCTTTTCCAGCAATAAGAATTGAATCTCTCTTGAACTTAGAGTTGAAGAGGCTCGAACTTAAGTTTGAGCCTCTATTCAAACTTAACTTCGAACCTTTGAATCATATCAAGGTTGTTCACATGGCCCATGAGTTTTGAGTTTGTTGTGTCACATAATATGAGGCATGAGGCTCGAACTTAAGTTCGAGCCTTTTAATCAAGATTCACTTGAACTTAGAGTTGAAGAGGCTCAAACTCAAGTTTGAAGCTCCATTCAATGTGCAGTTTGAAAGGCTCGAACTTAAGTTTGAGCCTCTATTCAATTTAGAATAGAAGAAGCTCAAAATTAAGTGAGCCAAACATGATAGTATTGTACAACTAAAATACACACATACAAAGACATACATAATATCATTTCAGGGATGGTTTGTGTGCCTCTTAACATGCTAGCATCAAAATGAAGTTAGTGATTTTTATTCTTGTAGTTTCCTTGATTTTAGACTAGACTCAAAGTTAAGTCCAATTAGTGAATAATGTATGTATATGCAAATATGGATTATTTTTTGTGGAAATGATGTTTGTATCTAGTTTTAATTCAATTGATTATTTTTACAATAATTATTGAAAGAATGATCAATTGAATAGCATTGTTAATTTCTCATTTATTCTTTACAGGCAAAATCAAGATGGCAACAAAGCAAACTATATCTAGTCAACTTGAAGAAAGAGAAAAGTGGAAAGGAAAGAGAGTGATCTTGTTGGATCATGAAAAGCGTGAAAGATTTGGAACTGCTATTGTTTTATTGGTAAATCCATGGGATGCTATAAATTGCAAAGAGTTGGGAGAAAGTTGCCTAGGTGTTATTGTGGATGAAACTATGGATGCATAAACTTTGGATTCAACTTTGAAATTGGTCAGTTGGCCTATACTCCAAATCATTACAGAAGATGGTGAGCCTATGATACAAAAATTAGGCTTTAACTCAGTGTATGACATTGAAGATGATCATTGCAATGGTATTGAGGATGTGGATCTTGAAGCTGGAGAGAATCCAAATTTTTGCTTTACGTCATCATACAACATCGATGATGACAACATCTATGATGATAATTGCAATGGAATTGACGATGTAGATGTTGATAAGAATTATTCTCATGCGATTGATATTCAACATTGTTTTGATGATATACAAGTTGTTTCTCCTCTTCGAATGGAATGAGATCAACAAGAGGATTTTCATAGGAAAATAGTAACTGTGGATATTTTGAAGTGAACCAAAAAAAAAGAAGTTACATCCACAAGGTTAGAAAAAGTACTACATTGTCTCCTAATAAGAGATGCTCATTTGAGAGAATTCAAATGGTTTCAATGCATGATTGTTGTGAACAGAGATGTTGTCAAGTAGCTAGTAGGGCTAAAATACTGGATGCAAGATTAAACTTTTGGGGACAATGCTATTCAGATAGATGCAAATATGTATTGGATTGCATGAGTATGATGTACAAAGGTAACTTTGTGAACTCAAGTCAGCGCTTGAGTTTTAATTTCATGTTTGATGCAAAAGAAGTATGTATCAAGGCATGGTATTTAATTCATGGTATTGGAAAGAGCTCATTTTATAGGCTACGAGAAAAGTTTCTACTTGGTCAAAAGGTATCCATTCATGGGAATAATGGAATACTTAGAAGAAGTATCAAACATGTAGAAATAGCAAAAGCTTTGATACATGATTTCATTGATAATAATGCAGATCAAATGCCACACAAGTTGAGAACATGTACTGATGGTTCTCGTGAAACACAAAGAGTGCTTCCATCACATTATAAACAAGTGGATATTCTTCGAGAGGTGAATATGACATTAGAGAGTTTGGGATATAATAAATTATCTCAACCAACATTTTCAAGAATGTGGAATACAGAATTTAGAACAGTTTCTTTATCAACGTCAAGTACGTTCTCCAAATGTGACTTTTGTACAGGAATAAAAGCAAAGTTACAATCTACTAAAAACCATGAAGAACGTGCAAGATATTTAGCACAAAGAAGATCTCATATGCTATGCCAAATGAGTTGTAGAAATCTATATTATGCTTGGAGAGTTTCCTCAGAATTATTTCCAGATAAATATTTATGCATTATTCATGATAAAATGGATCAAAGTAAAACAACTATACCACAGATTAGACCAGTTCCAAAATCTCTTAATGGCATTGAGAGATTACCAATATCTTTAACAGGAACGCTTACTCATGGACATGGACAATGTGCTTATGGTCATTTTGCTTTAGGATTATGGCCCGGTGATCCAAATTTCACAATTGCATCTATTTCAATGTGTTTAAGAAACTTAGAAAAAAAAGATAGTCAGTTGTATGGAGATTTGGGATTGAAGAGTTCTGGTGTGAATTACACAAAGAGTCTATTTGATTCTTTGTTGTGGCCTGATGCACTTTATCATCATATGGATGTATTAAAGGAGCAAATTTTATATGACAATGTAACACAATGTAATATTACATGCGAAAATCAAAGTAATTCATTCAAGGAATTACCTAGAACATTATTTTTGCAACTTGATAATTGTGGGTCAGAAAATAAGAATCGCTATGTCTTTGCATATTTGTCTTTGTTAGTTGCTAATGGGATATTTGATATGGTGCAACTTGGATTCCTTATGGTTGGACATACACATGAGGATATCGATGCTTTATTTAGTTACTTTTCAGAAAAGCTCAAAAAACAATCCATTTTTAGTTTTCCACATCTTATGAGAACTTTTAATGAATGTTGCAGCATGCATCCGACACCTTTTCTTATATAGAAAGTACCAGATTTCAAAAATTTTGTCAAAGGGTACTTAAATGATGGAGCATATACTCTTATTGGGCATTCAAAACCATTGCAGTTCAGATTCTACATGAGTCAAGGGGTGCCCTTGATGCAATATAAATTGCATCCAAAAAATATTGATTGGTTACCTGCAAATGGTATAGAGCTATGGAAGAAAAATGAAGATGACATATCGAAGCTTCCTGAAGGCGTTCCAAAATTATTGCCACCTAGTGAGTATGTGAAGGATAATGAAAGGGTCATGGAAGGACTTTTGAGATATGCCAATTGGTGGAAAATGCATCTG
>CM035421.1:164978049-165026410 GCA_020310875.1 Ceratopteris richardii
TATATATATATATATGTGTGTATGTATATATATATATATATATATATATATATATAATATCGTAATATATATATATATATATATATATATATATATATATATATATATATATATATATATATATATATATATATATATATATATATATCCTAATTCAGAAACCCTATTATAAATATTCTAATTAAAAAATCCTATGTCAAAAATCCTAACTCGAAAACACTAATTTTGATATGAGGGTTTAACAAACCCTAATTTAGAAACTCTAATTAAGCCTTTTAGCCATATGATTGAAGTATATGTACACGTTGCATCTATTCCTCTGACGTCCTACTGGAGAGATGTCTCTCCTCCCAACCTTATGCCTCTACATATAGCTACTCAAATCAATGAGGATCATAATACACATAAAGATATATACACATCATGTACATACACATACATGAAATATAAAATGGAGTAGATACATTATATGTTATACATACATGCCTATATGCACACATGTATATATATACATGCATACATATTTACATGTAAACATTTACACATAGACATATATACATATATACATGTACACATCACATATACATGCCTACATCCACACATGTATACTTATACATGCATACACAATTATAAACACACTTGCATATATTACACAAATGCATATGCGTATATACACATGTGCATAGTAACACATGTATACATATATCACGCACATGCACACACATATATATACATGAAACAAATATATGTGCATACTAATACATGTATACATATAATACACATGAATACACACACATATGCATACATACATGAGAGAAATTGGCTGCTCCAATTATTGATCGATAACTAGAGTAAACTTTACTATCTAATCTGCTCATATGTTTTCATTATTGCCATCATTTTGGTAAGACACTAATAAAGTCTCATCCTAATTATCCTTATTATTTTCATTTATTTCTTCTATTGTTAAATGTGTGTTCTCATGAATCACATCATCTATTGATGGATTAATATCGATTTTTAGTAATTCCTCTTCATCATTAGTAGAATCAGCATGTAGTGTATTATCCTCTTCATCAAAAAGATTAGTATCATTATCATATATATTGCTTCTAATTTCTCTTTTAGATGTTGATGTATCAGTATCTGATGGTGAATCATCAAGAGGACTTTCTTAGATCTCTCTAACAAGAAAGTGTTCAAACAATGACTTAGCTCTAGGTTGAACATGAATGACTTAACACCAAGGATGAGCATCTGGGTTTTTATAAAAAAATGCTTGTTCAATATGCCCATGAAGAATATATGGTTCTTTAGTAGATCCCATTACCTTGGAAGAATCAATTGCCCAAAACCCAGATAATTCCTTTCTCAATGTGGAATTACTACCTTTATACGGGGATCGAAACCAATCAACCTTCAAAATGACGTATTAAATATCTAAAAACAAAGAAACCATTATTAGGTGCTTAAAAAAATAATAAACTCTATCATAAAAAATATAAACCTTTTTATACTTGTTTTAATGGGTAAAATGATATTTCATAGATGCCAATAACAATTCCCACGTAACCAAGTTTGCCATCTATAAGGTTCGTGTCTTTTGAGCTATCACATGATAGTTGCTTGAAAGCAGCAACAATACTAGAATCCTCTATTTTACGTAAAGAATCAATGGCTATGATTCTAATATGCTGTGCAAAAGGGCACATATTAGTGAACATTCGAGCTTGCAAAAGAAATTAAATTAGTAAAGAGAAGCTAATATACATATATGAAAGAAACAAAAGATTATTATAATAAAATTACCTTTCCTTCACAACCTATCATTAACTCTCTCTAATCATTTGAGATTTCTTCATTATTTGTGTTGGCGTGTTGCAAACGACTGTATAGCCAATCTGTGAAAGAAGATATATTTGTAATCTCATTATTATTGAGATTACATCTATATCTTTTGTTTCTCTGCCTTTTACTTTGGATATTTTGAAGTTCCTGTTTGTACTCGCTAAGGAATGCTTGCGTTCATTCGCTATTGCATGCTACAAAAGTAGAAACATTATTTTTTTCTTGAAATGTAAAAAGAAATTGAACTCCCTTACTTGATAATATGTCATCTGTTATTTTTGAAGAAGACTCGTTGGTCCATGCACATGGAGCTTCTTCATGACCTCTTTCAAGGTACTCACTAACATAGTACATGCACTCTTCAAGCATCCACCCCTTTGCCATGGATCCTTCTAGTTTCACTCTTTATCGCACATAACCTTTTAATATTCCCATAAACTGCTTGACCCAAAACATCCATCGAGTGTTAACAACACCTGCAATCTCTATTTCATCTACAAGATGGACTAATAAATGAACTTGAATATCAAAAAATGAAGTAGGAAGCTCTTCCTCCATCAAACATAGCTCTTTTCATTCATGTTTTTTTTTGGGATCGAGTTTTTGTCAATCTCTTTGATGTAATCCACCTATACATATCATAAAAAAATTATAAAGAAGTTAATTAAGAAAAAAGATATCAAATATTCATATATATTTAATATAAAAGTATCATAAGTACCTTATAAGTGATCCAAGACGATAGATCACATCTTGTACTCCTTTGGTTGTCTATCCATTGATAACCAAAGGTAAAGTATGTTTCAAAAAGTTATGCCAATCATGGGTCTTTAACCTAGATAAGCTCTTATCATCCCTAGTAAACATGTTTTAGAAAGATGGTCCATATCGTGTAGGAGTTCGAATCAATTGAATCCTATTGTTGATAGTCTGTATCTCTTTTGTGGTAAGCACCCAAGGACCAGGTGCATAAGTGGTTTCTTGTTGATGTCTATCAGAAACTTGCCATAACTTTGGTTTTGAGTTTTGATCCTTCAAATCATTCCTTGATTCTATGGTATCTTTTAGTCCAAGAAGATGTTGCCATAATGAATAACCAATATTCTTGAATATATGCATATGATCAAGAAGATGAAATACTTTTAACTCTTTCCAATACTCCAAAAATACCATATTGATATCTTCTTTGCGAGTGCCAATTTTCCTTTACCTCTCTTCACATACTCATAACCTTCATCATCACTCAAGATTTCTAATTCTAGATCTATCAAAGATCCATCTGTCCATTTTTTTATACTAATCCATAGGCATCATAGGTTTTTGACACTGACCTATTTCAAGCTTTCCATATGTGAGGATAGTTCAATGGATAGATCATCTATTGGAACCACAGCTTTGGCATTCAATTATTAGAAAGAGGATTGTGTATATGTGTATGTGTGTGTATATATGTGTATGTATTCTAATTCTTTTTTATGTTTGAGATTGAAATAATGGGAGATATTGTATGGTGGAAAAAAATAGGAGGCGACCTTACATACCACGTGAGACATGGCAGTTTTTCCATAGATAGCTATGTCTTCAAGAGTCATTTCCTTAGTAGAAGGTATAAAAATTAATAGTTTATATTTATAATTTTTGTATATTTTAGTAAGTTTTTTATATTTAATTATGTATTTCTATTTTCTTTACATAAACATGCTACTGCAAAGAAGAGAGTTGAGTCGAGCCACACTTTGCACCTAGGCCAAATGGGCCATCATGGTTTTGTAGCTACATTTGTAAGTATATGTGTTATTGTAAGTATATTTTTTATTCTAGTTAAAACGCAAGAAACTAATCTTTTTTATTTGTTTCGATGGGGCAAAAGGATTATGGTCGATATCCTACGAAACATGAGATTGAGTATGCTACACATTTTGGATATCCGTGTTTGTAATAGGCCTCTTTTCTAGTGAAATAATTCATTTTGAACTTTCTGAATTTCATTGTGGGGATAATGCTTAGAATGAATAGTTAGGTCATTTTATGCATATAGGAAAAATTTTGGGTTGACAAGTTTCATTTTCTCTCTCTAGAACTTACTTGCATCATGTTTTCTAGTGAAACTTTGAAGGTGAGGATGAAAGAATTAAGAAAAACTCTATATGAGAGAAAGGTAGAGCAAGTATAGGAGAATAAGAGTGCTTGAGTGAAACTCTTGTAAATCATGCTTTAAGTACCTCGTTCAGGGTCCTACATTTAGTTCATTGTAAGAAAATGCCTTGATTTTACTCTCTCTCTAGAATTTTGAAACTTGGAGGGCTCAAAAGTGGCATTTGGAGGTGGATTTGGACGTCGGATGTCTCTAACACTATTGTGCAGATCACAAAATTGAACAAAAGTGTCTCTCACAAGCTTAAGCTCATTCCTCACCATTTTTGAGTTACAGGGCTTTGAAAAGTGCCGTTTTCCAACAAAAAGAAAAACCAAGGACTTATCTAAGTCTATTCGAATCCGTGATTCTGATGCTCACGTATCACCATGTCTAATTATGGATGTTTTTGGATATATCTTCTTGGTGTTTTCTCCTATTTTTGACAGGTACGCTAAAGAAAGAAAGCACACTATGATCGCATGGCTTTTTGCAAAAGTTTTGGAAAAACTCGACTTTTTCTAAATTTGGTGGATCGCACACTTCTTTGGAAAAGGCAGCGATCAAACTCTGATATAGGGAGACCTACGCATCAACATAGAGGACACACAAAAATATGAGAATTACCTTCTGATTGAGAGTGTGATTGAGAGTGAAAGTGAGAGTGTGAGTGAGAGTGCGAGTGTGAATGCAATTGTGATAGCTCGGGGGTGGTCGGGAGGTAGAGGCTTCATCAAGAAGCTATTGTCCAAAGCTATTTTAACCATTGATTCACATCTATAATATCAGAATTCTTCCTTCTCTACATCATATTTGTTTCTACTCTTCCGCATCAGATTTTATTTTACCTTGTGCAATCTCTATGTTCTTCTCTCCACTGTTATTTTTGAGTGATAGAAAAATCGTGATTGGGGATAGATTGTGATTGAGGAAACGCTACAAGTGGTATCAGAGCATAATCAATCCTTGGGAACGATGGAAGGTCTAACACAAAAGATTCCTGAACAAGAGGAGCTTATTCAGAAGCTTCTTGGTGAATTGCACAAAGAACGAGGCAGAAAGCAACCAGAAGGGGCAACAAATTTGTTTGTGGAGCTGAAGCGATGAAGTAGATGAAGGTGCGGGAACATCTAGGGTACCTCGCGGAAAACAAAAATGCAATTATGAAGATATGGATCCAGGTGAGTCTGCCCTTAACCAAGTCTTCAAGAAGGCAAAGTTGAATGATTTTGATGGCGAGAAGAAGAGTGGCGAAGATCTTGAGGCATGGATTGAAGAACTAGAGGATCTATTTGATCTTCGACAATTTAGTGAAGAGTCCAAGGCAAAAGTTGGGATCCTGCACCTGTGTGGGATCACGAAGCTATGGTGGAAGTCATATGTGCAGACAAGAACGCGTTCTGGTCCAGTTCTATGGAAGGAATTTAGAGAACAAGCTAAAAAATGCTATTGTTCTCCACACTACCATATGGAGAAGAAGATGGAGTTCTACAATTTTCGAGAACACAAAAGTGATAAGCATAGCTTATCTGTTGAGTACAAAGAGAAGTACCTACGTCTTCATAAATATGCATTAGAGGTTAGTGGTAATGCTCTAAAGAGTAAATTTATTGAAGGGCTTCGTGAGGAGCTTCGCTATCAAGTGAAGGGATCTAGATGCATTGATTTTATTGATGTTGTTGCGATGGCCGAGAACTTTGATAAGATGGAGAAGTTCAATTTGCAAAAGTAAAATCGAAGCAGATTCATTGCAACGGGACATAGGCCACAAAGACCTGTTGCAATGAACATGAACAATTCAAAGAAAACTCCATCTTCTAATAACCAAGGTAAGAGCCCTGCTCAGGTGGAAAATCAAAGGAGGCATCAACCAATTGAGTGGCAACAAGACCCTAATTTTATTGAGAGGGCAAAAAGACATGGTCTATGTTTTCGTTGCGGGGAGCAAGGGCATCGGACATATGAGTGCCCGAACAAGGCAGTCTTTCGACCCGCACAATCAAAAGTGATAAACATCATCGAGGAGGGTACAATTATTGAGGAAGCAGATGATGGAGGTAAGTGCCCCCACTCTACTTTATGTTGCATGGTGGTTAACTCTTTCCCAAAGGCTTCTGTAATCACGATTCCGGGTATGATTTATGTGCATAAAACCAAATTTTTGATCGATTCAGGTAGTAACCATTGTTTTCTATCTTTCAAATTGGTACAAAATCTAGGGATAGCCCTAAATATGCAGATAACCAGACCTATAGAGATGGCCAATGGACGATTACACTACACAAAAGGATATGTTGAAAACCTTGAATTTACTCTCTCTAATAAGCACTTTTCTGGAAGTTTCCATGTAATTGAGATGAAACAGAGTGATGTAATCATATGCATGGATTGGTTAGTTAAAAATTATGCGACAATTAATTGTGAACAAAGAACGATCACTTTAAAGCTAGATGATGAATCTATTTTCATATTCTAGGTGATGTCTTTAATCCTAAACCTACTCTTATTTCTGCTATGCAGATAGTTAGAGGTATACATGACGGCTGTAAAACATTTGTAGTGTATGTGAACAATCTGCATGAGGAAGGAAATGACGAAGATATTCTAGATTATGTAGGAAATCTCTTGAAAGAATATGCTGATGTATTTCCAGAAGACTTGCCTAGTATACCCCCACATAGGCAGATTGACCACGCCATTGACCTATATCCAAGGAGTGAACCATATTCTAGAGCACCCTATAGATTGAACATTGATGAATTAAAGGAGCTTAAGACTCAATTAGATGATCTTTTGAAGAAAGGCTTAATAAGACTGAGTGTCTCACCTTGAGGTGCACCTGTTTTATTTCAAAAGAAGAAAGACGTCTCTTATAGATTATGCATTGACTATAGGGGGTTGAATAAAAGAAAAATTAAGAATAAGTATCCACTCCCTCACATAGATGACTTATTAGATCAATTAAGTGGAGCGACCGTATTCACAAATATTGACTTAAGATCTGGATATCACCAAATTAGGATCAAAATAGAGGATATTCCTAAGACAACTTTTCAAACAAGATATGGTCATTATAAGTTTACGGTTCTACCTTTTGGATTAACAAATGCTCCTGCAATATTTATGTGCTTGATGAATAATATTTTTCATGATTACCTAGATGAATTCATCTTAGTATTCCTTGATGATATATTTGTATACTCTAAAGATGATTCTGAGCATGCAGTACATCTTAAGAAGACTTTGCAAACTCTTAGAGAACACAAATTGTATGGGAAAAAGAGTAAGTGTTTCTTTGCTAAGGATAAACTTGTGTATCTAGGAAGAGTAATATCAAAAGAAGGAATCCTTATAGATGAAGATAAAGTAACAACAATAGTTGATTGGCCGATTCCTAAGATTGTAAGGGATGTTAGAAGTTTTCTTGGGTTGGCACAATATGAAAGAGCATATATTAAGGATTTCTCTAAGATAGCTACTCCCCTCACAGAATTGACTAAAAAGAATATAGGATTTGCATGGAGTGATGCGTGTCAAAAAATCATTTGAAACATTGAAACAAAAAGTCATTGAGAATTGTGTTTTGAAAATACCAGAAATGGGAAAGCCTTTTGTGGTTGCATGTGATGCAAGTGGTAGTTAGATAGGTTGTGTTCTTTCACACGATGGCAGGGTGGTCGCATATGAGTCCAAAAAACTAAGAAAACATGAACTTAACTATCCTACTCATGATTTAGAAATGCTTGATGTTGTGCATGCACTTAAGCATTGGAGACATCTATTTTTAGGGTTTAAGTTTGAATTGAAAACAGATCATCAGAGTCTAAAATACATTTTCACACAACCATTGCTTAACAATAGGCAGAAGTGTTGATTAAATTATTAAGTGATTATGATTTTAACATTAAGTATCTAGCTGGAAAGGAAAATAAGGTTCCTGATGCATTGAGTCGGAGACCTTTGTGTAATCTTGTTTCTGTAATAAATTCTGATTTTCTCAATCAAATTCAAGAAGAGATAAAACATGATCCTTTTTATGCACCTATTTTGAATGCTTTGAATGCGAACAAGGGATTGATGTATGAGGAAAAAATTCATTTGCAGAATGGAACATTGTATTGTAACAATCGGCTATGCATATCTTCTGAATCTCCATTAAAAGTTAAAATATTGCATGATTGTCATGATGCACCTTTTTCTGCACATCCAGGTTATTCAAGGACCTATGTTAAAACAAAGTATTCTTACTTTTGGCCATGTATGAAGCGGGATATTAGAAAATATGTAAGTGAATGTTTGAAGTGCCAACAGGTGAAATCTGAGTTTAAGAGGATGCCTGGAATGCTTCAACCTTTGGATGTTCCAAATCAGAAGTGGGAGTCTATTTCTATGGACTTTATCACTAAGCTACCTATGACCAGAAGTAAGCATGATACCATATTTGTTGTAGTCAATCGGCTTACCAAGATGGCACATTTCTTTCCTATGAAAAAGACTGATACTACATTGAATGTTGTAAGAATCTTTGTAAAAGAAATATTTCGATTGCATGGAATGCCTAAAAGCATAATTTCTTATACAAATTCTAGATTTACGTCAAACTTCTAGAAAGCGACATTTGAATCGATTGGAACTCAACTTCATATGAGTACAACTTTCCTAAGAACTTGGAAAAATTAAGAAACACATAAAAGAAGCTCAGAAAAGACAAAAGAAGTTCTATGATTTAAAGAGAAGACCACTTGAATTTCAAGTTGATGATATGGTATTTCTTAAAGTCAATCCTCACCGATCTAACTTGTTGCTAAGGAAGGATCATAGACTTTCTCCTTGATATGCAGGTTCTTTTAAAGTTTTGAAAAAGATTCGATCTCTTGCTTATTTGCTGGAATTACCTAAACATTTAAATGTGCATCCTTTATTTCATGTTAGCTTACTTAAAAGATATGTATGTAATGTTCCTCATGTTTTGGAGGACAATTATAAGCTCAAATTTGATGGCTCTTTTGAGCTTCAACCAGAAATAATATTAGGTAGGAAGGAAAGATTTCTTAGAAATAGATCTATAGTAGAACTTTTGGTGAAATGGCACTTATACCTAGTAGAAGATTCAAGTTGGGTGAATTTAGATGATTTTCTAACACATTATCCTTCTTTTCAACTCTGAGGACAGAGTTCTTAAAGGGGGGAAGAATTGTAATAGGCCTCTTTTCTAGTGAAATAATCCATTTTGAACTTTCTGAATTTCATTGTGGGGATGATGCTTAGAATGAATAATTAGGTCATTTTATGCATATAGGAAAACTTTTGGGTTGATAAGTTCCATTTGTCTCTCTAATCCTTATTTGTATCATGTTTTCTAGTCAAATTTTGAAGGTGAAGATGAAAGAATCAAGAAAAACTCTGTATGAGAGAAAGGTAGAGCAAGTATAGGAGAATAAAAGTGCATGAGTGAAACTCTTGTGAATCATGTTTTAAGTACCTCGTTCAGGGTATTACATTTAGTTCATTGTAAGAAAATGCCTTGATTTTACTCTCTCTCTAGAATTTTGAAACTTGCAGGGCTCAAAAGTGGCATTTGGAGGTGGATTTGGACCTCAGACATCTCTAACACTATTGTGCAGATTGCAAAATTGAATAAAAGTGTCTCTCACAAGCTTAAGATAATTCATCACCGTTTTTGAGTTACAAAGCTTTGAAAAGTGCCGTTTTCCAACACAAAAAAAAAACGAGGGCTTATCTAATTCTATTCGAATCCGTGATTCTGATGCTCACGTGTCACCATGTCTAATTATGGATGTTTTCGAATATGTCTTCTTGGTGTTTTTCTCCTATTTTTGACACGTACACTAGGATCGAAGATAGGACACATCTTGGTTAGGACTCATGAGAATCTTCAAAACATTCATAAGGCTAGAAGGAAACATCTTTATCGATGGTTGAGGCATCTTGAGGAAGAAGTATACATAGGCTATTCTCAATGCCAAATAAGACTCTAGCAAATTAGATGGATGTTGAGATATGAAGAACAAATTCAATGAAAGAGTATATAGGTATACTTTGAAGATTGGTGGCTAAGAAGGGAAAACAAATCTACTAAAGAGATATGTGGAGAAAAAATCCACGGAAGTGATCGCTCTCATGATGGACATCAGTGGGGTTGAGCGCAAGATGGATGAAGAAGATATTATGTTGATTGTCAATCACTTTATCAAACTTTTGGGGGTTTCTGTGCCTCTTTCTCCTCATAGGTATGACTACATGGTGGCTATCTCTAGAGTCAAAACCAAAAGAATTCCAAGAAATATGAATCTTCTTCTTGAAGCTTTCATTTTGGATGATGAGATTCTTGAATTTACTGATTCACCTCCTAATGGAAAAAGCCTAGCGCTAGATGGCCTCAACAATGAGTTTTTCAAGACCTTCTAGAACATGGTGACTAGTCCATTATGTTTGGTATGGCAAGAGCTAGTTTTTTCCTTTGCACAACTCAAATGTCTCAATGAAGGCATTATCAAGATTTTTCACTAAACGGTAACAAAAAGAGGATTGAAAATTGGCATCCAATAACGATGTTACAAGAAAGTTACAAGATCCTTGCAAAAAGTATTGCTAATCAAATTGATTTTCAATTAAAACACTTGATGAGTGAGAATCAAAATGGCCTCATAAAGGAGATATCCATCTTTGAGGCTATCATTGATGTTTGAGAAGGTCTACTTTTCCTTCAAGGGTTCGCTTAGAATGTTCTCTTCCTTAAGATTGACTTGTAAAAAGCTTATGATAGACTCATGGGGACTTCATTATCTAGCCCCTAAGGGACTTGGGCTACCATTAGAAATTGGTTAAGATAATCTCACGATTAGAAATTGGTTATGTTAAATAGCGTAGGCTTAACGGTCTCGAGATTTCTTCTTAAGTAGCAAAAACAAGCCCATCAATACACATAAAATAAATGGCTAGCTTTCTCAAGATATTAGATCAAAACATTCTACTAGGCAAGCATGCCCCTTGGCCCCTCCTCTTTTTGCGATAGCAACCAGTGGACTCAACTAACTTGTCAAACATCACACTCATTTATGTGTTATTGGAGGCCTCTTTCTTCCCCTCAATCAAGAATAGATCATCATGAGACTCTTTGCAGATGACATAAATCCTTTTGTGCATAACAATCCGACAACCATTGATACCTTTTGGTGTTTCCGAAATACATTTTCTGAGGTACTAAGCTCCAAAATAAACTACTCTAAAACCTCTTTCACGGTCCTTATTGCATATCCACCTCAATTTTTGGTTCAACATGGTTGTGAGTTGATTCTGAAGGGGAAAAATCTTTCGCATGTTAGGTATTGCGATGGGATTTGACATCTCCATGGGCGAAGAGTGGAACTAGGCTCTCTCTAAGCTATATAATTAGTTGGGATATTGTAAAGATATGTGCAGTGGAAGGCCAAAAAATCATGATCAGAATGCCAAAAAGAGACAAAAACTCAGGAGAAGCTTATGACAATAAGGAAACCACAAAGAAAGCTGTAGTGGCAATTGAGAAAGGAGAAAAATGATGCATGTACATAGGACATGATTTGACTGACGAATAGGAAGAAAGTTTGATTGCTCTATTGAAGAGGTATAGGGATGTGTTTGCATGGAGTAACAAAGATCTCAAAGGGGTAGATTATGATACATGTTCTCATAGGATACCCATGACCGACGAGGCAAGACCCATTAAGCAAAAGCCCTATACGTATAATGCCAATTACACATTGAAAATCAAGGAAGAGATAGACAGACTCATAGAAGCTGGATTCATCTATGAAATAGAACACACCAAATGGGTATCACCCATAGTAGTAGTGCCTAAGAAGAACGATAAGCTAAGAGTGTGCATTAACTTAAAGAAGGTCAATTCTGCAACCATTAGGGATAGCTACCCTTTACCCATTACAGAACACCTATTGGAAAGAGTCACAAGCAAGGAAGTGTATAGCTTCCTTGATAGATTCTCAGGCTATAATCAAGTTGCCATTTCCCCCAAGGACTAGCATAAGACGGCATTTGCCACTGACTTGGGTATCTGTGCGTTTAAATTAATGCCTTTTGGGCTGACGAACACACTTGCAACTTTCCATAGATTGATGTGCCATGTGTTCAAAGAGTTTTTAGGAAAAAACCTAGAAGTGTATGTGGATGACTTGTGTGCTCACTCAGTGCATAGACCACAGCATATCCCTGAGCTTGAACGCATATTTGAAAAGTTTCAGGAATATCAAATCTGTTTAAACCCTGAGAAGTGTGTTTTTATGGCTACACGAGTCAAGATACTTGGTCATATAATTTCAAAAAATGAAATCTCCACAGATGAAGATAAGGTACGTGTAATCAATGAATTAGCTAGGCCAAAAAACATAAAAGAAGTACAAGCATTTATGGGCCATAGTGGGTACTATCGAAGATTTATACATATGTATGCAATCATTTCAAAACCACTCTACAACCTGCTAACAAACTTCGAGTGGATAGAAGAATGTGAGAGTTCCTTTAGTGAGCTTAAAAGATGATTGTGTTCTGCACCTATTCTAGCTGTGCTTGATTGGAATAAACCCTTTCATGCACACTTAGATGCTTCTAATCATGCCATAGGATGTGTGTTGGCACAACCCATAGAGGAGGAAATATAGATTTAACTATTACATATGACAGTAAGCAGTATAATGGTGCAGAGAGAAACTACACCTTTACTGAGAGAGAGGGGCTAGGAATGGTCTATGCGGTGAAGAAGTTTCACCATTATTAATTGGCAAATGAGTTTAAATTTTTTATTGACCACGAGGCTCTCTTGTATTTAGTAAAAAAAACCATGCAACACACGTAGATTAATACGTTGGTTCTCACTGTTGATGGAGTATGATTTCGAAGTTGTAGTCAAGAAGGGGAAGACACACTTGAGAGTAGACCACCTCTTTAGGATAACTTTTGAAGAAGGAGCTACTGGAGTAGCAGATGAGCTACCAGATGCATATCTCTTCAATGTAGAGATTGTCTCTGAATGGGCCAAGTCGTTAGTTCCAATACTCACATACAGACCTAAGAACCCTCAAGTGAGAATCCAAGAAAAAGAGGTAGTGAGAGTGCATAGATACCAACTTCGCACATGAAGTATCTATAGGCAAGACCATCACATCAACTGGTCAGAGCAAGCTATGGTGGTTCACACTTTCCTTCCTAGAGGACGAAGAGATTCTCAAATTGGAAAGAATTTGCAAAAACTTTCTCTAGAGAGAAGCCCCTAACCGAAGGGGTGTCCCCAGAATTAAATGGGATGGACTTTCACACCACACTTAATAGGAGATAGTTTCTAGATTGGTTGAGTCTATGATGGGATTTCAAGTTCCAATCCCTTTTACATCCCCTCATCGGCGTTTAAAAATTGGTTCTTATGTGGCAAATCCTCCACCTGGGAATTTCGACCAATGTAAAAGGTAACAAAATTTTAAGATCCCATCCATGGTGTAAACTATGTCTTCATGGCAATGAGGACTTGGGAAACCTCTTGTTTTAATGCCCCAAGTCAATGTGTGCCTAGTGGGCCCTCGAGAGAAACATATTTCTTGAGATACAAATCATTTTGAAGAAAGTGCTATTGGGTGAAGCGATCAATTATTCCTTAGCTCTATAGAATGCTATAAGAGGTGAAGCCCTCTAGAGGATGTGGAAAAAAAGGTGTGCCCCCAATTTTGCTAGCACTCCTAAAGAATGACCGATCAAAAAAATCACTTTTCTTTTTAGGCAAAAGAATTTCCAATTGTAAGAATCCCCTACCTTTTAGACATCACAAAGTGTTTTTCCTTTTAGATCAACCTTCTTTGTAATGTGTTCCTGCAAGTTTTAACTAGCCCTTGCTTTGTGGGATTTGGGAGGTCCCATGGGTGCTAGGCGCTTTCACTTGTACAATTGTTCTTTCTATTAATTAAAGTTTGAGAGAGTATGCCATTGCCTAGATTCATTTGGGAAGATAAAATCAGACATATCAATTTTTTTCCTTTACTATGTTGTTTGGCTTGAATTGATATTGTATGATGAAACATAGCGTATATTTTTCAGAAAGGTTATAGCCTAGTGTCTTTCTAAAGGATGCCCGCCATTCGTGGTGCATGGTTAGTGAAAGTAGCAAAAACTGAATTCAACATTTAAAAGCTAGTGTAGACATGATATTCTTTAACTAAGTAATTCTTGTATGAATTTTCGAAAGACCATATTGATATACTACAAAAGAAAAAACCATGATGTTATTTAGAGTTGCAAACAGTTATGACTAACATTCCCTTGATCAGTACATTGTTTTAAATGTAACGTTACATATTGATCATGAATGGGTATACCCAAAATCAAAAGTGTACTTCTGAATAGTAAGAAACTCTTAATTAAGCACATGCAAATCTTGATACAATGATTGAAATAACAAATCACACTAAAAGCAAGAAACTATTTTTGGTGAAAAGAAGTTTGGTTGTATAGAAAGTTTCTTTGCAATAGATCTAGATAAGGTCTACCTAGTATAGTCACATAGAAATCGTATTGAAACTAGCACCTAAAAGATGTTTCTCCCCAAAATTTTGTTCGGGAACCTTGCTTATTTTTTTTTCAAAAGGAAGTTTGGAAATAGCCTATTCTCCCAAACTTCAATTAATAGAAAGAACAGTTGTACAAGTGAATGGGCTTAGCACCCATGGGATCCCCTAGATCCCACAAAGCAAAGGTTGCTTAGTTTTTTCTAGAAAAATTTACAAAGAGGGTTGATAAGCCTTTTGTCCACCTCCTGGGGGGCCCATTTTCTTTTAATCTTGTTGCTCTCAATGAAAAAGACTCTAGGATGTCTAAAAGATGGGTGATTTTTTAAAATTGGAAATTATTTTGCCTAAAAGGAAAATAGATTTTCTTCAATCCACCATAGGAAGGCTACCAAAGTTGGCAGCACACCTCTCTTTCCAAATCTTTGTTGGAGTTAGATGTTTGCGGAAGCACGCAAACATCACAAGGAAGAATAAGAAGCTTGGAGCACAACACACAATACTGAATGTATTACTAGAGAATGTACAAAGATAAGTAGCCCATTAGGGCAATAGGTGTATATATAAGCCGAGGGAAAAAACCTCCTAAAGAGGGAAAAAAGTGCCCCGGCGGTCCTAGTGTGTTCACACACATCACTACCTAAATATATCAACAAATACCCCCTGGGAGTGATGCGGTGAACAAGGAGCTTACAAGGAAGTGCCAAGCTAGGTGGAAATCACTCCACAAAAGGAAGTAAGCCCAAAGCTTTGCGGAAAGCTTCAAACTTCTCCCTAGGTAGAGCCTTCGTGAAAAAGTCTGCTATGTTCTCCTGCATGGGCACAAATGCCAAGCTAATCTCCCCAGTAGAGAACATCTCCCTGACATAGTGATAATGCACCTCAATGTGCTTAGTGCGAGCATGGAACACAGGGTTCCTCGCAACTGCCAATGCGCTTTGACTGTCAGTGAAGATGGTGGTGGCAGAAGACTCGCCAACACCCAAATCAGCCATAAGGCGTCTAAGCCACACACACTCAATAGTCGCTGTGAAAGCTGCCCTATACTCAGCCTCACAACTGGAATTGGCCACAATAGGCTGCTTCTTGCTCAACCAAGATATACATGAACTACCAAGCGTGAAGCAAAAACCACTGGTGGACACACGAGTGTCATAGAAACCAGCCCAATCTGAGTCAGAAAAAGCATGCAAATCTGGCGGTAGTGATCCCCCCTTGGGATAAAACAACCCAAGTAGCCGAGTACCACTCAACTAGCGAAAGATGCGCTTAACCGCCTTCCAATGCGTGACTCCTAGGCAATGCATAAACCTGCTCATTTGTGAGACAGCAAACTGAATATCTGGCCGAGTAATGCATAAGTAAATCAAGCATCCAACAACCTGTTGATAGAGAACAGCATCAAATGCATCTCCAGCATCATGAAAACTCAATCGTAAACCTGTCTCCATAGGAGTGGCAATAGGCTTACAGTCTTCAAGGCCAAAACGCTGCAATAATGTGTCAATATATTTCGTTTGACACAAATCCATTCCACCATCAACTTGCATAAACTGAATACCCAAATAGTGATGCAAATGCCCCAAATCAGACATCTCAAATGAGGCATGCAAATCAGCCTTGAAATCAGCAATATGCTTCTCAATAGGACCAGTGAGCAGCATGTCATCAACATAGACAACAATGATCAGAAGCACATCATTAGCATGCTTAACATATAAGGTGCTTTCAGTTGGACTCTTCTCAAAACCATGTGCAACTAGATAGGCATGTATTTTCTCATACCAAGCACGTGGTGCTTGCTTTAAACCATATAATGCCTTATTTAACCTGCACACCTGGTTTTCATGCCCTTTCTCCACAAAGCCACGGGGCTGAAAAACATACACTTCTTCATGCAAGTCACCATTCAGAAATGTTGTTTTAATGTCCAACTGATGTACATTCCAACCATGATGGGCTACAAGTGCACAAATGCTCCGAACAGTAGTCATATGGCATGTAGGTGCAAAGGTCTCATCAAAATCAATGCCTCTTTCCTATGCATAACCCTTTGCAACAAGCCTAGCCTTACACCTGCCAACCATACCATCAGGTTTATGCTTCAGCTTGTATACCCACTTAGTGCCAATGGCCTTCTTGCTAGGAGGCAAGTCACATAAAGACCATGTACCATTCTTCATTATAGCATCATATTCAGATTGCATAGCAGCCATCCAATTTTCTGAATTCTATGCTTCATCAAAAGAAAGAAGCTCATTCTCATAACAGAGACTAGACGTAGCCATAGCATAGGAAGCACTATGAGAGCCTGAACGAGTACGATATGACAAAGATGCATCTAATTTGCTATCACGCAAAGTCTGCTCCAGCCATTTTGGCAAAGTTTTTGCTTGCTCAATATCAGCTCTCTCATCAACAAGTGCATCATGTAAATCTGCATCAGGATTGGAATGATCTGCATCATCATATGAAACTTGCAAAGGTTGAGAAATTGCCTCATTAGGACCAGCACTAGACTGTCCACCTGTAAAAAGAGGCATCAAAGTATCATACATGTCTTTGGAGCTAACATATGTCTCCTTAGTACACGAAACCAAAGGCTGAATAGCATCTTCCACAAAGACAACATCACGGCTAACGAGAATGCGTTTAGTCTGTGGATGATACAGACGATAGCCTTTACTTTCAGAACTGTACCCAACAAAAATACATTTTATTGCCTTATCATCCAATTTTCTGCGATGTTGTTCAGGCACTAGTGCATATGCCAAACAACCAAAAACACACAGATGAGCAACAGATGGCTTGCGGTCATGCCAAGCCTCATATGGAGTGATAGACTGGAGTGCTTTAGTGGGACACCTGTTCAGTACATATGATGCACACATGACAGCCTCAAGCCAAAAACTATGTGGTAAAGCCTGACTCTTGACCATGCACCCCGCCATCTCCATGAGTGACCTGTTCTTTCGTTCAGCAACTCCATTCTGTTGAGGTGTATACGGCACTATACACTGGTGTTTTATCCCATGTTCAGCCAGAAATCCATTAAAATTAGAAGACATGTATTCCCCCCCTCGAACAGAATGGAGGGTGCCCATTTTACATGCTGACAGATTTTCACCTGAAACCAAAAACTGTTTAAAGCACATGAACACTTCAGACTTTGCTTTGAGTGGATACACCCATGCATGCCTAGAAAAATCATCAATAAAAGTCATGAAGTAAAGGTCAAAAAGCCATAATACCTTTTTCCCCTTATATATCTTTGAGATCATGTTTTACTTTCTTAGACATAAACTTCGGAAATATTTATTGTTTTACTTTAAAGGATTTGTTTTGCATATAGTTGGTATAAGCTACTTTTCATTATAATTTTCTTTTCTTAAAAGAGATAATGATTGTGAGAACCCAATCAACGACTGTTAAATAATGAGGTTACTTTTACATATTTCTCCTGTTTTCCTAAATTCTATATGTTGTGTTCCTCCCCTCAACCCCTTCTTCTTTTCTCTTTTTCTCCTCCCTCTCTTTCTCAGGGCCTGCACCGCCCCTTTCTTCTCTCTCACTCTCCCGTCCTCTCTCTTTCTCTTCCTTCCCCCCTCTCTCTTTCTCTCCTCCCTCTCTCTCTCTCTCTCTCTCTCTCTCTTTCCCCCCTCTTCCCTCCCGCCTCCACCTTCCCCCTCCTCATCCCTCCCCCTCCACCTTCCCCCGCGAGCCCCCCCCTCTTCCCTCCCCCTCCGCCTTCCCCCGCAAGCCCCCCTCCTCCCTCCCCCTCCGCCTTCCCCCTCCTCCCTCCTCATCCCTCCCCCTCCATCTTCCCCCGCGAGCCCCCCCCCTTTTTCCCTCCCCCTCCGCCTTCCCCCTCCTCCCTCCTCATCCCTCCCCCTCCACCTTCCCCCGCAAGCTCCCCCTTTTTCCCTCCCTCTCCGCCTTCCCCCTCCTCCCTCCTCATCCCTCCCCCTCCGCCTTCCCCCTCCTCCCTCCTCATCCCTCCCCCTCCGCCTTCCCCCTCCTCCCTCCTCATCCCTCCCCCTCCACCTTCCCCCGCAAGATCCCCCTTTTCCCTCCCCCTCCCCCTTCCCCCTCCTCCCTCCTCATCCCTCCCCCTCCGCCTTCCCCCTCCTCCCTCCTCATCCCTCCCCCTCCACCTTCCCCCGCGAGCTCCCCCTTTTCCCTCCCCCTCCGCCTTCCCCCTCCTCCCTCCTCATCCCTCCCCCTCCGCCTTCCCCCTCCTCCCTCCTCATCCCTCCCCCTCCACCTTCCCCCGCGAGCCCCCCCCCCCCCCCCTTTTCCCTCCCCCTCCGCCTTCCCCCTCCTCCCTCCTCATCCCTCCCCCCCCACCTTCCCCCGCGAGCCCCCCCCCTTTTTCCCTCCCCCTCCGCCTTCCCCCTCCTCCCTCCTCATCCCCCCCCCCTCCACCTTCCCCCGCAAGCTCCCCCTTTTCCCTCCCCCTCCGCCTTCCCCCTCCTCCCTCCTCATCCCTCCCCCTCCACCTTCCCCCGCAAGCTCCCCCTTTTCCCTCCCCCTCCGCCTTCCCCCTCCTCCCTCCTCATCCCTCCCCCTCCGCCTTCCCCCTCCTCCCTCCTCATCCCTCCCCCTCCACCTTCCCCCGCAAGCTCCCCCTTTTCCCTCCCCCTCGGCCTTCCCCCTCCTCCCTCCTCATCCCTCCCCCTCCGCCTTCCCCCTCCTCCCTCCTCATCCCTCCCCCTCCACCTTCCCTCGCGAGCCCCCGCCCCTCTTCCCTCCCCCTCCGCCTTTCCCCGCAAGCCCCCCCTCTTCCCTCCCCCTCCGCCTTCCTCCTCCTCCCTCCTCATCTCTCCCCCTCCGCCTTCCCCCTCCTCCCTGCTCACCCCCCCCCCCTCCACCTTCCCCCGCGAGCCCCCCCTCTTACTTCCCCCTCCGCCTTCCCCCGCAAGCCCCCCTCCTCCCTCCCCCTCCGCCTTCCCCCTCCTCCCTCCTCATCCCTCCCCCTCCACCTTCCCCCGCGAGCCCCCCCCCCCCCCCCCTTTTTCCCTCCCCCTCCACCTTCCCCCGCGAGCCCCCCCCCCCCTCTTCCCTCCCCCTCCGCCTTTCCCCGCAAGCCCCCCTCTTCCCTCCCCCTCCGCCTTCCCCCTCCTCCCTCCTCATCCCCCCCCCCCCCCCCCCCCCTCCACCTTCCCCCGCAAGCTCCCCCTTTTCCCTCCCCCTCCGCCTTCCCCCTCCTCCCTCCTCATCCCTCCCCCTCCACCTTCCCCCGCAAGCTCCCCCTTTTCCCTCCCCCTCCGCCTTCCCCCGCAACCCCCCCCCCCCCCTTTTCCCTCCCCCTCTGCCTTCCCCCTCCTCCCTCCTCATCCCCCCCCCCCTCCACCTTCCCCCGCGAGCCCCCCCTCATCTCCACCCCCGCCTCTCCCCCTCCACTCACACCATCCCGCCACCCACTCACACACATACACACACACTCACACACAATCACGCACATGAACACACACACCCTCACACCCATACATATGCACACACTCCCACAAACACTTCCACACATGCACACCCACCCATCACACACACACCGACACATACACACATGCATCCCCACACACATACACTCTCACCTCACATATAGGCCCACACGCACCTACACACACATACTCATACATGCACACACCCGCAGATGACAGAAGACACTTGGCTTTGAGGAGCATGCAGAAGCATAGAAGAAACATGACATCTAAGCCAAACATGAAGGAGCTCTTCTCAGGATGAATATGGGTCCAGAAGTACACAATGAATCAAAAGCAAGATTGGGTCTCGCACATCAAGCGTGGCAGAAGAAGGCTCAAGATAATGATGCAGAACGCTTTACTACACATTATGTAGTACTATGGCCAAACATCCCATGGTGGTCTCCTCCTACACTTCCAGAGTGGACAGGGCACTTCATGTTGAATTTCCCGGATTAAATCAATGAGAATCTTAGATGGCAGGTGCAAAGGTAAAAGGTGATTGTTAGAAAGTGGAAGTGGAACTGACACCAACCATTCACAGCGATTACCAATTTTTGTGGATCTAATTCAAATCAAGTGGAATATTTGACCTACCCCCCAATTTTGGGTGATCAACCGGCGCGTGATTAGTGGACGTGAAGATCTGGCAAGGCTCTCTTGGCCTATTGGGGCCTATAAAAACAATGGATTTGTGCTCATTCGGGGTACATTTTTGGAGTTACATTGACGCGTGTATACGTGCAGAAGTTCTCTCTTGCACTTGGTGGTTTCAAGCCTATGGTAGGAGCTACTCTGTAGTGTGGATACAGAGGGTAGGCTTCTCAGTGGAGGGCTATGAGCACTATAGTGTAAGAGAGTGCCTTGGATTTTCTTTCTTTTCTGTGAGTCAGTATTGGAGTTAAGCTCTATTCTCTTGAACAATTCCTTCACCATTTGTATTGATCTGTGTTTATCTGCATAGAGTGCCACGAAGCTCTAAGCGTTAGTTTTTGAGCATTTCCTTGACAAATCTTGTAATCATCTGATTCGAATCAAGAAGTGTATGATCTTCCTTGGTCAATTGTTGTTCATATTTTCTGAAGTATGTACCACTCTGTGCAATCCTTGTTATATACCTGCTCACAGAAATGTTAAAGGGTATACTTCCCTAAAGAGAACCCCCCTTGAGTAGGCGACGTACTGGATGTGTTAATCTTTAATCTCTACTTTTGTTAAAAGTGGATACCCCAGTACCTCCTCTACAGTTTGGCACGCCCGGTGGGACCTTTGCATTTCTGTGAGAGGTATTTTTGCCCTATTACATTTGCAAGTAGGTACATGACCCATACACGGGCAGATAAGGAGTCTCTTCGTGTTCGGAGGAGCCTTAACAAGTTAGCCATAACCACGACTAGTGAGTCTACCTCCCCTCTGCCCTCCCTAAATTTATCAATTGATTTGGGTGCGACACCATTGTCGAAAGAGGGGTATAGGAGAACTCTAGACTTCTCCTCAGATACGTCCGAAGAAACACTAGTACAAATGGAGGATCTCTCTCATTTACTCTCCATATTAAATATCAAATTCCCTACCTTCAAGGGACAAGCCTATGAGGATGCTGATGATCATGTGAGAAGATTCATCTCTTTATGCCGTGGACGAGGTTTGCAAAATAGAGAGGATGCAATGCTGGCACTCTTTCCATCCACATTGGAGGGTCTTGCAGATAAATGGTATAGTCAATATGCAGATGGCCATTTCACTACATGGGAGGCTTTGAAGGCGGCGTTCTCACAGACATTCCGACCAAGTGATTCCTCGGAAAGAGCTCTAGATCAGCTAGAGAATTTGAAGCTTAGACCAGGTGAATCCTTTCATGAACTTCACACTAGAACAAAAGCACTTGTTGCACGTCTGCCACATGCTCCAGGTGACTTTTTGGTTAAAAAGTGGATCGAAAAGGCTCTGCCTAGGTCATCTCAGCAGAAGCTTCGTGAATCTCTTAGATTGGATGCGACCCTCAATGATTTTGTTGCAGCGGCATCACGCATTGAAGAAGCAAGGCAACATTTTGAAGGGGATACACAACAAAAGTATGCTGCAGATCTGGATCCTATTGAGCAACTAAGGAGGGAACTGGAAGCATTCAAGATGCAACAAAATCAACAAGAAGAGAAGGTCTTGCCACCACTGCGTCGCACTGATGATGAAGTAGCTCAACTTCGCCGAGAGTTAGAAGATTTGAAGACCACTCAGGATATAAGGAGACAAATTTGGTGTACAATCTGTAACAACAATGGACATTCCAATGCTAATTGCCCTACTAAGGTAAGCTGTCAATTTTGTGGAAAAGATGGTCATGAAGCCAGAGATTGCTATTACCTCAAGGGTACACAGCAGAGAGGTAACCCTCAAACTTTGGATTCATACTATGCTAGTACTTCAAATACATCTAATAGAGAGGAGAATAGGCCTGCAAAGCCTAGATATAATAGACCCTTGATGTGCTATCGTTGTGGTGAATATGGCCACATGCAAAATAGGTGTTCCCTCCCAGAAGATGCACCTCCTTGTCAACATTGTCCAGAGGCCAAGGATCATTATACCAAAGATTGCCCAAGAGGTCGTCCTGCTCCAATTCATATGATTGCGGTCTCTCCACATGAAGAAGGAAAAACCACTCAGACTTATGCTGTTTCATCCTGTGCAATGCCCATGATGACTAGAGCTAGGCAAGCAGCTGCAACCCAGAGAGATGAACAACAAGGATTTCAGGATAAAGAGGAAGAAAAGGAGTTTGGATGGAAGGACCAATCACAAATTGAAGGAGCTTATAATAAGATGACTACTTCTCTAAAGGGCCAACCAACAAGTCTGCAAGAAAACACTCAGGAGGTAAACATTGAACAGATCTTGAAAGGTATTCATCACAAGGTTAGTCTATATGAACTTATAAGGATGGATTCAAAAATAAGAAGTGACTTACTGAAGATTATACACTCTGCTCACTTGGTCCAATCACCTAGTATAGATGGTTTCATGGTTGATTTTCCCCCTGCACCCTTAGCAGACTACCAAAGCTCAAGATTATCTGTTTGTATAAAGGATGAAGCTCTCAGAGGTGTGATCATAGATGGAGGCTCTGGTATCAATTTAATGCCAGATTTTACAATGAAGAAGCTGAAATTGAACCCCACCAAGTTGGCACCATTCACGGTTACATTGGCAGATCAACATTGGGTTGCGCCACTGGGCATTATTGAGAAGGTACTGATGGTAGTACAGGGCTGCCATTTTGTTCTAGATTTTGTTGTTATTGCACTTCCATAGGAGACTTCTTACCCTCTACTCCTGGGGAGACCTTGGCTGAGACAAGCAAAAGCTTTGCAAGATTGGGGAAAAAATAAACTATGGATTTCAACAAATACCAATAGCCAACTGCAACTACATTTGGAAGAAGGATACGACTCAGGAAAAACAACTGGATATACTGTGGACACTCAGGTAATGCCCTCTCTACCCCAAGAAGAGGATACATTGTTAAATTGGATGATGGGAAGTGCAGAGTGTTGCACAATGGAGATTAATGAAATTGAGGAAGAAGTTGCAGATAAGGTAATTACAGGAAAGGGCAATGAAGACCACAAGGTGTTGGAGAATGAGCAATTGCAGGAAAGCACAAGCCTTGAGGAAGCAACCCAGATAAAAGTATCAGAGGTAGAAGATTTTGAACCTAAGGGCAGAGAAGATCTTCCTTTCTTAGATATACCTCAAGGATGGATGGAAGAACATGTTGCATAATATAAATTAAACTCCACTCCTGCATATAGTGGAGATGATTTATCAAACAAGGCCAGTCCTGAAACATTGGTTCAAGAAGTAAATTTAGGGGATGAAGAGAACCCTCAAGTAGTCCATTTGGCATCCTGGTTGTGGCATTATCCTAATTTACTACAGAAGGTAACTTCTTTGCTCTTTACTTACAAAAGTGTCTTCGCATGGTCCTACAAAGATCTAACAGGAATACCAGAAGAGCTTGGATTACATCGGATACCCTTGGTTGAGGGAGCTGCACCTGTAAGAAGTAGGCCATATCGACTCAATCCGAAATATGTAGAGGCGGTAAAAGCAGAGATTACAAAACTAGAAGAAGCAGGTATAATTGTGCCAGTAGAACATTCCAGGTGGCTTTCTTCTATGGTTATTGTGCCGAAGAAAAATAGTGGAAAAATAAGGGTATGTGTTGATTTCCGTGCTTTGAATAAAGTGACTATTCAAGATGGATTTCCTCAGCCCTTCACAGAGCAAGTACTTGAAGAGGTAGCTGGTCACACTTTGTATAGTTTCTTGGATGGTTTTAGTGGCTACAATCAGATAGTGATCCATCTTGATGATAGGGACAAAACAGCCTTTGTCACTCCCTGGGGCACTTATGTCTATACTCGAATGGCTTTTGGTTTGAAGAATGCACCGGCTTCATTTAATAGAACGATGTATCTGATATTGGGCAAATGGTTAACAACCTTTCTACGCATTTTCATGGATGACTTTTCAGTATTTTCAGGTATAGATAGAAGGGCAGCAGTTCAAGATTTCCATGACCATTTGGAAAATCTAAAAGAAATTTTTGAGCAATGTCTCAAAACAGGTTTGAAATTGAATCCTGATAAATGTCACTTTTTGGTCACTAAGGGCACTCTTCTTGGTCACATAGTATCTGCTGAAGGCATAATTGTTGACCCTGCAAAGGTTACAACTATTCTTTCCATGCCAATTCCACAAAGCCCAAAGGAAGTGCAAAGTTTCTTGGGCCATGCAGGGTATCACAGAAGATTCATTAGGATGTATTCGGAAATTGCTAAGCCCTTGTCAAGGCTTACCAGCAAAAAGATCCCTTTCTCATGGAGTGCTGAAGCTGACAAAGCATTTTGTGAACTAAAGTTGAGGCTATGTACTGCTCCACTTTTGAGTGTTCCTAATTGGTCATTGGAATTTCATGTGCATACAGATGCTAGTCTTCATGCTGTTGGTGCAGTTCTAGCTCAACCATCATCTCACAAAGTGGATAGACCTATCTCTTATGCAAGCAGACTACTCAACCAAGCTGAAAGAAATTACAGTACAACGGAAAGAGAAGGTTTGGCTATCGTATTTGCTCTTCAGAAGTTCCGACATTATCTCCTTGGTGTACATTTCATTGTTATTTCTGATCATCAGCCCTTGAAGTATTTGATAAACAAGCCTAGAGTAGCTGGAAGGATTTGGAGATGGTTACTCCTATTTCAAGAATTGAATTTTGATATTCATATTAAGCCAGGAAAAGAGCACTACATGGCAGATCAAGTGTCCAGGACGGCAATGAGCGAAAAGGCAACAGGTATTAATGATGAATTGGTGGATAGCAATCTTTTTCTAGTAGCAATCCGGACTAATTGGTATGATGAAATTCTCCATGTTCTGACTACTGGAAAGATCCCAGAACACTTGACACCTGTAGAAAAGAGAAGATTTCTCCTAAAAACCAAAGCATATTCTCTTATAAATGGAAATTTATATAAATACTGTCAAGATGATATATTAAGAAGGTGTGTCTATCCAGAGGAGGTAAATCTTTTGCCAGAGGCTGCACACAATGAAGGACATCTAAAGGGGGAAGAATTGGCTCATAGAATCATCCACAAAGGTTTATGGTGGCCTCATATTTTCAAGGATGCAATCAAGTTTTCTAAAGAATGCCACATCTGCCAGAGGTGTGCTCCCGCGCTAACCAGATTGAATTTCCAACCATTGGTCATATCTACAGGATGGCTCCCATTTGAACGATGGGGTCTTGATTTCATAGGACCAATTAGTCCAACTGGTCAACCTGGAGGTAAAAATTATATTTTGATGGCCACATGTTATGCCACTAAATGGATAGAGGCTAAAGCTGCTGTGGACTGCACGGCTTTAACAGTAGCTAAATTTGTGTATAAACGTATTTTCTCAAGGTTTGGTTGCCCACTGGAAATTACTAGTGATAGGGGCACACATTTTGTAAATCAATTGCTCCAGTTTATATTTGAAAGGTACGAAATCTTCCACAAAAAATCTTGTGCCTACTACCCAAGGGCAAATGGCCAAGCGGAAAGCTCCAACAAGATTTTGATTGGGCTCTTACGCAAATTATCTTTTGATCATCAAAGCTCTTGGCCGCTAGCACTGATCGGTGCAATTTGGGCTTTCAGAACCACGAAGAGGGGAACCACAGGCGAGACTCCATTTCGTTTAGTTTATGGGAAAGAGGCATTGGCACCGTTCGAATTCATTATCAAAAAGGAAATGGGAACCAAAACCATTGGAATTGAACCTCCCATTCAGAGATTGGTGGCATTAGAAGAATACAGAGAAGGAGCAATGCAAAAACTTTAGGTAACACAAGAAGAGCGCAAAAGATTGCATGACAGGTATCTGAGATTGAATGAAGTTCAGGAAGGATCCATGGTTTTAGTGCATCAAGTTCCAGCAATTTCAACTAAATTGGCACCCAAATGGATAGGACCATATAGGGTGATCAAGGTATTACCACACGACGCAGTGCACATGGAGGATTTGCAGGGTAAAAGGATTCCTCTGGTCAATATTTCTAGGGTGAAAAGATACCTGAATTAAGGATAAGAAGGACATTGTACATACCTCGGTTTTCATTCAGTACTTGCAAATTATTTGTTTTTATTCAAAATAAGCAGGCTGCACCGGGACGGTGCAATGACTTGGTGTGGGGGACTGTTGTGTTCCTCCCCTCAACCCCTTCTTCTTTTCTCTTTTTCTCCTCCCTCTCTTTCTCAGGGCCTGAACCGCCCCTTTCTTCTCTCTCTCTCTCCCGTCCTCTCTCTTTCTCTTCCTTCCCCCCTCTCTCTTTCTCTCCTCCCTCTCTCTCTCTCTTTCCCCCCTCTTCCCTCCCCCCTCCGCCTTCCCCCTCCTCCCTCCTCATCCCTCCCCCTCCACCTTCCCCCGCGAGCCCCCCCCTCTTCCCTCCCCCTCCGACTTCCCCCGCAAGCCCCCCTCCTCCCTCCCCCTCCGCCTTCCCCCTCCTCCCTCCTCATCCCTCCCCCTCCATCTTCCCCCGCGACCCCCCCCCCCCCCCCTTTTTCCCTCCCCCTCCGCCTTCCCCCTCCTCCCTCCTCATCCCTCCCCCTCCACCTTCCCCCGCAAGCTCCCCCTTTTTCCCTCCCTCTCCGCCTTCCCCCTCCTCCCTCCTCATCCCTCCCCCTCCACCTTCCCCCTCCTCCCTCCTCATCCCTCCCCCTCCGCCTTCCCCCTCCTCCCTCCTCATCCCTCCCCCTCCACCTTCCCCCGCAAGCTCCCCCTTTTCCCTCCCCCTCCGCCTTCCCCCTCCTCCCTCCTCATCCCTCCCCCTCCGCCTTCCCCCTCCTCCCTCCTCATCCCTCCCCCTCCACCTTCCCCCTCGAGCCCCCCCCTCTTCCCTCCCCCTCCGCCTTCCCCCTCCTCCCTCCTCATCCCTCCCCCTCCACCTTCCCCCGCGAGCCCCCCCCCCCCCTTTTCCCTCCCCCTCTGCCTTCCCCCTCCTCCCTCCTCATCCCTCCCCCTCCACCTTCCCCCGCGAGCCCCCCCCCCCCCTTTTTCCCTCCCCCTCGGCCTTCCTCCTCCTCCCTCCTCATCCCCCCCCTCCACCTTCCCCCGCAAGCTCCCCCTTTTCCCTCCCCCTCCGCCTTCCCCCTCCTCCCTCCTCATCCCTCCCCCTCCACCTTCCCCCCCAAGCTCCCCCTTTTCCCTCCCCCTCCGCCTTCCCCCTCCTCCCTCCTCATCCCTCCCCCTCCGCCTTCCCCCTCCTCCCTCCTCATCCCTCCCCCTCCACCTTCCCCCGCAAGCTCCCCCTTTTCCCTCCCCCTCCGCCTTCCCCCTCCTCCCTCCTCATCCCTCCCCCTCCGCCTTCCCCCTCCTCCCTCCTCATCCCTCCCCCTCCACCTTCCCCCGCGAGCCCCCCCCCCCCCCCCCCCCTCTTCCCTCCCCCTCCGCCTTTCCCCGCAAGCCCCCCCTCTTCCCTCCCCCTCCGCCTTCCTCCTCCTCCCTCCTCATCTCTCCCCCTCCGCCTTCCCCCTTCCCCCTCCTCCCTGCTCACCCCCCCTCCACCTTCCCCCGCGAGCCCCCCCTCTTCCCTCCCCCTCCGCCTTCCCCCGCAAGCCCCCCTTCTCCCTCCCCCTCCGCCTTCCCCCTCCTCCCTCCTCATCCCTCCCCCTCCACCTTCCCCCGCGAGCCCCCCCCCCCCCCCCCCCCCCCTTTTTCCCTCCCCCTCCACCTTCCCCCGCGAGCCCCCCCCGCCCCCCCCTCTTCCCTCCCCCTCCGCCTTTACCCGCAAGCCCCCCTCTTCCCTCCCCCTCCGCCTTCCCCCTCCTCCCTCCTCATCCCCCCCCCTCCACCTTCCCCCGCAAGCTCCCCCTTTTCCCTCCCCCTCCGCCTTCCCCCTCCTCCCTCCTCATCCCTCCCCCTCCACCTTCCCCCGCAAGCTCCCCCTTTTCCCTCCCCCTCCGCCTTCCCCCGCGAGCCCCCCCCCCCCCCCCCCCCCCTTTTCCCTCCCCCTCCGCCTTCCCCCTCCTCCCTCCTCATCCCCCCCCCCTCCACCTTCCCCCGCGATCCCCCCCCCCATCTCCACCCCCGCCTCTCCCCCTCCACTCACACCACCCCGCCACCCACTCACACACATACACACACACTCACACACAATCGCGCACATGAACACACACACCCTCACACCCATACATATGCACACACTCCCACACACACTTCCACACATGCACACCCACCCATCACACACACACCGACACATACACACATGCATCCCCACACACATACACTCTCACCTCACATATAGGCCCACACGCACCTACACACACATACTCATACATGCACACACCCGCAGATGACAAAAGACACTTGGCTTTGAGGAGCATGCAGAAGCATAGAAGAAACATGACATCTAAGCCAAACATGAAGGAGCTCTTCTCAGGATGAATATGGGTCCATAAGTACACAACGAATCAAAAGCAAGATTGGGTCTCGCACATCAAGCGTGGCAGAAGAAGGCTCAAGATAATGATGCAGAACGCTTTACTACACATTATGTAGTACTATGGCCAAACATCCCATGGTGGTCTCCTCCTACACTTCCAGAGTGGACAGGGCACTTCATGTTGAATTTCCCGGATTAAATCAATGAGAATCTTAGATGGCAGGTGCAAAGGTAAAAGGTAATTGTTAGAAAGTGGAAGTGGAACTGACACCAACCATTCACAGCAATTACCTATTTTTGTGGATCTAATTCAAATCAAGTGGAATATTTGACCTACCCCCCAATTTTGGGTGATCAACCGGCGCGTGATTAGTGGACGTGAAGATCTGGCAAGGCTCTCTTGGCCTATTGGGGCCTATAAAAACAATGGATTTGTGCTCATTCGGGGTACATTTTTGGAGTTACATTGACGCGTGTATACGTGCAGAAGTTCTCTCTTGCACTTGGTGGTTTCAAGCCTATGGTAGGAGCTACTCTGTAGTGTGGATACAGAGGGTAGGCTTCTTAGTGGAGGGCTATGAGCACTATAGTGTAAGAGAGTGCCTTGAATTTTCTTTCTTTTCTGTGAGTCAGTATTGGAGTTAAGCTCTATTCTCTTGAACAATTCCTTCACCATTTGTATTGATCTGTATTTATCTGCATAGAGTGCCACGAAGCTCTGAGCGTTAGTTTTTGAGCATTTCCTTGACAAATCTTGTAATCATCTGATTCGAATCAAGAAGTGTATGATCTTCCTTGGTCAATTGTTGTTCATATTTTCTGAAGTATGTACCACTCTGTGCAATCCTTGTTATATACCTGCTCACAGAAATGTTAAAGGGTATACTTCCCTAAAGAGAACCCCCCTTGAGTAGGCGACGTACTGGATGTGTTAATCTTTAATCTCTACTTTTGTTAAAAGTGGATACCCCAGTACCTCCTCTACACTATAGGATAAACTATATATATAAAATCAAAAGAACTACACGGAGTGTGATCACCTAGCTTTCCATTGGAGCACATTGTACTACCATATTTTTCTTTGGACAGTGTAGTCTCTCCTTGTTTGTTTGTTTGCATTGAAGATTCTAGGAGGTAAACATTGCCAAGTTTGAAGGATTATTGTTTGATCAAAGATGAAGTGGGTACCACTAAGATTGTACCATGTTCTGTAATTAGTGCAAAAGATAAACTTCGCATGCCACAAATTGTAGCTAAATTCGTTTAATTTATGTTTTCACCATTAGGATCTATGGTGTATGACAACAAATAGCCTATAAGAAGATTATTTGTAAGATTGTTTATGATCTAAATAGATATATTTATTTGTGTTTTTTCCCTTTTTATCAAGGGTATATATACTATAAATGTCCATAGAACATGAAAAAGACGAAAAATATAAATATAGATTTTGAGTGCATTCTTGTACTAAGCTTTCAATAACGTTTCTGAAAAATTGAATTTTTGCATCTTTTTATATAGCCTTTTTGGAGTTTGAATGCCTTTATAAGTTAATTAAGGGGTTCGTGGAGGCAATTAGACCCAATTTCACATGTTTAATGCACGTCAGTCTTTTAGAACCGAAAACCACACTTTTAGTGTAAAGTGGAGCACTTAACAAGAGTGATGTGTCCACGATATCCGAATGACTCTATTTAGGAAGTCATGAGCCTCTTAGGTAGTGTTCGCTTCCTTGTGCTCCCTAAGTTATTTAAGTATTAATTACTCGGATAATTCCAACAATTGGTTAATACTCCAAAAATACTTAATCTTACCTTGACATCCTCTATAGCTAAGTTACTTTGGGACATCCCCTCCCCCAATTGAAGAAGATTTTCGTCCCCTAAAATATGCTTCATGTATCAAGCTATATAATAAGGATTCCCGTGACCCCATGGTCCATCTTAGGGGCATGCTATTCATTTTCATTTGATTTAACCATATTAAAATTGGGCATTCTTGTATAATAAGGTTCATGGAGAGAATAGTTAATTAGAAGAGGTACAATAATTATGTTTGTTGAAACCATATTATGAAAATCAAGTAGCTACAAAATCATATCGCGCATTGACTAGCCTCTATCCTTGAGAGAAGGCATTGGGGGTTTCATCTACAAAGGTGCAAAACACTTGTTTGATGCAAGATGGAACTCGTAGAATTTGTATCGAAGCAGATCAAAACAAGGATCTCCCCTCCAAAATTTCCATAAAATTGGAGAAGAGAAAACCTTGGAGCACAAGATTATATACAAGAACATGTCAAATTCTTGCTTTCATTGTGAATTGTAGGGCCATGAATAAAAGATTGTCCTTTGAGAAAAAAATCCATTAGGAATAAGAAAAATAAAGATAAATCCAATGTAATATAAATAAAGACCCTTTAGTGGTTGAGATCATGTCAGAAGATTATCCTCTTCATGCTAAGAAAGAAAACATAAGTCATGGAGACGAACCGTGAGGGCTTCATAGAAGTGAGAAAAAGAAGGAGAATAAGCCCTAAGTAGATAATTGAGAGCATGTCATAAGGAAACATAAGTCATGGAGGCAAACCCTTAGGACTCTATAGAAGTGATATAGAGAAGGAAGAAGCCCTAAGAACATTATTGAGAGGAGTCCTTACACACTCGAAAAACTAATATTTTTTGCAACTTCGAGAAAGATGTCAATGAATAGGATTACCTAAGGGGAATGAATCACTATGACTATTGCAATGATGGGAAAACTTTGGAGGATTCCACTTGCAAGGAAGACAACCAAGAAGGATACAACACTAGCAAAGAGGATGGATTCACTACCAACAATGAAGTTAATCAAGAGAGCAAAAGCTCGATCATTGGATCCACAATTCCTCAAATGATACCAGACTTGTTTTTGAAGAAGACTTTTCACAAAGGTAAACAAGCGGCTGCGATACCACAAAAAATCTTTCTTAAGGTAAAACTCCTATGCATGACCCATCCTCATCAAAGAGAAATGATGATGAGAGAAAAAAGGAAAAAAAGAGACAAGGACCCTCCCCACAAAGAACCTAATCTCGAATAATGATAATCATTTCGTTCAATGCAAGAGGCTTGTATGAAGCCTCAAGAGAGACTATTATTGGCCAGTGGATTCGTGATAAAAGCCTAAATCTAGACTTCATCTATCTTCCAGAGATCAAAATTGAAAGGGAGGAACTAGAAAAGATAATGAAATGTATTTTGTCATCCCATGTTAGTCTCTCCACCATGCACCCTAGGGGAAATGGGGACTCAATTATTGACATGAATAAGTGTTGCTACGCTAGGCTACTTGATTCCAGTGAAGATAAGAACCATCGATGGATTGGTGCTTCCTTTGGAGGTCCTCTATAGTTCATCATTGCCTCTGTGTATGCTCCCAATATGGAATCAAAAAGAATTATCAATTGGCAATCATTGGACTCGTTTCCCCTCAACATTGTTCATTGTGGGAACTTTAATTTGGTGGAGGCCCTTTCTCAGAGATGGGGGAATAGAGGGAGGAACATTGATGTTCATCACAGCAACATGCAGGACCAAGTCAAGCTCAACCTAGATGTGGTGGAGATCAAAGACAAGATTGGTTACTCTTGGTTGAACCTCTATTCTCTAGTCAACTTGAGGAAAGCTAGACTTGATGAGAGCTATATTGTGCAAAATTTAATCAATACATGGGGCTTGCCTTAGCTTTCTCAATGTGTGGAACTTTTTGTCTCTTATTACTACCGAATCGTGCATACCTTCAAGCCGGTCATCATTCTCAAGAAAGCCCCTTGGTTTCTGTTTTGTGTGTAAAAGTGGAAGAGACACACAAGAAGCACACACAAGGAGCACAAATGCAACAAGAAACATGGAGAAGATGGATGCCTAGAATAGCTCTCTCTATTGATGATGCACTAAACTTAGGTAAGAGCTGAATAAGATCCTTAAGTACAAAGTACCACCACCTATGAGTATAGCAATTATGTTAGCATGGGGAAAAAACTGTAGTGAGAACTAGAGTAAAAAGTGTCCATGTATGGGGAAAAGGTTCACATCAAATCTACTCGAGGAGCACGTAAGTGTAGCAAACTTCCTAGAGCTAATGATTTGAACACATATAGGGAGCAAAAGATTGGCCCCCAAAAGGTAATAAGCCTAAATCTTTGTGAAAAGTTTCAAAATTTTCTTGTGGAGGAGCCTTGGTGAATATTTTTGTGACATTACCTTGTGTAGGCACATATACCAAACTAATAACTCTTACATGAAGGTGCTCTCTCAGATAGTGATAACAAACCTCAATATGTTTGTTTTGTGCATGAAACATTGGGTTTCTTGCAACAAAAAATGCACTCTAGCTATTAGTGAAAATATGTGTAGCCCCATCAATCTCCATGCAAAGATCCATCAATAGGCATCTCAACCATATACACGCCACATTAGCTGTTTAAACTACTTCTACTGAGCTTCACACCTCGATGTTGCCACTATAGGTTGGTTCTTTTTCAACCAAGATATGCTCGAGTTTCCAAGTAAAAAGCAATTACCAATAGTGGACACACAAGTATCATAACAACCAATCCAATCACTACTTATAAAAGCATGCAAGCATGGCTGAATATCTCTTCCATAAAAGAAACCTAAGATCAAATTCCATTTGAGATATCTAAACACATGTTTCACCATTTGCCAATGCTTAGTGTCATGGCTATGCATGAATCGACTCAACTAGTAAACTGTATACTGTACATTCAACCTTGTGTTGCATGCATATATAAGACATCCCACAACTTGCTAATAAAGAGTAATGTCAAATGCATGATTGGAGTCCTCAATTGAGAACCTAAATCTTGTCGCAATTGGTGTGGAAAATGGCTTGGAATCCTCAAAGTCAAAAAGTGGAACTAGTTGCTCAACATAATTTGCTTAATGCATAACAATTCTCCCTTCAACAGATACAAAGTGGATGCGAAGATAGTAGCTCAAAAGACCAAGATAATTGACATCAAAAGCATGCTACAAATGAACCATAAGAATGTCAAGTTTTGCTTCACATGACCCAGTCAAGAGTATCTCATTGACATAAAGAACAAGCAGTGCAAGGTCAGCCCCATGTTTGTGTACATAGAGTGTGCTTTCAATTGGACTACATGTGAAGCCAAGTGCTTATTGATTTTGTCATGCCAGGCACATGGATCTTGCTTGAGACCATACAAGGATTTATGAAAGTGACAAACCATATGCTCTTTCCCTTTCATTGCAAGTCTAGGAGGTTGCTTCACATAAAGCTCTTCTTGCAAATCACCATTCAAGAAAGTTGTTTTTATGTCCAGGTGATGTACTTTCCAACCTTGATGGGTAGCCAATGCAAGCACGGTACAAATGGTAGTCATGCATGAAGTAGGTGCAAAAGTTTCCTCATAGGAAATGCCATATTGTTGCACATATCCTTTGGCAACCAATCTAGCTTTTTAGTGATCAATGCTACCATCAAAATTTCTCTTAATCTTGTAATTCCACTTTGTACAAATTGCATTTTTTCCTTTTGGCAATTCACCTAACTCCCAAGTACCATTCCTATGTATGGAATCCATTTGTGATTGCATAGCACTCATCCATTGTGGATTGTTACATTCATCTTCAAAAGTAAGTGGCTCTTCATTACATGTTGTTGCAATAAGAGAATGGTCCACAAAATTACTTGATGCATGGTGAGAGCTTGATCTTCTTCTACCAAGTAAAGATACACTCAATTTGTTGTCTTGCAAAGTTTGCTTCAATGAGTTTGGTATACTTCGTGCACTCTTGACAGACATACATTCATTATGTAATACATGATCATGCATGGGCTAAACTTCATACTTATTTTCAGCCATATTCTAATGCAAATGTTCAAGCATATCTAGCTACAAATTTCCAGTAGTTCCAATAATTTTTGGCTAAAACATTTGAGCCATGTTTGGTTGGAAATTCTCTACATTTTTTTCAGCCATTTGAGACTCAATTGGGTGGTCTACATGGCCATAGTTAACCACACCATTTGGAAAAAAGGCATGAGTGTATCGAACACATCTTGTGAGCTAGTTGTTGGCTATTTTTTGCAGTCAAGTATAGGGAAAATTGTATTTTTAGCAAATACCACATATGGACTCATAATAATTGTATTTTTCAATGGATGGTACAAATGATATCCCTTAATTTCAACACTTTAATAAACATTTGTGACATTGTTGTGATGGCACAAGAGCATATGCTAAACAACCAAACATGCATATACGACTAACCATAGGTTTATGTCCATTCTAAGACTCATAAGGAGTGATGAATCTGAATTTTTTTGTAGGGTAGTGATTCAACACATTGTTTTCAAACATGAGTGCTTCCAAACAAAAGTTATCACAAAGGTGATTTTCTTTAATCATACATCATGCCTTTTCAAGGAGAGTTCTATTTTTACACTCGACAACACCATTTTACTGAGGTGTATATGGTACTATACATTGGTGTGAGGTTCCTCTTTTAGTAATAAAAGCATTAAAGTCATGTGACACATATTCACGACCATGATCGATGCATAGAGACAAATACTTGTTTGAAGAAACATTTTCAGTCGTAACTAAAAATGCTTTGAAGCAAGAAAATACCTCATTCTTTGCTTTCATAGGATACACTCATGTCTGGAGAGTAGCATCATCAATGAAGGTAATAAAGTATACATGCTTCCTAAAAGATGGAGTTTTGATGGGACCACATAGATCACTAAGAACAAGCTATCATTTTCTTGTAATGTGTGTATGAATATCCTTTGAGAAAGAAACATGATGCATTTTTCCAAGAATGCAACCTTCCCATGCATGATTTTCAATGGACTCAAGTGTTGAAAAAACAATAAACATGTCCTTGTTTTGAAAGTAAAGCAAAACTATTGAAGTTCAAGGGATGAGAATGAGCATGCAAAATCTCCATTTTAGACATGGAAGAAGCACGAGCAAATAAGGCATTCGATAATATCCATGCGTTACAAACCATTACATAATGTACTGGACATCATGATAATATCACCATTGCTAAAATCATGAACCATACACTTATCATTAACAAAGTATACATGAAGTCCAATTTCGGCAATCAACGGAGATAAAATTAATTTCTTCTTGATTTTGGGTACATACAATGCATTTTTCAAGAGAATCGCACCTTCATTTGTAACAGTAAGCTCAATTTCTCCTTGTCCAATGATAGACTAAGAGGCATAGTTTTGCACACACCAATGGGTGCATCTTTCAAAGATGCAAAAAAATATTTTGCATGATGTTTTGTGCTTTGAAGCACCACTATCAAAGAACTAATCAGAATCAGCCTCAATCACAACCATACATTTAGAATGCACAGATGCATCATAATGACATGTAACAACACATGAAAAATATCTTGAGCCATGTTAGCTTGATCATTCTTTGCATTTGGTGAATTTTTAGCAATAGACATGAAAGATTCCTTCTTCTTTTCATTGTGCTTAGCAAGCTTTCTACACTCATCATTAGTATGACTAGAATTTCAACAATATTTGAATCACCTCTTCTTTTGCAACTATGCATCATTAGAGGAACGAGCAGAAGAAAAAGGTTGATGCTTTGGTTTTGATGAATTCAAAGTTGAACCATACTTGCTTTTCCTCTTTTTTGTGATAGCCAGTGCTTGCATTCCCTCAATCAAACCACTCTTATTCACTTTAGATTGTTCTTCTTGCAAAAGAAGGGACACACGCTCATCAAATGCATACATATTGGGATTCCCTTTTGTAGCGAAACAGAGTGTAGTGGGAAAACTTTGAGAAGATCCTGGTAATACATCAAGAATAATCTCATCTATGTTTGCCAATTGCTCTTTCAAGTCCTTGATGTTTGTCACATACACATCCACATACTCATTTTCAACCATACATACATCCTCAAGTTGCTTCCTCAAGTATGCAACACATGCTTCATTATGAAAGACATACAAAGAAGCAAATGTGTCCCAAATGAATGCATGAGCTTGAACATCTTCTTCATACCATCTAAGCTCCTCCTATGTAGGTGCAAAAAGGGTAACCATTGTACTTGAAGAAGCAGCCCCATCTATGGTAGTAGACTGTGAAGTAGAAGAACTTGCGGTCTTCAATCTATGTCTGCCACTTTGTTCCAAAGTTGTTTTGCAACAAGAACATGCTTCATAATGTAAGGCCACATTGAATAGTTGGTCCCATCAAGTTTTCTTTTTATGAAAGGAAGTTCTGCCTTGGCCTACTCTCCTAGACTTTAATTAAAGAAAAAGGGACAAGTTACAAGTTACAAGTGAATGGGACTAATGCTCTTGAGAGCCCTCGAATCCCAAAAAGCAAGGCACAAATTGTGGATCTAGAGAGTGTTAAAAAGGAGGTTAATTTCCCTCTCATCCCCTTCGTCTGGGCCCACATGTGTTTAAGCTTCTTATTCTGGATAAGAAACACTTTATGATGCCTAAAGGGTGGTGAGCGCTTGCACTTGGAGATTCTTTTGCCGAGGAGGGATAAAAACTTCTCGATCAACCACTCTTTTAGAGGGTTTCCAAAATTTTATGCACATCGCTCCCTCTAAATCTTCTAGAGGATTTCCCCTCTTATTGTGTTCCATAGTGTTGATGAGAAGCAAATTGCTTGACAAAGAAGCACTTGCTTCTAGGTGATTTGATCCTGTAGTCTCTAGATATTCTCAAGGGTCCACCTAAGTAGGAGAGTCTTGGGGCACACAAAGAAAATGTGACCCAAATCCTCAATGTTTTGACACAGACCACTTCTTGTTAAGCATGATATGATAATCGGTGTGCTACTTGATTCTAGGTATTTTGGACAAGCAATCACCGTTGTGCCGAAGAAGACCCTCATGGCACGACAGATCTCGACCAATGAGGAGGCAGGTTTTTGATCACTCCTAGGTGAGGCATTTGCTTTGAAGGAGGGTCCATTCTTTATAGTTCACTCTTTTTTCAGCATCCATGTCCTCAAAGCTTTTCCATTGGCTAGTCTCCTATTTCCAGAGGTGCTTCCAATGTCTAAAATCCTTGTTCCAGAGCCTCTTAGTAGTATGGAGGTTCCAGGAAGCAACCCCCCTAATGCCTGTGATCGAAAACAAGATTGAGTCATTTTTTTTCTAGTATCGGCCGCCCATTTCCACTCTTCTCTTATTCTGACAAATGGTTTAGGCTTGTTTCCCCAGCGAGTGCACAAGGTTTGAACCTTTAGAGGAAACTATAATTGGGGAGAATAAAAGGATAAGGAGGTCCAAATCCTTCCAACCAGGGAGGCCCACCAGCGTAATCACATTCTTGTTCTTGAAAATGAGCTTGGACCAAGAGATCTCACGGTTGCACCAAGCCTTGATGATCCATCTTGCTTCCAACTTGTCAGCCATGCCGTAAATATCCAAAATAGAGAGACCACCACAATCCTTTTGGCTGATGTAGGTAGACCACTTAATTTTGTGGACCCTTCTTTTATTGTGTTCTCCATCCAAAGAAATTTTCTATAGATTCTTTCCAATATGCTAAGCTCTTGATCCTTTGATTTCCAGCAAGATAGAAATTAAATGCTCGTGGAGATAAGAAGGTTATTAATTACCATGCCACGCTCGGTGAGGTTGATTTGCATGCCCGTCCAATATGCCAAATTATTGTGTAGTTTGGAAAGGGCCCAATTCCATTGTTGCTCCATCAAGATACCAAAGCCCATAGGAATACCAAGTAGGCAGAAGAGCTAACCCCTGGTGATATTGGGAAAGGAGCAGTTGGGGTGGGGCCTTGATGATGGCCCTCAAAGACATTTTCCAGTGATTGATTCTGGAGCCTGGCACCTCGCAAAAGTGTCCAGGAACTCCCAAAAGTTTTCAATGTTGTTCATATCATTATGCACAAATGTGTTCATGTCATCTGCAAAGAGCCTCATGAGCATTCGTCCATGGTTGTGAGGTAGAGACAGACCTTTAATATGGCCCAAATCCATGTGATGTTGCACAAGATGAGTGAGCCCCTCCATGGAACTAACGAGGAGTAGAGGGGCCAACGGGAACCCTTGCCTAGTAGAGAGTTTTAATGTGATAGCCTTCGATAACTAACCATTGATATTTATTTGTGTCAATGCATTCCCCAACAAAGTAGTGATCATCTTAGTGAATTTCTAACTATAGTCGAAGTCTTTAAGAGATTGGAGAACAAAGTCCCATCGAGCCTGTCATAGGCTTTCTTGAAGTGGATTTTAAGGAATACCACATCTTGCTCAGATTCTTCAGCAAAATCAAGATACAAGTCATTGCTACCTGCCATTTAACTAAAGAACAAGAATGTGATAGAATCTTTACTTCAACAAAAGCTAAAAGGAATGCTGAAATTGCAGCTCACAAACCCTCACCTTGATGGTAATTCTGACTACATGAATGGCTTCAAAATAGGGGTAAAACTTTAGTGCAATTGGTAGGAATGTTTCTTGCTTGCTAAAACTCACTATTCTATGCTCTGAAGTAGATTTGTACTGTTGATAGTGCACGAACATCGTGATGCAAAAGATTCAAACTTGAGAAGGAATTGAACCTGTTCTCATACCACTATTGGGTGTGTGTGGAAGTGCGAGAAACACACAAGAAGCACACAAAAGGAGCATAAAGGCAACAAGACACACAGAGAAGAGGGATGGAAGGGTATTGATCTTCTCACTCTTTTATTCTCCCCCTATTAGGTGACTCCTAAAGGCTTGAGCTTAGTTTTCTCCCCATGTAAGAGTTGGAAAAAGACGAAACAAATTGTGAATATCAATGAAGATTGGAAATGGTTTCCGGTATTTGACAAAATGATTTGATCAAGTTCCTTATCAAGGCCATGAGAGGTGTTGAGCATTCAAACCTACAAAAAGCTAGGAAGCTTTTGAACAAAGGTTTTGCTTATGGAAACACCTCTGAAAACAAGAAACATGCCAATAGATTAGATTTGAGGACTCACCTAGAAGAGTGCACTATGAAGAATGGTGCCTATTGTGGAGCAGACTCAATTCTTAGGAGTGCCCGAGGACTTGTCTCCTTATTGGGCATGATTCCTCTCACCTTGAGGGTCTTCAATAGAAGAATGAAAACAATCTTGATCAAATTTTGAGGTTCAAGAAGAATGTGGACTTTCATGTCATGCTAAATAGGAGATGGTGTCTGGATTGGTCGAGTTTTAGATGGGATCTTAAGTTTCAATCCCTTTGGAATCCCCTCATTGAGGTTAAAAAATTAGCTCTTATCATGTGGAAAATCCTTCACCAAGGATTTTGGACAAATGTAAAGGTTAACAGAATTTGCGAAGCCTCCATGGTCTAAATGATGTCTTCATGCCAATGAGGACTTTGGACACCTCTATTTTTCATGTCCCAAGTCGCCTGCCTTTGGACACCTAGAAGCAAGCGCTATTGGGTGAATCGATGATTTGTTCCTCAGCACTACGGAATGCTATAAGAGGAGAGACTATTATGAATTATGGAATATGTTGAACAAGTTATTGTTGGAGTGTTAAATTATTAATGTATTAATCTGTTTTTGATATAGCAGCTGAAGGTTCGTGAGGAGAGTGCAAGGCATGAAAGGGCGGATATCAATAATCTCAATAATTATTACTTATCTTGTAAATAAACCTGCGGAGAAGGTTCTATTGTTAGAAAGAGTTAGAAGTGTAATGGTTAGAATAAGGGTTGTTGTGGACCGTAATTTCTGTTATTGAAAGCAATGGCTTTCTGTAAAAGTTACAACTTTTAGTTTCACGCCTGCTTTTCGAAGCCGCTCTCATGTAACCACTCTTTTCGACGTAATCAAAAATACCTATAAATACATGCACTCTGTGGATAGTCGAAACAGAGTGCATGGGGGGAGATTTCACCGAATCTTGTGTTCTGCCTTGTCTCTTGTTGCATCTATTTGTCTGTGTGTTTTTAGCATTCGTAATCTCTGTATGCACGTGAGCAAGATCCTGACAACAGTGGTATCAGAGCTCTGCACGCGTCAATACAGAGGGTTTTGTTCTCTGTTCTCTGTTCGGGATTCCGATTCTGTCTTCGTCTTCGTCTTCATCTTCGTTTCCGGTTCCGGTTCCTATTCCTGTTCCAGTTCCAGAACCAGAACCTTGTTCCAGTTCCAGAACCAGAACCTTGTTCCTGTTCCAATTCCAGAACCAGAACCTACGTTTTCACCTACGTTCTCACCTACGTTTGCACCTACGTTTGCACCTACGTTTACTCCAAGGCGTCAACCAAGGTGTCGACCAAGGCGTCGACTAAGGCAAAGAACTTAGGCAATAACTTAGGCAATACATTGGCAACATTGGCACCCAAGGCTCCCTTGGCGACCGTTGGCAGCCGTTGGCTACGCGCGAGGCAATTTTAATTTTGAGTGGCAATAGAGTGGTTTAGATTCCCTAAGGTAGGAGGATTTGAACCCACAACCTCCTACTTTCAAGGGAAGTGTTTTACCACTACACTCTCTCTTGGAGTTGTCACTCAAGTTCTTTTCTCATAAATTTAACATAACTTGCAGTTTTCAAGGCGGCACGGTGGGACGCGATGCAGCGCGTCTCAAGGTACACTTCTGAGGGTACACTTCTGAGGGTATATCAGGGTACATCCAGACAGGGTACATTCTGCTAGGGTACATTTTCTGAGGGTACATCCCGAGAGGAAAGCACTAGCTTGAGGGTCCAAGGTAACTTGCATGGGTGAGAATTAGTTTCAAGAAATTAAGGTTGAGAGCAAGGAAAGTTCATAGCAAGAAGGTTTTGTTCTTTTCATACTCATGGACCCTAGACTATGTCAAGCATCGCATGGTTAATCTTAATAATTTAATGACTCCATGAACATTTCCATGCATGTGTTTTTACATGGAACATGCTTATTTTTCTTTTCGTTCAGTGATGAAACATGTGACTGGCTATCCATGTTTATTATTTTATCAACTGAGGTCAATTGTCTTTTCAACTGAGGGGCATGTTATGAATTATGGAATATGTTGAACAAGTAATTGTTGGAGTGTTAAATTATTAATGTATTAATCTGTTTTTGATGTTTTTGATATAGCAGCTGAAGGTTCGTGAGGAGCGTGCAAGGCGTGAAAGAGCGGATATTAATAATCCAAATAATTATTATTTATCTTGTAAATAAACCTGCGTAGAAGGTTCTATTGTTAGAAACAGTTAGAAAAGTAATGGTTAGAATAAGGGTCGTTGTGGACCGCGGTTTCTGTTATTGAAAGCAATGGCTTTCTGTAAAAGTTACAACTTTTAGTTTCACGCCTGCTTTTCGAAGCCGCTCTCATGTAACCACTCTTTTTGACGTAATCAAAAATACCTATAAATACATGCAGTCTGTGGACTGTCGAAACAGAGTGCATGGGGGGAGATTGCACCCATTAATGCATACTATCTCGTCTCTTGTTGCGTCTATTCTTTGTGTGTTTTCTACATCCGTAATCTCTATATGCGCATGAGCAAGATCCTGACAACAGAGACCTTGTAGAAGATCGAAAAAGAGAGATGTGCTACCAACTTTGGTAGCCCTCTTAAAGAATGGTCGATTGAAAAATCTCTTTTCCTTTTAGGCAAAAGAATTTCCAATTGTAAGAAGCCCCCACCTTTTACGCATCAGAAAGTGTTTTCCTCGAGAGCAACAAGATTAAAAGCAAGCGGGCCCCCAAGAGGGGGACAAAAGGGCTATCCGCCTTCTTTCTAATGCTTTCTAACAAGCTTTAGGCAACCCTTGCTTTGTGGGATTTGGGGGGCCTATGGTGTGAAGGCGGTCCACTTCTATAGTTTTTCTTTCTATGAAGTAAAGTTTGAGAGAATAAGGTATTACATAACTTCCTTTTAAATAATAATAATAAAAAAAAGATAATAATAATAATAATAATAAGCAACTCTTCTTAAGTCCACTAACAACAAAAACTAAATGATTCCGAAACTCTATTGCTGTTCAACTCCATAAGCCATTCAAGAGATTTTCCTAATTACCTTGAAAGGGCCAAAAGAAAAACGCTAGAGCCTTCATGTGATCTGCATGATACGCAATATGCGAAATTCAGTTTGCGACGATGAGTATTCAAGGAAAAATCATGCATGAATGCGTAGTAAGCACGAGCACGACAAATTACACACACAAGATCGCGATGGAGAGTACTACTGACGCTTCGAGTTTGAGCGGCGTCATGAAATACAAAAGCATATAAATCAGCGATAAGCTCCATTTTCAGACACGTAACAACAGCCAATGTTGACCGGCCTTTGAAGTTCAGAAGTTTTGTCGTGCACGTAGAAATATGTCGTTTCGAACATATACCTTTTCCTTTTCTTTTGACAGCAATATAAAATAAGATTATATTATAGGAAACAAGTGCAAGTTAGGCAGAGAGGTAGGATACCTCAGGAATCCCACAGGAACATGCACGATCACCAACCCAAAAAGCAAGAGTAGATCAGGTATACAATGAAAGCTCATAGCTGGAGCATTACACGAGAGGGAAATTCTAGGGAACATTACAACTTTGCATCAATCCAAAGCACCATAATGAATTTATCCCGAGAGTAGAAGGATAGAAATATATCTCTCCACCTGTAAGGTTGATACTTGCACATCTCAGAGTGAATAGAGGAATTACAATCCAATACTTTCTTGATGGACCACAAGCTTTGATGATTAGAGGACAATATAGTCTTCTTGAGAGGAGTAATGAAGTTCTTTTTCCCACTATTAAAACAAGATTGATTTCTACTAAGCCATATAAGCCATAGTATATGGCTTCTCTAATTCTGCCAAAGAACTAAATCCATCTCATTACAAAGGCAATGATGATCTCTTTTAATACTAACAAAGGGATTCCCTTAACTTTAACAATGCGATCCAAAAGGTGCAAAATCTACTTGGCATGCCAACAATCAACAAAAACGTGGGGTGAATCCTCCTTCCTGCCACAAAATGTACAAGTTCCATTATTGAGTTTAATCTTCTTTGATCTGCTGGTAGACCACAGAACGTTGTGCAACATAAGCCACAATAGTAGGGAATGCTTGATGTTGATGAGGAAATCCCATAAAGAGTTGAATCTATATCTCCATTGAGTAGGGGACCACTGAAGCTTCCATTTGCTATTAATTTTGTGAATGATGCTACTGACAGAATCTTTGTTGATCTTGAAGTTTTTCCACATCTCTAGAGCCACCTCATCCACGTCAATGTGCTTAGCTCTGCATTTCTATCCTAAGCTTCAATATGCGCTTGTAATGTGGAATTATCTATATGCATGCAAAAGACAAAGTTATCAGATTCCTGCACTTATCATCAAAGATTAGCTCACCTCTCTGAAGAAACCAATCCCAGTTTTCGATTCCTTCTTTAAAGCATTTCTGTTCCTTTATGGATTATTGAAGATTATTCCATAAAACAACCCAACCTTGCGAGGGAGATTCATGCAAGAAAAATCTAAATTGTAGATAAATTCTTGTATCAAAAATACAATGATCTACATCATCACATGAAACCTGTAAAGGCTGAGAACTTGTCTCATTAGGACTAGCACTAGACTGTATACCTGTAAAAAGAGGCAGCAAAGTATCATACATATTGCCTTTGGAACTAACATATGTCTCCTTTGTACATGAAAGTAAAGGTTGAATAACATCTTCCACAAAAACAACATCACAGCTAACGAAAAATGCATTTATTTTGTGGATAATACAAACGGTAGCCTTCGCTTTTAGAACTATAACAAAAAAAAATGCAATTTGCTACTTTATCATCCAATTTCTTATGATGTTGTTCAAGCATTAATGCATATGCCAGACAAACAAAAACATGTAGATGAGCAACAGATGGCTTGCGACCATGCCAAGCCTCATATGGAGTGATAGAATACAGTGCTTTAGTGGGACACTTGTTAAGTACATATGTTGCACACACAAGAGCGTCAAGCCAGAAACTATGTGGTAAAGCTTAACTCCTGACCATATACCTTGCCACTTCCATTAGTGAAATGTTATCTTGTTCAGCAACTCCATTCTTCTCAAGTGTATATGACACTCTACATTGATGTTTTATCCCACGTTCAGCCAGAAATGCATTAAAGTCAGAAGACATATATTCCCCCCTCAATCAGAATGGAGGGTGCCCATTTAATATGCTAACAATTTTGAGCCAAAACCAACAACTTTTTTGAAGCACAGAAACACTTCGGACTTTTCTTTGAGTGGATATACCCATGCATGCCTGGAGAAATCATATATGAAAATCATGAAGTAAAGATAGTTTCCAAAAGATAGTTTCCAAAAGTAGCTTGAACTAAACCATCTTTTGGAAACGAGGAACTCTACATTTTGCCCAAAATACATCCTTTACACACATGTTTTCTAGGTGCCTCAAGTTTGGGCAAAGAGGACACCATTTCAGATTTTTGCATGCATAGCAAACCTGAAAAATTTAGATGACCAAAGCGTGGATTGCACAGCTTTGCATCTGACATAGCCTGAGAATCATGTGTTGTACATGCCGAATCATTCACAGATCTTTCATAGTCTCTAAGCTTATACAGTCCACGACATAAAATGCTAGAGGCAATAATCATGTCACCATTTGACAAATTATGAATTGTACATCACTCATCAACAAATTTTGCAACCAAGCTAATCTTGGCTAATGCTAAAACTGATAACATAGTTTTCTTGATCCTAACATAAATAAAGCAACTGACAAGGTGAAAGAACTCCCATCAGTAGTAGCCAATATGATCTTAACAACTCCCATGACATGATAAGAGGAGTTTTTAGCACATGTGATAGTATTCCTTGTAGGGGCAGGCTCAAGTGAAGTGAAGAAACTGTGTTGCGAGGTAATATGTTTTGTTGCCGCACTATCAAAACACCAAACATCTAAGTCTATTGCAGACATACATTGCTCATGAGAAGATGGGTCAAAACAGCAAACACTAAAAAATGCCTGTTCTTCATTCTGTGCAAGATTAGCAGACTTTGTTTTTGGTGTAGAGGCCTCTATAACAATCGTTCCAGCCTCTTTCTTCATTATGCACAAGATTAGCAGACTCTGTTTTGGTGTAGAGGACTATGCAACAACCATTCCATCCTCTTTCTAGCAAATGCCCATTCTTCATTTTGCATAGGATTAGTAGACTCTGTTTTGTTGTAGAGGCCTCTACAACAACCATTCTGGCCTCTTTCTTCTTTGCCTTTTTAGTAGTCAGTTTTGGATAGCTCGTAATGACATGATCATTTGAGTCTTTACAGTATTCACAATACAATTTCTGCGTTTTTTATTTCTTCTCATCTTTCTCTTCCTTCTTCGAATGTGCAACATTTGCAAATTTCTGCTTACTAGTAGAAGAGCTCCATTTTCCTTTTCCCTTCTGAATAGCTAGGAAAGCTTCCATTGCAACAATAATGGAACTATTTTACCTAGACTAATCTTCTTGCAATAGAAAAGAAACTAGATCTTTAATGATATGGCATTTGGATTGCCTTTCATCATCAAACAAAGAGTAGAAACAAAACTCTGATATGAACAAGAAAGACCATTTAGAACAGTCTGCACAAGTGAGTTATCTGGTATAACTTCATCAATAGAAATCAATTGTTCCTTCAAATCCTAAATCTTTGTCAGAAAACTATCCATAGAATCACCTTCATTCATACGCTCACTCTCCAACTCTTTTTAGAGGTAAGCAACATGAGCCTCATTCTTGGCTTGGTACGTGGTAAGTGTATCCCAAGCATCCTTAGCTATTCTACAAGAGTAAATATGAGGAATAATGGCATGTTTCACATACAAGTCTATCAATGCATGTGCTTGAGCATCTCTACCATCCCAACGAATTTTCTCTATAGTAGGTGTAGTAGCAACCACAACACGAACAAGAATCTGAAGAATATCAGCATCTTCAATGCCATCTCCATCAGCTTCAATACCTATATTTGCACGTGTAATATGATGATTTTCAACACCATGCACAATTTTCCATAGTCCTTTTGCAACCAATACATGTCTCATCATATAAACCCACAATTGATAATTGGTATCGTCCAACTTATCCTCAACATCCAACATACATAATAGATCACTACTTTAGCCATGGCCACTAACTAAAATACCCTGATGCAGAAAAATGACTATATCTGAAAAATTTGAACAAAACTACCTTGATGAGTTCTGTTAGATCTGTAGTAGACTTCAAGATGCTTATAGTGGCAAACCAAAACCTGTATATATCTTTGGCTAAAAAATACAAAATAGCATGCATAAGTAGTATGATAGTGTGTTCGGAGGCCGAAACGTGCTCAGATCCTGATTTCGGCACCATAGAGCGAAGGAGTTCTGATCTCTTAATCACCCTCAGTATGCTCACCAAATTTCATGCGATTCTCAGACTATGAAGAGAGGGGTGTTGATGATGCCCTGGATGAAGTGGCGACCTACTTTGATACCAATTGTTGGAGTTAGACGTCTATGGAGGCACATAAACAACAGAAGGAAGAAGAAGAAGCTTGGAGCACAACACACAATAGTGAATGTATTACCACTAAAATGTACAAAGAAAGAGGGAAAAAAGTGCCCCGATGGTCCTAATGTGTTCATACACATCACTACCTAAATATATCAACAACTTTGAGATAGATAAATTTTTAGGTCTTTGATTTGCATAAAAGTGTTAGAGATGCCCTAGGTTTGAATTTGCATCACAATATCACTTTTGAGACCTCCAAGTTTAGAAACTCTAGACATGGAATAAAATTAAGGGCGTTATCTTATGATGAACTAAATGTTTAGACCAAACGATCTACTAGTTTATTAATTAACAACCTCATTGAGAATCGGAAGTTAAGAAAACTATCCCTTGTGCATGACAATGACGAAATGTTTCTGAAATTGTTTAGGATAAAATGAATGCGTTTAACTTGAATGATCCAAACACATGCTCCTCCTATTCACATTCTACATAGATTGCTTTTTCATGCCCTATAACTCCAAGAGTTGTGACACAAAGATGATGTTTAAGGGTGTTGTAAAAGAAATAACTTAGTTTTTGAAAGAGCAAGTGTAACGCTTTCTCAATCAAAAACTATCCTCAATCATAAGCTTCTGATCAATCAAGAACAGTAGAAGAGAGAAAATCATAACTTGCAAGATAAGAAAAAAATCCGATGCAAAAGAATAGACAAGATATTACCAAGAGAAAGGGAATTGCTCGTATTATAGATTTGAATCAATCAATATGATAGCTTTGGAAAATAGCTACT
>CM035421.1:165036410-165058910 GCA_020310875.1 Ceratopteris richardii
CCCCCCCCCCCCCCCCCCCCCCCCCCCCCCCCCCCCCCTCCCCCCCCCCCCCCCTCCCCCCCCCCCCCCCCCCCCCCCCCCCCCCCCCCACCCCCCCCCCCCCCCCCCTCCCCCCCCCCCCCCCCCCTCCCCCCCCCCCCCCCCCCCCCCCCCCCCCCCCCCCCCTCCCCCCCCCCTCCCCCCCCCCCCCCCCCCCCCCCCCCCCCCCCCCCCCCCCCCCCCCCCCCCCCCCCCCCCCCCCCCCCCCCCCCCCCCCCCCCCCCCCCCTCCCCCCCCCCCCCCCCCCCCCCCCCCCCCCCCCCCCCTTTTCCCTCCCCCTCCGCCTTCCCCCTCCTCCCTCCTCATCCCCCCCCCCCTCCACCTTCCCCCGCGATCCCCCCCCCCATCTCCACCCCCGCCTCTCCCCCTCCACTCACACCACCCCGCCACCCACTCACACACATACACACACACTCACACACAATCGCGCACATGAACACACACACCCTCACACCCATACATATGCACACACTCCCACACACACTTCCACACATGCACACCCACCCATCACACACACACCGACACATACACACATGCATCCCCACACACATACACTCTCACCTCACATATAGGCCCACACGCACCTACACACACATACTCATACATGCACACACCCGCAGATGACAAAAGACACTTGGCTTTGAGGAGCATGCAGAAGCATAGAAGAAACATGACATCTAAGCCAAACATGAAGGAGCTCTTCTCAGGATGAATATGGGTCCATAAGTACACAACGAATCAAAAGCAAGATTGGGTCTCGCACATCAAGCGTGGCAGAAGAAGGCTCAAGATAATGATGCAGAACGCTTTACTACACATTATGTAGTACTATGGCCAAACATCCCATGGTGGTCTCCTCCTACACTTCCAGAGTGGACAGGGCACTTCATGTTGAATTTCCCGGATTAAATCAATGAGAATCTTAGATGGCAGGTGCAAAGGTAAAAGGTAATTGTTAGAAAGTGGAAGTGGAACTGACACCAACCATTCACAGCAATTACCTATTTTTGTGGATCTAATTCAAATCAAGTGGAATATTTGACCTACCCCCCAATTTTGGGTGATCAACCGGCGCGTGATTAGTGGACGTGAAGATCTGGCAAGGCTCTCTTGGCCTATTGGGGCCTATAAAAACAATGGATTTGTGCTCATTCGGGGTACATTTTTGGAGTTACATTGACGCGTGTATACGTGCAGAAGTTCTCTCTTGCACTTGGTGGTTTCAAGCCTATGGTAGGAGCTACTCTGTAGTGTGGATACAGAGGGTAGGCTTCTTAGTGGAGGGCTATGAGCACTATAGTGTAAGAGAGTGCCTTGAATTTTCTTTCTTTTCTGTGAGTCAGTATTGGAGTTAAGCTCTATTCTCTTGAACAATTCCTTCACCATTTGTATTGATCTGTATTTATCTGCATAGAGTGCCACGAAGCTCTGAGCGTTAGTTTTTGAGCATTTCCTTGACAAATCTTGTAATCATCTGATTCGAATCAAGAAGTGTATGATCTTCCTTGGTCAATTGTTGTTCATATTTTCTGAAGTATGTACCACTCTGTGCAATCCTTGTTATATACCTGCTCACAGAAATGTTAAAGGGTATACTTCCCTAAAGAGAACCCCCCTTGAGTAGGCGACGTACTGGATGTGTTAATCTTTAATCTCTACTTTTGTTAAAAGTGGATACCCCAGTACCTCCTCTACACTATAGGATAAACTATATATATAAAATCAAAAGAACTACACGGAGTGTGATCACCTAGCTTTCCATTGGAGCACATTGTACTACCATATTTTTCTTTGGACAGTGTAGTCTCTCCTTGTTTGTTTGTTTGCATTGAAGATTCTAGGAGGTAAACATTGCCAAGTTTGAAGGATTATTGTTTGATCAAAGATGAAGTGGGTACCACTAAGATTGTACCATGTTCTGTAATTAGTGCAAAAGATAAACTTCGCATGCCACAAATTGTAGCTAAATTCGTTTAATTTATGTTTTCACCATTAGGATCTATGGTGTATGACAACAAATAGCCTATAAGAAGATTATTTGTAAGATTGTTTATGATCTAAATAGATATATTTATTTGTGTTTTTTCCCTTTTTATCAAGGGTATATATACTATAAATGTCCATAGAACATGAAAAAGACGAAAAATATAAATATAGATTTTGAGTGCATTCTTGTACTAAGCTTTCAATAACGTTTCTGAAAAATTGAATTTTTGCATCTTTTTATATAGCCTTTTTGGAGTTTGAATGCCTTTATAAGTTAATTAAGGGGTTCGTGGAGGCAATTAGACCCAATTTCACATGTTTAATGCACGTCAGTCTTTTAGAACCGAAAACCACACTTTTAGTGTAAAGTGGAGCACTTAACAAGAGTGATGTGTCCACGATATCCGAATGACTCTATTTAGGAAGTCATGAGCCTCTTAGGTAGTGTTCGCTTCCTTGTGCTCCCTAAGTTATTTAAGTATTAATTACTCGGATAATTCCAACAATTGGTTAATACTCCAAAAATACTTAATCTTACCTTGACATCCTCTATAGCTAAGTTACTTTGGGACATCCCCTCCCCCAATTGAAGAAGATTTTCGTCCCCTAAAATATGCTTCATGTATCAAGCTATATAATAAGGATTCCCGTGACCCCATGGTCCATCTTAGGGGCATGCTATTCATTTTCATTTGATTTAACCATATTAAAATTGGGCATTCTTGTATAATAAGGTTCATGGAGAGAATAGTTAATTAGAAGAGGTACAATAATTATGTTTGTTGAAACCATATTATGAAAATCAAGTAGCTACAAAATCATATCGCGCATTGACTAGCCTCTATCCTTGAGAGAAGGCATTGGGGGTTTCATCTACAAAGGTGCAAAACACTTGTTTGATGCAAGATGGAACTCGTAGAATTTGTATCGAAGCAGATCAAAACAAGGATCTCCCCTCCAAAATTTCCATAAAATTGGAGAAGAGAAAACCTTGGAGCACAAGATTATATACAAGAACATGTCAAATTCTTGCTTTCATTGTGAATTGTAGGGCCATGAATAAAAGATTGTCCTTTGAGAAAAAAATCCATTAGGAATAAGAAAAATAAAGATAAATCCAATGTAATATAAATAAAGACCCTTTAGTGGTTGAGATCATGTCAGAAGATTATCCTCTTCATGCTAAGAAAGAAAACATAAGTCATGGAGACGAACCGTGAGGGCTTCATAGAAGTGAGAAAAAGAAGGAGAATAAGCCCTAAGTAGATAATTGAGAGCATGTCATAAGGAAACATAAGTCATGGAGGCAAACCCTTAGGACTCTATAGAAGTGATATAGAGAAGGAAGAAGCCCTAAGAACATTATTGAGAGGAGTCCTTACACACTCGAAAAACTAATATTTTTTGCAACTTCGAGAAAGATGTCAATGAATAGGATTACCTAAGGGGAATGAATCACTATGACTATTGCAATGATGGGAAAACTTTGGAGGATTCCACTTGCAAGGAAGACAACCAAGAAGGATACAACACTAGCAAAGAGGATGGATTCACTACCAACAATGAAGTTAATCAAGAGAGCAAAAGCTCGATCATTGGATCCACAATTCCTCAAATGATACCAGACTTGTTTTTGAAGAAGACTTTTCACAAAGGTAAACAAGCGGCTGCGATACCACAAAAAATCTTTCTTAAGGTAAAACTCCTATGCATGACCCATCCTCATCAAAGAGAAATGATGATGAGAGAAAAAAGGAAAAAAAGAGACAAGGACCCTCCCCACAAAGAACCTAATCTCGAATAATGATAATCATTTCGTTCAATGCAAGAGGCTTGTATGAAGCCTCAAGAGAGACTATTATTGGCCAGTGGATTCGTGATAAAAGCCTAAATCTAGACTTCATCTATCTTCCAGAGATCAAAATTGAAAGGGAGGAACTAGAAAAGATAATGAAATGTATTTTGTCATCCCATGTTAGTCTCTCCACCATGCACCCTAGGGGAAATGGGGACTCAATTATTGACATGAATAAGTGTTGCTACGCTAGGCTACTTGATTCCAGTGAAGATAAGAACCATCGATGGATTGGTGCTTCCTTTGGAGGTCCTCTATAGTTCATCATTGCCTCTGTGTATGCTCCCAATATGGAATCAAAAAGAATTATCAATTGGCAATCATTGGACTCGTTTCCCCTCAACATTGTTCATTGTGGGAACTTTAATTTGGTGGAGGCCCTTTCTCAGAGATGGGGGAATAGAGGGAGGAACATTGATGTTCATCACAGCAACATGCAGGACCAAGTCAAGCTCAACCTAGATGTGGTGGAGATCAAAGACAAGATTGGTTACTCTTGGTTGAACCTCTATTCTCTAGTCAACTTGAGGAAAGCTAGACTTGATGAGAGCTATATTGTGCAAAATTTAATCAATACATGGGGCTTGCCTTAGCTTTCTCAATGTGTGGAACTTTTTGTCTCTTATTACTACCGAATCGTGCATACCTTCAAGCCGGTCATCATTCTCAAGAAAGCCCCTTGGTTTCTGTTTTGTGTGTAAAAGTGGAAGAGACACACAAGAAGCACACACAAGGAGCACAAATGCAACAAGAAACATGGAGAAGATGGATGCCTAGAATAGCTCTCTCTATTGATGATGCACTAAACTTAGGTAAGAGCTGAATAAGATCCTTAAGTACAAAGTACCACCACCTATGAGTATAGCAATTATGTTAGCATGGGGAAAAAACTGTAGTGAGAACTAGAGTAAAAAGTGTCCATGTATGGGGAAAAGGTTCACATCAAATCTACTCGAGGAGCACGTAAGTGTAGCAAACTTCCTAGAGCTAATGATTTGAACACATATAGGGAGCAAAAGATTGGCCCCCAAAAGGTAATAAGCCTAAATCTTTGTGAAAAGTTTCAAAATTTTCTTGTGGAGGAGCCTTGGTGAATATTTTTGTGACATTACCTTGTGTAGGCACATATACCAAACTAATAACTCTTACATGAAGGTGCTCTCTCAGATAGTGATAACAAACCTCAATATGTTTGTTTTGTGCATGAAACATTGGGTTTCTTGCAACAAAAAATGCACTCTAGCTATTAGTGAAAATATGTGTAGCCCCATCAATCTCCATGCAAAGATCCATCAATAGGCATCTCAACCATATACACGCCACATTAGCTGTTTAAACTACTTCTACTGAGCTTCACACCTCGATGTTGCCACTATAGGTTGGTTCTTTTTCAACCAAGATATGCTCGAGTTTCCAAGTAAAAAGCAATTACCAATAGTGGACACACAAGTATCATAACAACCAATCCAATCACTACTTATAAAAGCATGCAAGCATGGCTGAATATCTCTTCCATAAAAGAAACCTAAGATCAAATTCCATTTGAGATATCTAAACACATGTTTCACCATTTGCCAATGCTTAGTGTCATGGCTATGCATGAATCGACTCAACTAGTAAACTGTATACTGTACATTCAACCTTGTGTTGCATGCATATATAAGACATCCCACAACTTGCTAATAAAGAGTAATGTCAAATGCATGATTGGAGTCCTCAATTGAGAACCTAAATCTTGTCGCAATTGGTGTGGAAAATGGCTTGGAATCCTCAAAGTCAAAAAGTGGAACTAGTTGCTCAACATAATTTGCTTAATGCATAACAATTCTCCCTTCAACAGATACAAAGTGGATGCGAAGATAGTAGCTCAAAAGACCAAGATAATTGACATCAAAAGCATGCTACAAATGAACCATAAGAATGTCAAGTTTTGCTTCACATGACCCAGTCAAGAGTATCTCATTGACATAAAGAACAAGCAGTGCAAGGTCAGCCCCATGTTTGTGTACATAGAGTGTGCTTTCAATTGGACTACATGTGAAGCCAAGTGCTTATTGATTTTGTCATGCCAGGCACATGGATCTTGCTTGAGACCATACAAGGATTTATGAAAGTGACAAACCATATGCTCTTTCCCTTTCATTGCAAGTCTAGGAGGTTGCTTCACATAAAGCTCTTCTTGCAAATCACCATTCAAGAAAGTTGTTTTTATGTCCAGGTGATGTACTTTCCAACCTTGATGGGTAGCCAATGCAAGCACGGTACAAATGGTAGTCATGCATGAAGTAGGTGCAAAAGTTTCCTCATAGGAAATGCCATATTGTTGCACATATCCTTTGGCAACCAATCTAGCTTTTTAGTGATCAATGCTACCATCAAAATTTCTCTTAATCTTGTAATTCCACTTTGTACAAATTGCATTTTTTCCTTTTGGCAATTCACCTAACTCCCAAGTACCATTCCTATGTATGGAATCCATTTGTGATTGCATAGCACTCATCCATTGTGGATTGTTACATTCATCTTCAAAAGTAAGTGGCTCTTCATTACATGTTGTTGCAATAAGAGAATGGTCCACAAAATTACTTGATGCATGGTGAGAGCTTGATCTTCTTCTACCAAGTAAAGATACACTCAATTTGTTGTCTTGCAAAGTTTGCTTCAATGAGTTTGGTATACTTCGTGCACTCTTGACAGACATACATTCATTATGTAATACATGATCATGCATGGGCTAAACTTCATACTTATTTTCAGCCATATTCTAATGCAAATGTTCAAGCATATCTAGCTACAAATTTCCAGTAGTTCCAATAATTTTTGGCTAAAACATTTGAGCCATGTTTGGTTGGAAATTCTCTACATTTTTTTCAGCCATTTGAGACTCAATTGGGTGGTCTACATGGCCATAGTTAACCACACCATTTGGAAAAAAGGCATGAGTGTATCGAACACATCTTGTGAGCTAGTTGTTGGCTATTTTTTGCAGTCAAGTATAGGGAAAATTGTATTTTTAGCAAATACCACATATGGACTCATAATAATTGTATTTTTCAATGGATGGTACAAATGATATCCCTTAATTTCAACACTTTAATAAACATTTGTGACATTGTTGTGATGGCACAAGAGCATATGCTAAACAACCAAACATGCATATACGACTAACCATAGGTTTATGTCCATTCTAAGACTCATAAGGAGTGATGAATCTGAATTTTTTTGTAGGGTAGTGATTCAACACATTGTTTTCAAACATGAGTGCTTCCAAACAAAAGTTATCACAAAGGTGATTTTCTTTAATCATACATCATGCCTTTTCAAGGAGAGTTCTATTTTTACACTCGACAACACCATTTTACTGAGGTGTATATGGTACTATACATTGGTGTGAGGTTCCTCTTTTAGTAATAAAAGCATTAAAGTCATGTGACACATATTCACGACCATGATCGATGCATAGAGACAAATACTTGTTTGAAGAAACATTTTCAGTCGTAACTAAAAATGCTTTGAAGCAAGAAAATACCTCATTCTTTGCTTTCATAGGATACACTCATGTCTGGAGAGTAGCATCATCAATGAAGGTAATAAAGTATACATGCTTCCTAAAAGATGGAGTTTTGATGGGACCACATAGATCACTAAGAACAAGCTATCATTTTCTTGTAATGTGTGTATGAATATCCTTTGAGAAAGAAACATGATGCATTTTTCCAAGAATGCAACCTTCCCATGCATGATTTTCAATGGACTCAAGTGTTGAAAAAACAATAAACATGTCCTTGTTTTGAAAGTAAAGCAAAACTATTGAAGTTCAAGGGATGAGAATGAGCATGCAAAATCTCCATTTTAGACATGGAAGAAGCACGAGCAAATAAGGCATTCGATAATATCCATGCGTTACAAACCATTACATAATGTACTGGACATCATGATAATATCACCATTGCTAAAATCATGAACCATACACTTATCATTAACAAAGTATACATGAAGTCCAATTTCGGCAATCAACGGAGATAAAATTAATTTCTTCTTGATTTTGGGTACATACAATGCATTTTTCAAGAGAATCGCACCTTCATTTGTAACAGTAAGCTCAATTTCTCCTTGTCCAATGATAGACTAAGAGGCATAGTTTTGCACACACCAATGGGTGCATCTTTCAAAGATGCAAAAAAATATTTTGCATGATGTTTTGTGCTTTGAAGCACCACTATCAAAGAACTAATCAGAATCAGCCTCAATCACAACCATACATTTAGAATGCACAGATGCATCATAATGACATGTAACAACACATGAAAAATATCTTGAGCCATGTTAGCTTGATCATTCTTTGCATTTGGTGAATTTTTAGCAATAGACATGAAAGATTCCTTCTTCTTTTCATTGTGCTTAGCAAGCTTTCTACACTCATCATTAGTATGACTAGAATTTCAACAATATTTGAATCACCTCTTCTTTTGCAACTATGCATCATTAGAGGAACGAGCAGAAGAAAAAGGTTGATGCTTTGGTTTTGATGAATTCAAAGTTGAACCATACTTGCTTTTCCTCTTTTTTGTGATAGCCAGTGCTTGCATTCCCTCAATCAAACCACTCTTATTCACTTTAGATTGTTCTTCTTGCAAAAGAAGGGACACACGCTCATCAAATGCATACATATTGGGATTCCCTTTTGTAGCGAAACAGAGTGTAGTGGGAAAACTTTGAGAAGATCCTGGTAATACATCAAGAATAATCTCATCTATGTTTGCCAATTGCTCTTTCAAGTCCTTGATGTTTGTCACATACACATCCACATACTCATTTTCAACCATACATACATCCTCAAGTTGCTTCCTCAAGTATGCAACACATGCTTCATTATGAAAGACATACAAAGAAGCAAATGTGTCCCAAATGAATGCATGAGCTTGAACATCTTCTTCATACCATCTAAGCTCCTCCTATGTAGGTGCAAAAAGGGTAACCATTGTACTTGAAGAAGCAGCCCCATCTATGGTAGTAGACTGTGAAGTAGAAGAACTTGCGGTCTTCAATCTATGTCTGCCACTTTGTTCCAAAGTTGTTTTGCAACAAGAACATGCTTCATAATGTAAGGCCACATTGAATAGTTGGTCCCATCAAGTTTTCTTTTTATGAAAGGAAGTTCTGCCTTGGCCTACTCTCCTAGACTTTAATTAAAGAAAAAGGGACAAGTTACAAGTTACAAGTGAATGGGACTAATGCTCTTGAGAGCCCTCGAATCCCAAAAAGCAAGGCACAAATTGTGGATCTAGAGAGTGTTAAAAAGGAGGTTAATTTCCCTCTCATCCCCTTCGTCTGGGCCCACATGTGTTTAAGCTTCTTATTCTGGATAAGAAACACTTTATGATGCCTAAAGGGTGGTGAGCGCTTGCACTTGGAGATTCTTTTGCCGAGGAGGGATAAAAACTTCTCGATCAACCACTCTTTTAGAGGGTTTCCAAAATTTTATGCACATCGCTCCCTCTAAATCTTCTAGAGGATTTCCCCTCTTATTGTGTTCCATAGTGTTGATGAGAAGCAAATTGCTTGACAAAGAAGCACTTGCTTCTAGGTGATTTGATCCTGTAGTCTCTAGATATTCTCAAGGGTCCACCTAAGTAGGAGAGTCTTGGGGCACACAAAGAAAATGTGACCCAAATCCTCAATGTTTTGACACAGACCACTTCTTGTTAAGCATGATATGATAATCGGTGTGCTACTTGATTCTAGGTATTTTGGACAAGCAATCACCGTTGTGCCGAAGAAGACCCTCATGGCACGACAGATCTCGACCAATGAGGAGGCAGGTTTTTGATCACTCCTAGGTGAGGCATTTGCTTTGAAGGAGGGTCCATTCTTTATAGTTCACTCTTTTTTCAGCATCCATGTCCTCAAAGCTTTTCCATTGGCTAGTCTCCTATTTCCAGAGGTGCTTCCAATGTCTAAAATCCTTGTTCCAGAGCCTCTTAGTAGTATGGAGGTTCCAGGAAGCAACCCCCCTAATGCCTGTGATCGAAAACAAGATTGAGTCATTTTTTTTCTAGTATCGGCCGCCCATTTCCACTCTTCTCTTATTCTGACAAATGGTTTAGGCTTGTTTCCCCAGCGAGTGCACAAGGTTTGAACCTTTAGAGGAAACTATAATTGGGGAGAATAAAAGGATAAGGAGGTCCAAATCCTTCCAACCAGGGAGGCCCACCAGCGTAATCACATTCTTGTTCTTGAAAATGAGCTTGGACCAAGAGATCTCACGGTTGCACCAAGCCTTGATGATCCATCTTGCTTCCAACTTGTCAGCCATGCCGTAAATATCCAAAATAGAGAGACCACCACAATCCTTTTGGCTGATGTAGGTAGACCACTTAATTTTGTGGACCCTTCTTTTATTGTGTTCTCCATCCAAAGAAATTTTCTATAGATTCTTTCCAATATGCTAAGCTCTTGATCCTTTGATTTCCAGCAAGATAGAAATTAAATGCTCGTGGAGATAAGAAGGTTATTAATTACCATGCCACGCTCGGTGAGGTTGATTTGCATGCCCGTCCAATATGCCAAATTATTGTGTAGTTTGGAAAGGGCCCAATTCCATTGTTGCTCCATCAAGATACCAAAGCCCATAGGAATACCAAGTAGGCAGAAGAGCTAACCCCTGGTGATATTGGGAAAGGAGCAGTTGGGGTGGGGCCTTGATGATGGCCCTCAAAGACATTTTCCAGTGATTGATTCTGGAGCCTGGCACCTCGCAAAAGTGTCCAGGAACTCCCAAAAGTTTTCAATGTTGTTCATATCATTATGCACAAATGTGTTCATGTCATCTGCAAAGAGCCTCATGAGCATTCGTCCATGGTTGTGAGGTAGAGACAGACCTTTAATATGGCCCAAATCCATGTGATGTTGCACAAGATGAGTGAGCCCCTCCATGGAACTAACGAGGAGTAGAGGGGCCAACGGGAACCCTTGCCTAGTAGAGAGTTTTAATGTGATAGCCTTCGATAACTAACCATTGATATTTATTTGTGTCAATGCATTCCCCAACAAAGTAGTGATCATCTTAGTGAATTTCTAACTATAGTCGAAGTCTTTAAGAGATTGGAGAACAAAGTCCCATCGAGCCTGTCATAGGCTTTCTTGAAGTGGATTTTAAGGAATACCACATCTTGCTCAGATTCTTCAGCAAAATCAAGATACAAGTCATTGCTACCTGCCATTTAACTAAAGAACAAGAATGTGATAGAATCTTTACTTCAACAAAAGCTAAAAGGAATGCTGAAATTGCAGCTCACAAACCCTCACCTTGATGGTAATTCTGACTACATGAATGGCTTCAAAATAGGGGTAAAACTTTAGTGCAATTGGTAGGAATGTTTCTTGCTTGCTAAAACTCACTATTCTATGCTCTGAAGTAGATTTGTACTGTTGATAGTGCACGAACATCGTGATGCAAAAGATTCAAACTTGAGAAGGAATTGAACCTGTTCTCATACCACTATTGGGTGTGTGTGGAAGTGCGAGAAACACACAAGAAGCACACAAAAGGAGCATAAAGGCAACAAGACACACAGAGAAGAGGGATGGAAGGGTATTGATCTTCTCACTCTTTTATTCTCCCCCTATTAGGTGACTCCTAAAGGCTTGAGCTTAGTTTTCTCCCCATGTAAGAGTTGGAAAAAGACGAAACAAATTGTGAATATCAATGAAGATTGGAAATGGTTTCCGGTATTTGACAAAATGATTTGATCAAGTTCCTTATCAAGGCCATGAGAGGTGTTGAGCATTCAAACCTACAAAAAGCTAGGAAGCTTTTGAACAAAGGTTTTGCTTATGGAAACACCTCTGAAAACAAGAAACATGCCAATAGATTAGATTTGAGGACTCACCTAGAAGAGTGCACTATGAAGAATGGTGCCTATTGTGGAGCAGACTCAATTCTTAGGAGTGCCCGAGGACTTGTCTCCTTATTGGGCATGATTCCTCTCACCTTGAGGGTCTTCAATAGAAGAATGAAAACAATCTTGATCAAATTTTGAGGTTCAAGAAGAATGTGGACTTTCATGTCATGCTAAATAGGAGATGGTGTCTGGATTGGTCGAGTTTTAGATGGGATCTTAAGTTTCAATCCCTTTGGAATCCCCTCATTGAGGTTAAAAAATTAGCTCTTATCATGTGGAAAATCCTTCACCAAGGATTTTGGACAAATGTAAAGGTTAACAGAATTTGCGAAGCCTCCATGGTCTAAATGATGTCTTCATGCCAATGAGGACTTTGGACACCTCTATTTTTCATGTCCCAAGTCGCCTGCCTTTGGACACCTAGAAGCAAGCGCTATTGGGTGAATCGATGATTTGTTCCTCAGCACTACGGAATGCTATAAGAGGAGAGACTATTATGAATTATGGAATATGTTGAACAAGTTATTGTTGGAGTGTTAAATTATTAATGTATTAATCTGTTTTTGATATAGCAGCTGAAGGTTCGTGAGGAGAGTGCAAGGCATGAAAGGGCGGATATCAATAATCTCAATAATTATTACTTATCTTGTAAATAAACCTGCGGAGAAGGTTCTATTGTTAGAAAGAGTTAGAAGTGTAATGGTTAGAATAAGGGTTGTTGTGGACCGTAATTTCTGTTATTGAAAGCAATGGCTTTCTGTAAAAGTTACAACTTTTAGTTTCACGCCTGCTTTTCGAAGCCGCTCTCATGTAACCACTCTTTTCGACGTAATCAAAAATACCTATAAATACATGCACTCTGTGGATAGTCGAAACAGAGTGCATGGGGGGAGATTTCACCGAATCTTGTGTTCTGCCTTGTCTCTTGTTGCATCTATTTGTCTGTGTGTTTTTAGCATTCGTAATCTCTGTATGCACGTGAGCAAGATCCTGACAACAGTGGTATCAGAGCTCTGCACGCGTCAATACAGAGGGTTTTGTTCTCTGTTCTCTGTTCGGGATTCCGATTCTGTCTTCGTCTTCGTCTTCATCTTCGTTTCCGGTTCCGGTTCCTATTCCTGTTCCAGTTCCAGAACCAGAACCTTGTTCCAGTTCCAGAACCAGAACCTTGTTCCTGTTCCAATTCCAGAACCAGAACCTACGTTTTCACCTACGTTCTCACCTACGTTTGCACCTACGTTTGCACCTACGTTTACTCCAAGGCGTCAACCAAGGTGTCGACCAAGGCGTCGACTAAGGCAAAGAACTTAGGCAATAACTTAGGCAATACATTGGCAACATTGGCACCCAAGGCTCCCTTGGCGACCGTTGGCAGCCGTTGGCTACGCGCGAGGCAATTTTAATTTTGAGTGGCAATAGAGTGGTTTAGATTCCCTAAGGTAGGAGGATTTGAACCCACAACCTCCTACTTTCAAGGGAAGTGTTTTACCACTACACTCTCTCTTGGAGTTGTCACTCAAGTTCTTTTCTCATAAATTTAACATAACTTGCAGTTTTCAAGGCGGCACGGTGGGACGCGATGCAGCGCGTCTCAAGGTACACTTCTGAGGGTACACTTCTGAGGGTATATCAGGGTACATCCAGACAGGGTACATTCTGCTAGGGTACATTTTCTGAGGGTACATCCCGAGAGGAAAGCACTAGCTTGAGGGTCCAAGGTAACTTGCATGGGTGAGAATTAGTTTCAAGAAATTAAGGTTGAGAGCAAGGAAAGTTCATAGCAAGAAGGTTTTGTTCTTTTCATACTCATGGACCCTAGACTATGTCAAGCATCGCATGGTTAATCTTAATAATTTAATGACTCCATGAACATTTCCATGCATGTGTTTTTACATGGAACATGCTTATTTTTCTTTTCGTTCAGTGATGAAACATGTGACTGGCTATCCATGTTTATTATTTTATCAACTGAGGTCAATTGTCTTTTCAACTGAGGGGCATGTTATGAATTATGGAATATGTTGAACAAGTAATTGTTGGAGTGTTAAATTATTAATGTATTAATCTGTTTTTGATGTTTTTGATATAGCAGCTGAAGGTTCGTGAGGAGCGTGCAAGGCGTGAAAGAGCGGATATTAATAATCCAAATAATTATTATTTATCTTGTAAATAAACCTGCGTAGAAGGTTCTATTGTTAGAAACAGTTAGAAAAGTAATGGTTAGAATAAGGGTCGTTGTGGACCGCGGTTTCTGTTATTGAAAGCAATGGCTTTCTGTAAAAGTTACAACTTTTAGTTTCACGCCTGCTTTTCGAAGCCGCTCTCATGTAACCACTCTTTTTGACGTAATCAAAAATACCTATAAATACATGCAGTCTGTGGACTGTCGAAACAGAGTGCATGGGGGGAGATTGCACCCATTAATGCATACTATCTCGTCTCTTGTTGCGTCTATTCTTTGTGTGTTTTCTACATCCGTAATCTCTATATGCGCATGAGCAAGATCCTGACAACAGAGACCTTGTAGAAGATCGAAAAAGAGAGATGTGCTACCAACTTTGGTAGCCCTCTTAAAGAATGGTCGATTGAAAAATCTCTTTTCCTTTTAGGCAAAAGAATTTCCAATTGTAAGAAGCCCCCACCTTTTACGCATCAGAAAGTGTTTTCCTCGAGAGCAACAAGATTAAAAGCAAGCGGGCCCCCAAGAGGGGGACAAAAGGGCTATCCGCCTTCTTTCTAATGCTTTCTAACAAGCTTTAGGCAACCCTTGCTTTGTGGGATTTGGGGGGCCTATGGTGTGAAGGCGGTCCACTTCTATAGTTTTTCTTTCTATGAAGTAAAGTTTGAGAGAATAAGGTATTACATAACTTCCTTTTAAATAATAATAATAAAAAAAAGATAATAATAATAATAATAATAAGCAACTCTTCTTAAGTCCACTAACAACAAAAACTAAATGATTCCGAAACTCTATTGCTGTTCAACTCCATAAGCCATTCAAGAGATTTTCCTAATTACCTTGAAAGGGCCAAAAGAAAAACGCTAGAGCCTTCATGTGATCTGCATGATACGCAATATGCGAAATTCAGTTTGCGACGATGAGTATTCAAGGAAAAATCATGCATGAATGCGTAGTAAGCACGAGCACGACAAATTACACACACAAGATCGCGATGGAGAGTACTACTGACGCTTCGAGTTTGAGCGGCGTCATGAAATACAAAAGCATATAAATCAGCGATAAGCTCCATTTTCAGACACGTAACAACAGCCAATGTTGACCGGCCTTTGAAGTTCAGAAGTTTTGTCGTGCACGTAGAAATATGTCGTTTCGAACATATACCTTTTCCTTTTCTTTTGACAGCAATATAAAATAAGATTATATTATAGGAAACAAGTGCAAGTTAGGCAGAGAGGTAGGATACCTCAGGAATCCCACAGGAACATGCACGATCACCAACCCAAAAAGCAAGAGTAGATCAGGTATACAATGAAAGCTCATAGCTGGAGCATTACACGAGAGGGAAATTCTAGGGAACATTACAACTTTGCATCAATCCAAAGCACCATAATGAATTTATCCCGAGAGTAGAAGGATAGAAATATATCTCTCCACCTGTAAGGTTGATACTTGCACATCTCAGAGTGAATAGAGGAATTACAATCCAATACTTTCTTGATGGACCACAAGCTTTGATGATTAGAGGACAATATAGTCTTCTTGAGAGGAGTAATGAAGTTCTTTTTCCCACTATTAAAACAAGATTGATTTCTACTAAGCCATATAAGCCATAGTATATGGCTTCTCTAATTCTGCCAAAGAACTAAATCCATCTCATTACAAAGGCAATGATGATCTCTTTTAATACTAACAAAGGGATTCCCTTAACTTTAACAATGCGATCCAAAAGGTGCAAAATCTACTTGGCATGCCAACAATCAACAAAAACGTGGGGTGAATCCTCCTTCCTGCCACAAAATGTACAAGTTCCATTATTGAGTTTAATCTTCTTTGATCTGCTGGTAGACCACAGAACGTTGTGCAACATAAGCCACAATAGTAGGGAATGCTTGATGTTGATGAGGAAATCCCATAAAGAGTTGAATCTATATCTCCATTGAGTAGGGGACCACTGAAGCTTCCATTTGCTATTAATTTTGTGAATGATGCTACTGACAGAATCTTTGTTGATCTTGAAGTTTTTCCACATCTCTAGAGCCACCTCATCCACGTCAATGTGCTTAGCTCTGCATTTCTATCCTAAGCTTCAATATGCGCTTGTAATGTGGAATTATCTATATGCATGCAAAAGACAAAGTTATCAGATTCCTGCACTTATCATCAAAGATTAGCTCACCTCTCTGAAGAAACCAATCCCAGTTTTCGATTCCTTCTTTAAAGCATTTCTGTTCCTTTATGGATTATTGAAGATTATTCCATAAAACAACCCAACCTTGCGAGGGAGATTCATGCAAGAAAAATCTAAATTGTAGATAAATTCTTGTATCAAAAATACAATGATCTACATCATCACATGAAACCTGTAAAGGCTGAGAACTTGTCTCATTAGGACTAGCACTAGACTGTATACCTGTAAAAAGAGGCAGCAAAGTATCATACATATTGCCTTTGGAACTAACATATGTCTCCTTTGTACATGAAAGTAAAGGTTGAATAACATCTTCCACAAAAACAACATCACAGCTAACGAAAAATGCATTTATTTTGTGGATAATACAAACGGTAGCCTTCGCTTTTAGAACTATAACAAAAAAAAATGCAATTTGCTACTTTATCATCCAATTTCTTATGATGTTGTTCAAGCATTAATGCATATGCCAGACAAACAAAAACATGTAGATGAGCAACAGATGGCTTGCGACCATGCCAAGCCTCATATGGAGTGATAGAATACAGTGCTTTAGTGGGACACTTGTTAAGTACATATGTTGCACACACAAGAGCGTCAAGCCAGAAACTATGTGGTAAAGCTTAACTCCTGACCATATACCTTGCCACTTCCATTAGTGAAATGTTATCTTGTTCAGCAACTCCATTCTTCTCAAGTGTATATGACACTCTACATTGATGTTTTATCCCACGTTCAGCCAGAAATGCATTAAAGTCAGAAGACATATATTCCCCCCTCAATCAGAATGGAGGGTGCCCATTTAATATGCTAACAATTTTGAGCCAAAACCAACAACTTTTTTGAAGCACAGAAACACTTCGGACTTTTCTTTGAGTGGATATACCCATGCATGCCTGGAGAAATCATATATGAAAATCATGAAGTAAAGATAGTTTCCAAAAGATAGTTTCCAAAAGTAGCTTGAACTAAACCATCTTTTGGAAACGAGGAACTCTACATTTTGCCCAAAATACATCCTTTACACACATGTTTTCTAGGTGCCTCAAGTTTGGGCAAAGAGGACACCATTTCAGATTTTTGCATGCATAGCAAACCTGAAAAATTTAGATGACCAAAGCGTGGATTGCACAGCTTTGCATCTGACATAGCCTGAGAATCATGTGTTGTACATGCCGAATCATTCACAGATCTTTCATAGTCTCTAAGCTTATACAGTCCACGACATAAAATGCTAGAGGCAATAATCATGTCACCATTTGACAAATTATGAATTGTACATCACTCATCAACAAATTTTGCAACCAAGCTAATCTTGGCTAATGCTAAAACTGATAACATAGTTTTCTTGATCCTAACATAAATAAAGCAACTGACAAGGTGAAAGAACTCCCATCAGTAGTAGCCAATATGATCTTAACAACTCCCATGACATGATAAGAGGAGTTTTTAGCACATGTGATAGTATTCCTTGTAGGGGCAGGCTCAAGTGAAGTGAAGAAACTGTGTTGCGAGGTAATATGTTTTGTTGCCGCACTATCAAAACACCAAACATCTAAGTCTATTGCAGACATACATTGCTCATGAGAAGATGGGTCAAAACAGCAAACACTAAAAAATGCCTGTTCTTCATTCTGTGCAAGATTAGCAGACTTTGTTTTTGGTGTAGAGGCCTCTATAACAATCGTTCCAGCCTCTTTCTTCATTATGCACAAGATTAGCAGACTCTGTTTTTGGTGTAGAGGACTATGCAACAACCATTCCATCCTCTTTCTAGCAAATGCCCATTCTTCATTTTGCATAGGATTAGTAGACTCTGTTTTTGTTGTAGAGGCCTCTACAACAACCATTCTGGCCTCTTTCTTCTTTGCCTTTTTAGTAGTCAGTTTTGGATAGCTCGTAATGACATGATCATTTGAGTCTTTACAGTATTCACAATACAATTTCTGCGTTTTTTATTTCTTCTCATCTTTCTCTTCCTTCTTCGAATGTGCAACATTTGCAAATTTCTGCTTACTAGTAGAAGAGCTCCATTTTCCTTTTCCCTTCTGAATAGCTAGGAAAGCTTCCATTGCAACAATAATGGAACTATTTTACCTAGACTAATCTTCTTGCAATAGAAAAGAAACTAGATCTTTAATGATATGGCATTTGGATTGCCTTTCATCATCAAACAAAGAGTAGAAACAAAACTCTGATATGAACAAGAAAGACCATTTAGAACAGTCTGCACAAGTGAGTTATCTGGTATAACTTCATCAATAGAAATCAATTGTTCCTTCAAATCCTAAATCTTTGTCAGAAAACTATCCATAGAATCACCTTCATTCATACGCTCACTCTCCAACTCTTTTTAGAGGTAAGCAACATGAGCCTCATTCTTGGCTTGGTACGTGGTAAGTGTATCCCAAGCATCCTTAGCTATTCTACAAGAGTAAATATGAGGAATAATGGCATGTTTCACATACAAGTCTATCAATGCATGTGCTTGAGCATCTCTACCATCCCAACGAATTTTCTCTATAGTAGGTGTAGTAGCAACCACAACACGAACAAGAATCTGAAGAATATCAGCATCTTCAATGCCATCTCCATCAGCTTCAATACCTATATTTGCACGTGTAATATGATGATTTTCAACACCATGCACAATTTTCCATAGTCCTTTTGCAACCAATACATGTCTCATCATATAAACCCACAATTGATAATTGGTATCGTCCAACTTATCCTCAACATCCAACATACATAATAGATCACTACTTTTAGCCATGGCCACTAACTAAAATACCCTGATGCAGAAAAATGACTATATCTGAAAAATTTGAACAAAACTACCTTGATGAGTTCTGTTAGATCTGTAGTAGACTTCAAGATGCTTATAGTGGCAAACCAAAACCTGTATATATCTTTGGCTAAAAAATACAAAATAGCATGCATAAGTAGTATGATAGTGTGTTCGGAGGCCGAAACGTGCTCAGATCCTGATTTCGGCACCATAGAGCGAAGGAGTTCTGATCTCTTAATCACCCTCAGTATGCTCACCAAATTTCATGCGATTCTCAGACTATGAAGAGAGGGGTGTTGATGATGCCCTGGATGAAGTGGCGACCTACTTTGATACCAATTGTTGGAGTTAGACGTCTATGGAGGCACATAAACAACAGAAGGAAGAAGAAGAAGCTTGGAGCACAACACACAATAGTGAATGTATTACCACTAAAATGTACAAAGAAAGAGGGAAAAAAGTGCCCCGATGGTCCTAATGTGTTCATACACATCACTACCTAAATATATCAACAACTTTTGAGATAGATAAATGTTTAGGTCTTTGATTTGCATAAAAGTGTTAGAGATGCCCTAGGTTTGAATTTGCATCACAATATCACTTTTGAGACCTCCAAGTTTAGAAACTCTAGACATGGAATAAAATTAAGGCGTTATCTTATGATGAACTAAATGTTTAGACCAAAACGATCTACTAGTTTATTAATTAACAACCTCATTGAGAATCGGAAGTTAAGAAAACTATCCCTTGTGCATGACAATGACGAAATGTTTCTGAAATTGTTTAGGATAAAATGAATGCGTTTAACTTGAATGATCCAAACACATGCTCCTCCTATTCACATTCTACATAGATTGCTTTTTCATGCCCTATAACTCCAAGAGTTGTGACACAAAGATGATGTTTAAGGGTGTTGTAAAAGAAATAACTTAGTTTTTGAAAGAGCAAGTGTAACGCTTTCTCAATCAAAAACTATCCTCAATCATAAGCTTCTGATCAATCAAGAACAGTAGAAGAGAGAAAATCATAACTTGCAAGATAAGAAAAAATCCGATGCAAAAGAATAGACAAGATATTACCAAGAGAAAGGGAATTGCTCGTATTATAGATTTGAATCAATCAATATGATAGCTTTGGAAAATAGCTACTTGAGAAAGCCTCAAACTACCAACCACCCCCAAGCTATTGCAATGTCATTTACACTTGCGCTCTAAATCAAACTCTCACCATCACTCTCACTCTGAATCACAAGGTAATTCTCTATATTTTGGTGTTTTCCTATAGGATGTAGCTAATCATCAATAAAAAAGATTAATCATCCCTGAAATAAGTGTGGGATCTACAAAACTGATCAAAAGTTTGTTCTCTCCATGTTGCATGCAAAACTTTCACAAAAGAATGCCTTTATAGTAGTCAAGTGTTTTCTCTAGACATATCTATTGGAAATACAAGAAAGGAAACAAAAAGAGATATCTCAAGATATCCATAAGTAAGCATGACAACACATATACATCAAAATCACGGATTTAAATAGAGATAGAGAATCCCAAATTTATTTAGTTGTTGGAAAAGTCCACACTATTATGGGTCCTATAACTAAAAAATAATGCAGACTTCCAAAACACTTGTGAGAGGAAAAAATGTTCATCTCTTCAATCTACACAATAGTGTTGGAGATATCATAGGTCCAAATTGGCCAAGGAATATGCTTTTCGGCCTTGAAAATTTAGAAATTCCAGAGACAATAAAATCAAGACATTATCTCAAAGTAACTTCCTCACACAATATTTCTTCGAATTCTTTCATCTTCACACTCAATTTTCATCGACTAAACATGATGCAAATAAGGCTTAGAGAGACAATATAGAACCTCTCAGCCCTAAAATTTTTATATATGCATAAAATGACCTACTTATTCACTCTAAAAATATCCCCACAATGTCATAAAAAAATGTTCAAAAATGATATTTTTCACTATTCAAAGGCCTATACCATCAAGAATGCAAAGATCCTGAAAGTCACCATTTCTTATTCTTCTTGGGATCATACAAGAGTTTGGGATAGTGATGGCATAAAGAAGAAAAATTTTGGTCAATATGATCCAAAACAAGCTTTAATAATGGAAGAGTATTTGATTGAATATGGCTTGAAGGATGGTGGTAACAAATACATTCTTGATCTCTTCCATTATTTTCTTCGTCTACCTATTGGATAATCAAGCACAATCAATTTGTAATGAATGAAAGAGCTTCTACAAACTTCATATTGATGAGGGAGTCTAACACAAAGTGGTCTCCAACATGAACCAAAGAATATGTGTTATCCCCAACAATAGGTAAGGCAGTCTCAACCTTCATCTACTTGGGGCTATGGATAACAAGCTTTCCACAAAATGAGTGATCAAAGCTTGGATGAAAACTATTAGTTATTTTTCAAGCCTTTTTTCATGAATATCCATAACTTTTCCCTCTCTAGTACCCGAAGTGGGAAAATGATGATGGTATCATGCTTCTCTTTTGTCGAATCTCATAGATTCTGATTCTCTCTCTATTGAGATCTATGAACAAATTCAAGCCTAATTGTGGTATTAATGATGAATGGAAGTGTGCGAGTTGGATTCACCAAAATCACACTATTTGTTTCCCCATCACATACATGGTGTTGGTACATGTTGCTTATATCCAAAAAATCCAAGAAGCTCTATTTTAAAAGTTTTTTGGTAGTTGAAGCACATTTTGAAATACATGAGGAGAGAATGGATTAGGTTTGAGATTCCTGATCCCAAATAGAGGCTACAATACAATGAATGGTATGTGGTGTCCCTCAAAGTGAATATTTGGGATAGGGTGAATGAGCACCTTCTCATTAAAGATGGATCCACATGTAAAAAGATTGATGTGGAGAAATCACATTAAGATCATGAAAATTCCAATGCTCAAGAAGAATCTAGACGTACACCACACTCTCAAGAGGAATTTCTAGACTTATTGGCCATATATCAAATAGGATCAACATTGCAAATAGATTTAACATCATTTAGTAAAAATGAAGAAACTTATACTCTTATGGAAGATTATCCACCATGGGAAATGGATCAATGTTAGGGCCAACAAACTCATGGTAGTTTTTCCATGGTGTAGATCAATTTCTTGATCTATAAGCTCAATGTGGTGTGTCCTCTTAAGTGCAATATGCACTGTGGGTTGCAATTTGAAGACTCAATAGGGAAGGAAAAAAATAGCACATACAATGACACAGTGAAATGAAAGAAAGAAGCTGAAATTATGAGTATAAACAACTCAAAAGACGATTCTAGAAACTTTGGGCAATCACTAGGAGACATAAGCATACACCATTCTGAGTGCTGGACTTCGATTCTCTAAACATACATGCTCAAAAATCTAGTCTTCCAACTAGCTGCTCAAGAGAAGATTGGCCAATCACTGCTTACCCACTACTCACTCAGAATGCCAAGCTAGCTAATTCCAATTCTACCAAGTGGAGCACTAGTGGTAAGCTAAGAGCTCTACACACACAAAGAGAAGGCAAAGCTTCAGC
>CM035421.1:165061410-165081410 GCA_020310875.1 Ceratopteris richardii
TAACAATCTATCTGTCATGAAGAGAGCACTATGGTATGGTAGTTGGGATAACCTTTAGTAATGTGTCTAGATGCTTCAACAACCCAACCTTTTCGATATACTACTCATCAAACCTTTGGTTCAATTAATTCTATGATGTCCATACATAAAAGTCCTTTTCTTTATACTCCACTAATCAGGGCGCAAGGGATCTTCCCAAATGACCATTTTGAACTCAAAATCTTCGTGTTACTTTACCTTCTCATATCTTTGAGTTTATAAACGAGAATAACTCAGTTTTTTTATTTCTACTGATTGCATCTACACATATAGGGAGGATTTGCGTGCTAATGTACCAGATCAAACGTGAATATCTAATATTCTTTTGAATATTGTTGTGTTTCTCCCTTGCCACAAAAGCTCTCTTGAGTTGTTTAGGAGAATGTTCCGATCTCTATATACCATAGATCAATTTCCTAGGTTCAAGTGTTTACTTTGTTTCCATTTAGATTTATAAGTCCTACACGAATCTGAAATACAAGTAATGTGGGGTACTCCTATCGCGTCAAAACTTTGAAGATAATAAACCTGGCTAGCATGAACTCATTGCTAACATGAGTATAATTAAATTTATACTTCCCTTCATTTAGAAAGAAAAGAGGTCTAGAACTTGCAATAAATAGGAGACTCAATTAATGATAATAACAACAACATTGTTGAAAATTGATAGAAATTAAAATATATGATATCAAATTAATTGAAGATCTCATAGATGGTACACCTTTTTCGTTCCACATAGCGATAGACCTTCAAAAAAATCTTATTGTAATCCACTAGAGAAGAATATCTCCAAAATACTTATTCTTTTTTCATGATATTCTATCTCCTTCGTTTCCTACTTTCTTGCTGATCGTCCTTCTCCACATATTGTTTTGGATTATGAAATTCCTTGAGATTATGAGAACTGTTTTAAATTTCTTTTTATGAAATTAAGAAAAGATATTATATGTGGTCATCCATGAATCTAACGAAATACCTTTTACTTTAAATTCACAACACCAATATCAAATTTATCCGATAATGTATAGTTTCTAGGATGTACATAATTTCAACCTACAACATATAAATGCATGAATGACCTTCTTATTTTTTATGACTCCTTTTAACTACTGTCTAGCCCATCGTTTTCGAGTCATTTTTTTTTAACCTTCAAGAAAAAGAGTTGAAGTTCAAGGAGATTCCTCTACTTTCTTAACTTTGATGGGAACTCCAATGAGATCTATTGGGAGATATGGATGGATACCTCAAGGAAGTGAGGTGGTACTGCTAAACCTTGCTTTGTACCAGCTGTGATGCATTTCAAAGATATAAAGTAGACCCTTTTAGCTTGCAAATGTCATCAAGAAAGTACCTATGTACATTGGAGTTGATGCTTGAAACAATTAATGCAAAATCGACTAGTTCAAGAATAGCTAGTGTTGAAAAACTTGCTATTTTAGTCCATACACGTAGCTTTTATAGTGAGAGCTCACAGTACACTAACAATTGATAAAATTCCTTTTGAGGGAATTATATTATCTTAGATAGCTAATTATTGCAACTGGAATCCTGTAAAATGATCAACTATGCTCTAAGAAATTAATTTTGCAAATCAAATCTTACCCCTGACTTTTTAGGGAATAACCAGTAGATGACGAGTGAGCACCTCGAAGAAAATTTCTCTCGCATGTCTGAACAAAATGCTTTGAACTATTGATATCATAAAGTAGGCTTCAAGCATGTTCTAGAAAATCAAAGATAGGCAAAATGGTTGAGTACTCACTGAAATATGACCCGATGAAGGTGACTGTTCTGAGTAGTCATAACAGAGAAAAAGATAGAGATGTTCAATGAACTACATGTATTATAACACATGTATGTACAAAGTCATTGGCATTATAATGATGCTCAATGATGATGAAGTGAGTCAGCTATGGTGTGACCTGCTCAAGTTCTACAAATGATCAAGGAGAGAGCTCTAAATGAGGCACACTACCACACAAGATTTTACAAGGACTTTGATTGGTATTTCTTCTAAGTTTGAATTTTGAATTCAAACTTGGCTCCAACCAAAAAGTAAATTCACTAATTTAGGAGATATTCCTTCAATCTAGAGTCATAACTAATATTCTTCCTAACTCCACGAGATATAAACATGGATTTAATAGCACACTACATATTTGTAGATACATATACTAGTTGAATCTCTTTGCTCAAGAGTTTCTCTCTAATATAGTGATAGTGTACTTCTATATTCTTAGTTCTTGCATGGTAAATGGGGTTAGCTACAAGATGCAAAGAACTATTATTATCACCAAAGATTATTGGTGAATGAGTGTGAAGTCCCAAATCAGAGTAAAGTAATCTAATCGAAATAGCTTCTTGTGTAGCATTTGCCAATTCTCGGTACTCAGCCTGTGTTGAAGATAGAGGAACAATTGGTTTCTTTTTAGAAGACCATGAGATGGGCTTATCACTTGCAAAAGATAAATAGCCAGAATTACTTCTTCTATCATCCTTACATCGTTCCCAATCTGCATCTGAGTACAACTTTATGTCTAAATCTCATGTGTATGGAAAGTAAGGATGTTGATTTTGGGTATCTTCGAGATACTTCAAAATTATTTTAGTAGCTTCCAAGTGAGGTGCTCTAGGTTTATGCATGAATTGACTCAGAACATGTAGTCCATAACATATGTCAATTCTTGTTAATGCTGCATAGTTTAGACTTCGAACTATGCTTTGATAACCTGGAATATCTTCCAGCAAATCCCCTTCATGAGCACTTATTTTATGATTTACCTCCACAAGGGTGCTAGCTACTTTTGCATTCTCCAAGTGGAACTTCTTCAACATGTCCTGCACATATTTCCTTTGAGTGATGTAGATTCTCGAGTTAGTGTATACCAACTCAAGTCCAAGAAAATATTTTAGAAACCCTAGGTCACTAATCTTAAACTCCTACATCATCTGGTTTTTTATTTGTTTTATGCCATTGGCATGACTACCTCTAAGAATGACATCATCCACATATACACATAAATATATAATTTTTGAATTACTCCTCTTGATAAATACAAAAGAATCTGCCTTGCTCATCATGAATCCTTGGTCTTGAAGATAGGTGGTTAACCTATGGTTCCATGCGCTAGGTGGCTAGTTCAAACCATAAAGAGCTTTCTTTAATTTTCATACATGATTTGCCTTGCTTGGATCATCATAGCCAGAAGGTTGAGCCATGTAAACCTACTCTGAAATCCACCCATTGAGAAAAGAATTTTTCACATTTAGTTGATACATATTCCAATTCTAAGATGCAGCTACACTTACCAATACTCTGATGGTTGACATCTTAGCCACTCGTGAAAAAGTTTCTTCATAGTCTATTCCATGGGTTTGTGCAAAACCCTTAGCCACAAGCCTAGCTTTGTACTTGTTTCTGGATCCACCTGAATTCGTTTTGATTTTGTAAATCCAATTAGAACTAATAACCTTCATTGATGCTTTTTTGGGTACTAGCTCCTAAGTGACATTCTTTTGGAGTGCTTCTATTTCTTCATCCATAGCCTCCTTCCATTATACTTTGGTACTTGCTTCTTCATATGAAGAAGGTTCTTCAAGTGATGAATCCTTAGCAAGATAAATAGAATGCTTAGTTACTAATGAGGGATCATACCCATATCTGATTGGCTTCTTAGTCTCTCTTTGTGATCTCCTTAAGGCTTGGTTGGATGACTTTGGTATGTCCTCCAACCTCTTCATCTTGACTTTGCCTTTTGATTTCCATGCTCTAAACTCTTCCAAGTTGATGGTGGCCTCATTATCTGATTTGATGTCCTCAATTGTGCTTGGCGCCTCCTTAGTGAGGCAAGAAATTCTTCTTCCAAGTCATATGGCAATTTGGCCCTCCTGCATTGACTTTCAAAACAAGCATCATTCTCAGCAAACACAACATATCTACTGACCATAAATCCTTTGTTGGATGGATTAAAAATCTGTACCCCTTTCTATTTATATCATACCCTATGAAAATGCATTTATCTACCTTAGGTCTAGCTTACCTCTGATTTGAGATGGAACATGCACATAAGCAACACATCCAAATATTCTCCAATGTTCAAGTGATGATCTCCTACCATTCCATGCCTCATAGGGGGTCATCCCATCAAGGGACATAGAGGATAACATGTTAATAAGATAAGTGGCAGTAGACACAGCCTCTACCCACAAATAATTAGGCAACTTCTTTTCATTTAGCATAGATCTAGCTGCTTCCACAATCAATTTGTTCCTCCTCTCTGCTACTGCATTTTGCTCAGGATTATATCAGTTGTGATCTCTCTCTTGATGCCTCTCTCTTGCAAAAATGCATCAAACTCATTGGAGAAGTACTCACCTCCTCCATGTGACCTTATTGTCTTTAAACTCTTTCGTGTTTGATTTTCGACAAGTGCAGGATACTTTTTGAAACAATTGAATACTTAGTTCTTATGTTTCATGAAATACAAGATAGTCCAACTAGTGAAATCATCAATAAATGACACATAGTAACTTGAGCCTGAAATTGAAGGGTCCTTGCTTGGTCCATATACATTTGTGTGGAGAAGTTCTAAATAATCCTTATGCATATAGCCTTTCTTTGTGAACGGTAACCTATGTGATTTACCAAACTGACATGCATCACATTTATAGATCATATGTTGCTTGGATACATTAGGTACCCCAAGTACACATTGATCTCTACATATCTGCTTCAATGTTCTCTCACCGATTTTTCCTAATCTTTTGTTCCATATCTCTAACTCAGACAAGGTTTAATCCTTATAATTATAAAGTGTAATGTTTCTAGTGTCCTCAAGCTCAAATGTAAACAATCTACCTATTTTCTCTCCCTTTGCAAAAGAGGTTTTTAAGACGTCACTCTACATCATAAAAAATAGGTCCTTGCAAGAAGATTCTCCTACTTAGATGAAGTAATATTTAAATCCTATAACGAATATTGGAAGCAGTATAGCAAGTGATAAGAAGATAAATATTGTCCTTCATTTTACTTAGATCCTTCCGAAAAAGAAGCATTTATCTAAAGAAGCTGATTGGGTAGAAGTGTTTAGATCCCAATCAGTAGGATGTATGTGATGCTAAGAAGTCAGTGTGCTTTACTTAGGCATTGAGAATCATTGTCTCTCCATGGTCTATGAATAGTCCACGCGCTTCACATTATTTCCGTGTCTATGAAATTACCTATATAAAATTCACCTAAATACATACAAGTACATATGTACATACATACATGTGCACATACATACATGTGCACATACATACATAAAGACATGTGTACGTACATTCATAGATATATACATATACACAATCATACTCACACACATACATACATTCACAGATGCGTGAATGCATGCATGCAAATATGCAAACATAAAACATACATAAATACAAAGATACGTAAATATAAACATACATACATGCATACATACATACATACGTACATACATACATTCATACATAAATACGTACATACCTACATACATACTTACTTACAAACATACATACATACATACATACGTACATACATACATGCATTCATACATACATACATACATACATGCATACATACATACATCCAGGTATACCAACATACATACACATACACATACATACATACATATGAACATACATACATAAATACATGCATACATACATACACACGTACATATATACAAACAAACATACCTAGCAGTATCTTGAGCATGACGTCTATTTGATAGGATACCTAGTAAACCATGAATATTGAGGGATGGACTTACAACAGAACCCGAGTAATGAAACCTTGACATGGATGGATAGCGTGATTTTTTTTGGAGACCCTATAGTCGTATTTACCTAATTCTTAAGAGAGAAATATCTATATATTGGTTCGAATGACTAGTTTTTTCTGGATTGAAGCAATTTTTGAAACACATTTATTATTCGAATATCTTGAGCGTTTTTTGTTAAGGTTCTCACATTCGTTGGACTTCAAACGATTTAGCGCGACTAGTGGTGTTTTGATGATCCAGCAACGATGTGGGTCATCAGTACTCTCATCTTCATCCTCCAACATCGTCTGCAGATAAGAAAATTCATCATTTGTAGAAGAAGCGAGCTTTCTTCTAGCTTTGGAGGTTGCTGAGCTTTAAGTTATTTTGTGTTGGGTACTTGGTATCGCGTGGCTCATTGGGTTGCAGGTTTCATGATACCTCTTTCGTGGTCTCTCATTCACCTGCCCATGCCTTGAGTATCGTGATACTTTTGTGGTATTGTCACGTGTTTCCACAGGTTTAGTATTGCAATACTTTTGCAGTATCGTCACGTGTTTTCGCAGGTATCGTCGGCTTCACCAGGGGTGTTCTCGTTTTGCCTTAGTTCTTGTTGTCGCCTAGTAGTCCGATCGTGTAGTTGTTGTTCTTTCTCCTCAGTTCAGTCTCTGCTTCGTATCAACGTGTTGGATGACAGCTTTGGCACGGTGTCAGGTCTCAGTGTTATTGTATGGTCTAGTATCATAATCATCATGGTATCCTATCGTGCCAGATCGTGATATCATATTGTTTCATCGGATGCAGTACTTCTGTTGCTTTGCGCCTTTAATCTTTAGAAAGATAAGCAAGACAAATCTTTTGGTAAGCAAATATTTTAGAAAGATAAGCAAGAAGATTCCTCAAGCACGCTTCAGGCCCTCTTTTTATCATTGTGCAAATATTTGAATTTTTCTTCTTCCATTCATTTGTGGAAATGCACGTTACTCCTTTGAGGCTGCATAGTTTTTGAGCCTTTTTTAGTTTTAAGTGGGCACTTGTCACATTTTTGTTTTGGAGATGTGAAGGGTCGAAACCTAAAGGATCTATCTTTGGGATAGTGGAAGTGTATCTCTGAAGCGCTATTTGGGGCCTCTATTATGGCTTTGTTGGCCCTCTGCCTCGTGAAGAGCAACATGGCCCCGACCCAGGGGGTGATTGATAACCTGAACCCTATTTTGGAGGGGGGATCTTGTGTCACGCATGGGGCCACTGAGGGTCTCGAGCCTCTCTTGGTCTCTCTTCGTAGAGCTGCGATTCTATCAAAGCAAGAAGAGATCAAGAAAGTATGTATCATTGCACAAGTGTTTGGTCCTAGGCCTCCGCTCAAAATCGTGCATGAGTTGCTTTGAAAAGAGTGGTTCCCCTGCAAGTTGATTGTTAGCAAGTGTCAGTTCTTACCGGCTAGCCATATGTTGCTAGTCTTTCACAATGAAGATATGGCATTCCAAGCCCTCATTGTTGAAACCTAGCAACTCGATTAGGTGACCCTGTGCCTCTTTAGATGGTCCCCCGATTTTATTCCGGACAAATCAAAATCTCTCCGCTACCCTCTCTCACTCAAGCTCACTAACCTGCCATACTTCTTGTACAACATAGATTGTTCGGTGGGGACATAGAGAAGCTCTATATCCTAGATGCTCCATACTTTAGGAGGAAGTGAACAAAGGAAAAGCTCAATCCCAGAGGGGTCTATGAAGAATCAAAGGACTACTAAGATACAAGAAAGAAATATAAAGGAAAAATTTGAAAATTTTCTTTAAGGAGTGGTAGGCCACCAAGCAAAGAAGCCGACCAAAGAGATGTGCAACATTCTTAAAAGGAAACAAAGCAAATAATCGATCTCACCACTACTAGACTAAAATGGCAATGTATGCAATACAAAAAAAGAAAATATTGGAATCATTGAAGAACATTTTATGAGACTCCTAGGGATCTTGACTCCCCTTTCCCCTCATAGGATCTCTAGGGTATCCTCTAATAGGATCATATGCAACCTTCAATCCCTGCTTGATGCCCCTATCTCGAAAAGAGAAATCATTGAAGTCATTGTTGCCCTTCCGAGTGGGAAATGTGCGGGGTCCGATGGACTTACTAATGAGTTCTTTAAGTCCTTCAAGTTGGTGATGGCTGCCCCTATTTGTTTGGTGTGGCAAGAGCCACTCGAGTTTGGCATGCTTCCGACTTGTGCCAACAATGGCATCATGAAGCTTATCCACAAAACAGGGGAAAAGAACATAATTGAGAACTGGCATCCAATTATGATGCTCCAAGCAAGATATAAGATCAGTGCTAGAGTCATAGCCAACAATTTTCAACCATCTAAGAATTAGGCTAAGGGAGGACCAAAAAGGTTTCGTAAAATGGAGGTCTATTTTGAAAGCCATAATTGATATTTGGGAAGGTCTAGACTTCATGCACGAGTCAAGACAAGATGTGGTTTTCCTCAAGGTCGACTTGGACAGAACTTACAAAAGGCTGGAATAGGACTATATTTTTCAATCACTTAAAGATCTCGGTTGCAACCAAAAATTTACCAAGATGATCTCGACCCTTTTGGGAAATTTGTTGGCTCAAATTAATGTTGATGGCAAACTTTCAAAGGTGATCAAATTAAAATGCTCGATTAGATAAGGGTGTCCCTTGGCTCCGCTTCTATTTGCCATGGCCATGGAGGACTTAGCCAATGGGTGGAACAACAGGTGGAAGTTGGTAATATCGAAGGCCTCTTGTGGCTCTATAATGGTGGCCATATCACAATGCGAGTTTTTGCCGATGATATGAATGCATTTCTCCACAATGACTCTAACAACCTGGAGACGTTTTGGAGGTGCCTCAATACTTTCTCTAAAGCCTCTAGATCCAAAATCAACCACTCAAAGACCGCTTTCAGAGCTATTGTTTGGATCCAACCCGACCTTCTCTTTGAGCATGGTTGTCAAAACATCCCCACAGGCCAAATTTTTCCGCTTCTTGGGATTCCCTTGGGCTTGGATATCTCATTGGAGGAGAGGTGGAACGTGATCCTAGCTAGACTCGAAAGCAAGGTAATGTATTGTAGAGTTATGCAAATCAATCTCATGGGCCGTGCAATGGTTATTAACACGTTCCTCAGTTCATCAACCATTTACTTCCTCTCTTGTTGGAGAACGAAAGAGCAAAAGTATCCAAACTAAAAAGTATTTGCAGAAACTTCCTTTGGATGGGAGATCACAACAGAAGGGGTGTCCCTAAAATGAAATGGTCCATCTGCAGTAGCCAAAGGGATACTGGGGGCCTTGATATTATGGACATTCGCTGCATGGCCAACAAACTTGTAGAAAATTGGATAATTAAGGCGTGGTGCAGGAGGGAGACTTCGTGGGTGAAATTGATCTTCAGAAACAAGAGCACAATGACTTTTGTGGGATTCCCAAATTAGAATAATCTTGAAATTCTAACCCTTTGGTTTTCCCCGATCTTGGTTTCCTTGAAAGGCTCAAATCTTGTGTGCTCCCTTTGGAAGAGTTGGAATAAAGTCAAAAGCTTCATAAGAGTGAGTGAAGATTGGAAGTGGGTGGCCAGTATCAGATAGAATGAATCCATCTGGTTTCCGGTCCATGGCATAAGAAATGTGGAATCTTGGAACATTAGAAGTGCCAAGAGGATCTAGAACAAGGGCTTTGAAAAATGGAAACATCTCTGGAAACAAGACAAGAATCAATGGATCAACTTCGAGAATACTGACCTTAGTGTCTGCATTACCTATGAAGAATGGAATATTTTACAAAGGAGACATCTTGCCTAGGACCCCTCTAAAGTCTATCTTCTCATGGGACACAACTCGTCATGCCCGCTGGGCATGATATGGCATAATTAATATGGAGCACACATGTGATTTTTCCAATAGATTTTTATGATAAAAGATAGCACGTTGCTCATATTGAGATCTTTAACATAACGTAACTATCTATGAAGTTTTGGTAAGAATTATAGCATTTAAGAAAATCCGGATAAAGCTGATATTGGAATTTTTATTTTCATCATATTTATTACACTCATAATGACTTGAAATGAACAGTCATATCTTGCAATAGAATCTTCTGTAAATGAAAAACCTCGGGTGGCACTAGGGTCACATGTTTCACTAACTTATTGGCTTGAAATGATATAAGAGTTTACTGACGTTTTATCATGGAAAGTTTTGTTAACCTGTGGCCTTGTTGAATGCTACGTAGTGTGTATAGTTTGGTTTTTCAAACTAATATATGTACAATAGTGTGTTTATTTGTGTTTTGGACTAGCACGTTATCTTGATATAAACACTATTCCTGGATGATTGATTAAAAATATAAGATTCGCTCTAGGGTCTACCTATTTTCTATAACAAAGGAATTCCATGTATATGAGTTTTGGACCTATGGTACCTAGGACAACATTTCATAATGAATATGGCTGAAATAAAACTAGGAACTACAAAGAACAATAACCAAAGTTAATGTAACTAATAGGTTGATGGAACTCATTCAAAAGAAAATTAATAACTATCTTTACTGCTTTGTGAGTACAATCTCTGCAAGACGCATGTACTAATGTTCGAGAGGTATCCTTTGTTTTCTTTCAGATCTCGCTTAAGTTAACTCTTGAATCAAAATTATATTGAAAATAAAACTTATATTGTTAATCAAAATTATTTGTAAGTCTTTAAATTATAACGAAGAAGGACAATACAAAACAGTGAGAAAGAAGTACAAGCATGATTTATAACCCTAGCGATTGCGTGTTTTTTTACCCTATGGAATATCGTTATAACCAAGCGCTTTATAAGGATTTGAAATGAAAGTTGTCCGATCAATTAGAGTAGTCTATTGAGAAATCTCAAGAGAAATTATTTGCACAAGAGCAGCCCAGCTTGGAGAAGTCTTTATTCGTTACTGTTATTAATACTATTTGATAATTGCGCACATTCGTGATGTGTGCATTCGTTTTCTTCTTCAAACGAACAATGCAATTAACTTCTTCTATTTCACAGAAAACTTAAGTCAGCATTTTGATGATAGTCAGCGCAACCGTGTTTCACATTAATTGTTATGGTGCTGATTGGAATTATATGTGAAGGTGAAGGTAACGCCTATTTACACAGATAATTGAATCTGACTCATACAAGATTCAATTATCACTACGATAGTGAATCGTAGAAACTCGGAATTGAAAATCACGCGCACTTGCCGGATACGCATGCAGACTTTTAAAACTTTTGTCAAAAATATGATATCAAAGGCATGTCATCATCCAATACGTCCTCACTAATTCTCGGAGCATCAACATCGTAAAATCGATTTCATAACCTCGAAGTTCAATCATTCTGAAAATCATGAACCTGTATCTGAGACTAGATAATAGAGTGCTACCACGCATCATTGTCCATATCACTTTCCGGAACTTAATCATTCAGAAAATCATGATCTACCTAAAAAGTAATCCATCACGTACTGCGCGTCATATTCTTTTCTTCACGTTTTCGGTTCTCGTACATGCTCTTCAAGGATAGAGATAATATATCCAAGAAAACGATTATTTAATATTAGTCCATCTTGATGACTTTGAGCTCGTAAAGATTATCACAATATCTTGTGCATGGCGTCTATTTGATAAGATACCACTAAACCATGAATATTGAAGGATGGACTTACAACAGAACCCGTGGAATGAAAGCTAGCCATGGACGGATTGCGTGAGTTGATTTTTGAGACCCTGTAGTGGTCATTTTTACCCACTTCTTAAAAGAGAAATATCTATATAGTGGTTCGAATGGGAAGAAACATATTTATTATGGGAATATCCTTGAGAACAATACTACAGAGTTCCGAATAAAACAACCTTTTTTGATGGGTAAATATTAGCACGGTGGATATGGTTGTGATTGGAATCTGTTGGATTTTTCCTTGTATGATCAAATGAACTCTGGATCTTCCTTTATATGCTTCACCAATTGCGTTGGCTCCACTTATTTTCTAGTTACACGGTACATTACTAGTTACGTTATACAAACTGTCTTTACCTTATTGTGGCTGGTTTTTTATGGTTCATTTTAGATGCTTTGGGATTGTTTAACTCGGTTAGTACCGAATTCTTGTCACTTGAGTATTGTAAATGTGTCAAATCACTGACATGCTAGCCTTCATCTCGCTTTTCAAATTGTCCTAGAGTCCTCCTAAAAATGAAGGTTTGGATATTTCCGGTTACGAGGATATCTCTTCCTAATTCAAAGCCGCTTCTCTGATTACTCATGTCAATGAGCTCATCTATTTATAGAATTTTGTATGATGCATACTTCATGTGCCATTAATATGAGAGATATGGCCAGGATGCATCCTCTCAAAGTCCATGTACTAATTTATCCCTGAATAGTAGCTATACTATTGGGTGATTATCTCTTCTAGGGAGTTTGTGTTCTTTATGCTTTGTATTATGGTGTAGTATGCTCAATTTAGTGAAAGGTAAGGGTTTTTCCATCTCTTTCTCCTATTGGAGAACAATGATGCTATGGACATTCTTTCCATTCCGATAAATTTTTCATCAAAAGCTATTGTTCTGTTCAAGTTCCCTATTCGAGTTGCTCTATCTCTACATTTGAGACATATGATTTTTCCAGTAGATTTTTATCATAAATGATAGCAGCTTGATCAGGTTGATCATATTGAGATCTTCAATATAGGGTAACTATATATGAAGTTTTGGTAAGAATTGTAGCATTTATTAAAATTCGGATAAAGGTTATATTGGGATTTTTATTTTTCACCATATTTATCACACTCATAATGACTTGAAATGAATTATAATATTGGGGGGACAATCTTGCAAAAGAATCTTCTATAAATGAAAACCGTTGGGTGAAACTAGGGTCACATGTTTCGATATCTTATTTGCTTAAAATGATCCAAGAGGGTTCTCAGGTTTTATCATAGAAATTTTTGTTAACCTGTGGCCTTGGTGAATGCTACATAGTGTTCATAGTTTGGTTTTTGAAACTAATATATGTGTAATAGTGTGCTGATTTGGGTATGGAATAGCTAGTTATCTTGATATAAACACTATTCTTGAATGATTGATTAAGAAGATAAGATTCGATCTAGGGTCTACGTGCTTTGTATAACAAAGGAATACCATGTTTATGCGTTTTTGGACCTATGGTACCGAGACGACATTATTCATAATGAATATGGCTGAAATAACAATAGGATCTGCATAGGACAATAACCAAAAGTAATGTAAGCACTAGGTTGATGGAACTCATTCAAATAGAATCTAAAAACTATTTTTATTGTTTTGTCAATACAATCTCTACAAGGCGCATGTACTAATATTCAATAGAGTTATCCTTTGGATTCTTTTAGAGCTCGCTTAAGTTAACTCTTGAATCGAAATTATATTATAAATATACATTATATTGTAAATCTTTAAATTATAACAAAGAAGGAAAATACAAAGCAGTGAGAGAGAAGGTACAATGATGATTTATAACCCTTGGGATTGGGTGCTTTTTTACCCTATGGAATATCGTTCAAATCAAGTGCTTTGAAGGATTTGAAAGGCAGGTTGTGCGATCAAATAGAGTGGTCTATTGAGAAATCTCAAGAGAAAGTATTTGCACAAGAGCAACCCTTGGATAAGTCTTTATTCGTTATTGTTATTAGTACTATTTCATGATTGCGCACATTCGTGATGTGTGTGTTGCTTTCCTTGTCCAAACGAACAATGCAACTAACTTCTTTATTTCACAGAAAACTTAAGTCAGAATTTTAATGATAGTCAGCGCAATCGTGTTTCACATGAAGTGTTGAGATTTCTATGGTGCTGATTGGAATTATATGTGCAGGTCAAGGTAACGCCTACTTACACAGATAGTTGAATCTGATTCATAAAAGGTTCTCAAGCAAATACGTAGTTATCACCACGATAGTGAATAGTAGAAACTCAGAATGGAAAATCACGCACACTTGCCGGATACGCATGCCGACTTTTAAGAATTTTTTCAAAAATATGATCTCAAAGGCATGTCATCATCCACTACATCCTCACTAATTCTCGGAGCATCAACGTCGTAAAATCGATTTCATACCCTGGAAGTTCAATCATTCTGAAAATCATGAACCTGTATCTGAGACTAGATAATAGAGTGCTACGACGCACCATTGTCCATATCACCTTCCGGAATTTAATCATTCAAAAAATCATGATCTACCCAAAAAGTAATCCGTCACGTACTGCGCGTCATATTCTTTTCTTCACGTTTTTGGTTCTCCTACATGCTCTTCAAGGATAGAGATAATATATCCAAGAAGAAGATTATTTAATATTAGTCCATCTTGATGTCCTTGAGCTCGTAAAGATTATAACTATGTCAAGGCAAAATTAAGGACCTAGATACTTTCACATGAACGGATCAAAATATCGTCAAATTCCCTAACTCGTTGTAGCAATACTTAGTCTGCTTATTGAATTTTCTATGGTAGGATGGTTAAGCCTGACGGTCTCCTTTGCGTCTCCCATTATTCTTTTGTATCCTCTTTTTTCTTGATACATTTGAACTTGGTTTAGATATAAACGAAAGAATTCATTTAGAATAATATGGTTGCCGGTGTTCCCCAAACATATGTGCACAAAATGTGCGAATATATTTTCTATTATGAATTTTCGTGCATTGATAACCGTTTATGATCATTTTACACAATCGAAAGTAATGTGCTCTCAACTTCGGCGATCCCCCCAGGGAGTGGTCGATTGAGAAATCACTATTCCTCCTTGGTAAAAGGATTGTTAACAGTAAGAAATCCCCCCCCTTCAAGCACCATCAAGTCCTCCTGTTGATCAACAACAAGCTCAAACCCAAGTGGGCCCCGCATGAGGGCGATGAGAGGGTGATTAACCTTCTCTGTAATGCAACCTAGGATTCAATCAAGCTTCCCCTGCTTTGTGGGATTTGGGGGTCCCGTGGGCACTAGTCCCCTTCTATTGTACCTTTGTTTCTTAATTTAATTCAAGTCCGGGAGAGTAGGCTATTGCCGAACTTCCTTTATATAAAAAAAAAAATCAAAAGTAATTATACAAACACACAATCAAAGGCTCAGCTTTGTTAATATTTCTTGTTTGCTTCTTAAAACGAATAATATTTCCAATTGGAAATTCGCGTTAATGACATCTTATCTATAAACTAGTATCTTCGGACTTGAGAAATAATCTATGGTTTCCTGTCCTTATTTGAGTAATAAAGATAACCAATACAAAATTTATCTTACATATTTATATATTTACACGGGATGTAAAAATTAACATCTGTTACAAATTCAAACATATCCCAATCTCTAAGACCAGTCTTTAGTCCACCTCAAAACGAATAACCAGAATAGATTTATGCACTCACTTCAGCAAGAATCGGTCACTCCAATGGATCAAGAAAGCGAGGCCAAAAAAATGTACTTTATACCAAAATCAAAAGAAGAAAACCACAAGGAATAAGGGGGCATTGGAATGCTGCCAATTAAGAAAAAAATGATTTGTGTTGCTTATGCAATGTTTTTCCCCTTGAGCATCACATTATCAATACTCAAGAAGAAAAAAGCTCCCATCCCATAAGTGACACCTAGCATCCCTTATGCGACAGTACTTTAACAATGTCACTAGTAACATCGCAACATCTCGATGCACCAAGCGATGCCCACAATTTACCTTCAACAATGGAGTGTCGCACAAGCTACCTCCTATGCATAATAGAAGAAAAAAAAGAAATTCTCATGACACATTTGTGTTGGGATTCTATAATATATATATATATATATATATATATATATATATATATATATATATATATATATATATATAGAAAGAGAGAGAGCATACCAATGAGAGAAAGAGAGAAGGATGCATGCATACATGTATAGAGAGAAAAGGATGCACACATACTAGAGAGACAAGGATGCACAAAAAGGTACATAGAGACATGCACTTCCATATATGCATACATACATGCATACAAACACATAATCATACACACACATCAGGGACATATACATAGACATACACACACACATACACTCACATAAACACACACACACACATAGAATACACACACATACACATAAACACACATATACATATACACACATAGACATAAACACATACACAGATAGATACATTCACATGCATACATACACACACATGCATATGCATACATACACACATGCATACACACATATAAATATATACATATACATATAGACACACAATCACATACACACATATAAATACCCATGCATGCATACATATACACATACACACACATAGACACACACATACACACATACACATATATATACACACATACACACACATAGACAGTCACAGTCTTAGAATCACACAACATTTGGTGAACATACTCATAGTGATTAGGAGAAAAAAAACAGCTTCGCTATGTCGTGCCAAAATCGTGATTTGAGCTAATTTTGGCCTTAGAACGCACTATTGTAGTGCTTGTGTAGGCTATTTCATCTTTTTGTGTCAAATATATATATATAGTTTTTGGTTCTCTAGTATATGCATTGCTAGGAAGGAGGTGAGGAGGGTTGTTCGGGGGTTGGATCAAGCCCAAATGTGGGTCCATCTCCATGTTTGATGAGAATAATCTACATGCTAACCCCCTCCCCCCTTGGTAGGATGATCAAATATTATGTCGTAGGCCCGTGCCTCGAAAGAGAAAGACAAAAGCACTCAGTCATGTATATATGCTTGTAAACGTCGTGGATGAAAAATTGAAATACAATGCTATGAAAAAAATTCACTAGGCTCCATGCACGAGATAAACAGACTATGCTCAATGATACAATGAAAATACAACTTGTGTCATCCAATAAATAGCTCTTAATAATACAATGAATCCCACTATAGTGCAGATGCGTGATACAGTATAGAATTCCCACTAGAGTGCGAGAAGGCACCCATGAGCTCCCTTTGGTCTTCTCTTTGCGGTCAATCTTCATTTTACCTTGGTCTTTGGTCAAAGCTTTACTTCAAGTCTTCACCCCAATAAGTTTGCTTCTCTTTACTTCAAAAATCCATAGTTACTTCATATAATATCTCAAAAAATCAATGCATCCGAAATGTGGAGAAAATATCCATAGAATAGATCATGGGGAGGAAACAAAAAATCATTAGTAGCATTAGAAATATCATGAAATTTCCATTTATATTTATGCACTTTAATTTCCGTTTCCTAAAAATTCCATATGCAACAAATCATTGTTTATATGATTCCGTACATGTAAAAAAATCCAACCCAAAACAAAGCTTTTACTTTCTTTTCCTAAGGACCAATCCGGCGTCAAATCCTTCCGATCCCCTTACACTGTTACATAGTTCTCTTATGGAAACGTTCATTAGTTTGTTAATATTGATTTGTAATCTCCATGTGATTCACAAAAAACCACTAAGTAGTGTCCTTTGAAAGATTTTGGCTGTCTAAAAAAAATCGATCCTTGAATGATGAATATATGTACTCTTGATGAATGGTTTGTATGAATTGAATCGAAGGTCTATTTATTTTTATTTTGTTCCTTACACTATTATGTGAAAACAAAGGAATGCATGTTTGGTTTCATAAAAACATTGGCTTATGCATATGGAACCTAGGAACATGTGATTTGAATTTATAAGGTGTAATTAAGCAATCATCACCGAAATCTCAGTTTTACTACCGTTGCTTCATTTGTCTCTCTCTTTGTCACTGTCCTTGTATGCGTTTGGGTCTAGTGTTATATGAGCATGCCCTTCACCTAGTAAGAGAAATATAAGCCACAAATATTTCCTTCAAGAGAGTCTTCTTTGCATACAAACTTCTTCAATATTCGAAGTAATTACATCGAATTAGCTTCATTACATGAGATTCATATGGTGTAGCTTTCTTACGTTCGCTTTCAATCTCAAAAGCTCATTTTCAAATAATCATTGCCACATATATATAATCTTATCATGGTTGGTTCTACTTCCTAGCTAGTGCCGTTAGAGATGATTTCAATAATTCCACCTCTAAGCCTTAGCGTCAGACGAAGAGTAAAATCTGAATGGTGTATTTTGGAAGAGTGCACCCATCTTCTAGTTGCTTAACGGCGAAAATAAGACACTACCGATCCGATGGAATCCCTATATTTTACATTCTCTCTCTCTCTCTCTCTCTCTCTCTCTCTCTCTCTCTCTTTGTCTCTCGAAGCATTGCCGACATACATTTGCCCCCATCGCTTTGCTACGATCAGATCTACCAACCTGCACAAATCTCTCTCTCTCTCTATGTCTCTCTCTCTATGTGAATTCCTTCATTCAATAACTACTCCTAGAAGCATGGACTCACTATTCAACTTATGCATCCTCTGCAACTCGTCTGCTATGTTTTCATGCTAAAGCAATAGACCCTTCACTTTGAGTAGAAGAATGAGAGGAGCTTGGGTCACTCGATGATACCTCATAATCTTAATGGTTTCTTCAGATTGTTCACTGAATCGAACATTAAACTACCTTGGAGTCCGAGTAATTAAACCACATTAAGTAATTACAATAGAGCATGAGTCCATGTTCCAAGAAGAATGAGCACTATTTTGATACACCAAAACACTAGGAACAAGATATGCCTTTGAAGAAATCATATTTTCATAGAGATTCCACTAAGAGAAAGAGTCTTTGGACTATTCATGTGCATGATGTGCTCTCTCTCTCTCTCGGCATGGTAATGGAGAGAGAAAATATATAATTACATAAGCAAGAAACTGAGATGTATGACCAAAAAATCTAACGAACAAGAAGAATAAATGAACAAGAGAATGGGCATACCAGGAGAGAAAATCCGTTGGAAAGACAAATAGGAATTGGAGGTCTATTTAAAGGTTCCCCCCCTAGGAATTTTCTCTAGAATCTTCAAATCTTCCTTGTGACTCTTTCTACTTCCAAAATCTCCTTGCATGTTCATCTGCTATTTTGAGAAAATCCCATCGCTTATTTCTATTCTGGATTCCCTTCTTTTCATTTTTCCATTTTTTCTATGTCTATTTTTGTTTCTTTTTCTTTTTCCCTTTTTATTTTTCTTACTTAAATCCAAGGATTAGACTTAGGATAAGTGGCAAAACTAAGGTTCGAACTTAGGTTTTCCCTCAAGGATAGTTAGGGTTCGCCTATGATTAAAGTCAACATCATCATAAAAGGGTTTATTTATACTTTTGGGCTAATATGTAGGGTTTCTAAGGGTCAAACCTAGGTTTTCCAAGGGTCAAACCTTAGATTTCAAGGTGTTTCAAGGGCCAAACTTAGGGTTTCTAGGGCTTATAATTAGCTCTTTATGAATATACAAGTCTAATGTACAGACACGACATAGTTTCTTAACAAATACACAATTAAATCAACTAGATCATGTACAATTTATAACTCTCTATAGTCAAAACACCATTTCACACCCCGAAAATCAATGAAATGAACTTGAAAAAATTATTGAGGTACACTTACTTGAGGGATTTCATCCCAACATCCACCCCCACTAAACGTGCACATTGTCTCGAGGGGCCAACCTACAAAATCCAACTGAAGCATATCATGTTTCTTTTGAAAAGTCTTTTAAATCACTACAACAGATCGATGGTATACCGAGGTTTTTACCGAGGAAAATGAACGCGGCTTAATTTGCCGCAACGCCGGTGTAAAGGTCGGTTTGCACGTCGGTACCAAAGAGTCCGTATATGTGCCGATATATGCGTCGGTATATGCGTCGGTATATGCGTCGATATGTATATGCGTCGGTATATGCATTGGTAATACTGATGTACATACCGAGGCTTCTACTGGAGGTACCGTCGCCTATACCGTCGCCTGCTGGGTGTACCGATGGTTATTCCGATGACACTACTGGGAGTACCATCGCGTATACCGACGACGATACCTGCAAAATTTTTTTTGGGCAGAGTGTTTTGTCTTTTGCTGTAGCAACATTACCATGATGTTGCTTAACAAAAGACAATACACTCTGCCCAAAAAAAACCGATTACATGTGATGTGTACTCTAATGACAACAGAAATATGATTTCATGAAACAAAGTATTATTGGACACAAAAGAGATAATCAAA
>CM035421.1:165086410-165148910 GCA_020310875.1 Ceratopteris richardii
AATATATTGAAAAAGAAAAAGGACATATATATCATTTGGGCTTCAAGCTACCACTATAGTTTAGATCCTTAAAATCCCTGAAAAAAGGCACAAATGTATGTTGAGGGTATTTCTAAGTGACTATTGACTGTAAGATTAGTACCATGTTTCCATATACCTATTTCTTGGGAAGATTATTATATTTTCTTGGTATCTTTCAATTACGAAAGTAATCTTAAATATTTTGTCTCCATAATATTTCTCTAGATTTCATTTTGACTTTCAATAGTACAAATCACTTAGCATAAATTTCTTTAAACAACTCGCAATATATTGATGAGTCTACTAATGATTAGTAGAAAAAGTGAGCATGGGAAGACTAGATAGTTTACCATTGCTTTGGTTTATGCTCCTAATGAGGACATGGAAAGATTGGATACGTTGCATTCTTTATACTCTCTTCCATTGGAGATCATCCTTCATGACGACTTTAATATGGTTGAAGTCTTGTCTAATGGACAGGGAAAAAGGAAAGGAGAACGTTGCCTTTGACTGGGTTAAGATATACCATGATCATGTAGAATTTAAAGACACCCATGGTTGGTCTTGGTCACAACTCGAATTGGGAAAAGATTCTCAAAAACCTCCACTTGATACAAGCTATATCTTGCATAACATCATTGACAACCAAGGCTCCCCATCCCTTTCTCAATGTGTAGAATTAGTTTTATCTCATCACTGCCCTATGATTCTTGTCTTCAAACCTTTTCTTAGACATAGGAAGGCCCTTTGGTTTCATGTAGATCCCTCCATCCCCTTCCTTCCTTCCATTGAAGAGGATCTCCATAGCATGGAGCAAGTCGTTTAGACTTTATATCTCTCCAGAAAAGTGTTGGATGATGGTTATCAAGGAGTCCTAAAATCTCCATGTCAAAGCGTAGAAAGGAATTCTTAACATTCAAGGAGTGAGAATGGAAAATCATTACCATCAACTCTGACATTCGGAGATGGAAGTCAATAATGGTAAACTAGAAGAAACAACCCAAAGAAGAGATCCCTTTTATGGTAGACAACACTAGGGTGAAATGCAATTCTCCAAAAGAGAATATTGACTTAATAGCCAACCACTTCACTTAACTCTTGGGGGTGTCATTGCCACTCAATATGCAGAGGTAAGTCTTCATGTCTACCATATCGAGAATAAAATAAAAAAGAATTCATCCAACATTGTGCATCCTCTCGACTCCCCTATCACTCACACATAGTTTCTTCAAGTTGTTCAAATTCTTCCTAGTGGGTAAAGCCTAGACCTCGATGGTCTCATCAAAGAGTTATTTAAGGCTTTTAGGAATAACATTTTGAAACGTCTTTTCTTGGCATGAAAGGAGGCCTTACACTTTGAATCGCCCCCTAACTTTCTCAATGAAGGGGTAATTAACCCAATTTACAAGAAACATCGATAAAATAGAATGGAAAATTAGTGACCCATCACTATGCTGCAAACTAGGTATAAGATCTTAGCTAAGGTAAATGTGAATCACATTACCTTCCATCTAAATTCTTGGATCAATGAGGACCAAAAGGGTTTCATAAAGTACATGTCCATCCTAAAGGCTATTATAGATGTGTGGGAATTCCTATAGCTTTTAGAGGAATCTTCCCAAGTTGTCCTCTTCATTACGATATATTTTGTCAAAACATATAATCGTCTGGAGTGACATTTCATTCTCCTATCCCTAAAAGGCGTCCATTGTGATCATAGATGCATTAACATGATCTCTAGGCTTATGGGGAATGTCTTGGCACATATTTATATCAATTGTCAATGCGTGCAAGAAATCAAGATAAATCGCTCTATTAGATAGGGTTTTCCTCTAGATCCTCTTTATTTTTCTATTGCCATTGATAACCATAACTATTTCGTGAACATCTAGACCTACTTGGGTAGATCTAGGTTCTTGGGCTACCTCATACTTAGTATTAGTTGTTAATGAGACTCTTTGCTCGCAACACCAATGCTTTTGTCAATAATTATGAAAAGAGTATCCACACCTTCTAACAAAGTCTATATGTTTTTTGCAGTGTGTCTAGATCTAAAATAAATCACTCCAAAACTATGTTGAAGGCCATGTCTAGGCCCTCCTCCCAATGCTTGAATAATTCGAGGTATAAAGAAGTAGACAATGGATAGACTTCTTTGATCATTGGCATCCTAATGGGATTTGAAGTTTGTATGGGTCAATCCTGGAATTGGGTTCTTGCCTAACTAGAACTAAATTTTCCTATTGACAAGGAATGCAGCTCAACGAGGCTAGGTGTGCTATGGTGATCATCACTTTCCTCATTTCATGTATTATCTATTTTCAAGGAATTTGGAAGCCAAAAGATAAAGAATTCTGGAGATTTGAATATACTTGTAAAACCTTCCTCTACATTGTTGATCCCAATAGGAGGGTTGTGCCAAAGATAAAGTGGACCTTGTGTGCTAACCAAAAAGAGTCACATGGTTTGGGCATTCTACATGTGAGAGTTATTGTAGATAAATTCGTTTCCAAGTGGTTGATTGAAGTGTGGTGCAATGTAAAAGCTTCTTGGGCACAACTTATCCTTAGAGGTAAATCCTCTTTCAGGCTCACGGGAATCCCTAGGAAGAAGGATCTCGATCATCTCACCCTAATGTGTTCTCAATGTTTTCTGACTCCAAAAGGCTCTAAAAAATTTTTCTCCATATGGAAGAGTGGGAAAAAGACGAAACCATTCATGAAGTTCAATGAAGATTTGAAATGGGTGGCAAGAATTAGACAAAATGAATTTATCTAGTTTCTTATTAAGGGAATTAGAGAAGTTGATTTGATAAACATCCAAAGGTTAAAGAAGCTATGGAACATAGTTTTTAGCAAGTGGAAAGATGCTTGGAACCTTGAGAGTTCTCACTAGATAAGAATTGAGGACATTTGACTATGATGATTGGTCCCTGATGAGACAAATATTCAAGTCCCATGACAACTCAAAGACCCGTCTGCTTCTTGGGAGGAAACCCCTAGATTGAAGGGTTAATATGGCTCAATTGTAATAAATTGAAGAAAATTATGAAGTTTATTAAGCATTGTGACTAGCATATCTCCTTTAACATGAGATGGTGTCAGAACTGGTCAATTGGGATAGCAACTTAAGTGGTGATTTTGTAACTATCTTTGATGGGCCCTCCTACCCTTGCTTTGTGGAGTATAGGGGATCCCAAGGGCACTAGGCTCAGTTGCTATACATTTCTTTGTTCTTTTTTGAATTCAAGCATGGGAGATTAGGCATCCTTCAAACTTTCCTTTGAGAAAAAACAATGAGCATGGATGTGATTAATTGATGTAAAATATAGCTTTGATGGAAATAAGGAATCCACAAACATTGTTATAATTTATTCTTTATTCCAATATACTAAAGTAATGTTTGATATTATTTTTCTAGCTTTGATTTTCCTTAAAAGGTAATCTTGAAAATGAAAAATATAAATTATATTAAATATATAAAGTTTCTTTAAAGTTTTCTTAGTTATATTGAATTGCTAAATTTCTTCTTCATAATATACTAGAAATTATCAAAAAACTTTAAGTTCATATTCTCAATGAAACACAAAAGTTGAGCATAAATCAGCTTACATTTTTAAGATAATTAGCTACAAGTTGCATTAGAATTTGTATAAAAAGCACTTTATGTGGTTTTCAAAAGGAAAATTTATCATATTGTCTATAATAGCTCGTTCAATTATTGATGTTAGGTTTAGAAACTCGAATTCACATAGTTTCAAAAAATCCTAATTCTACAATAAAAAAATCCTTAACATTTATTCTCATAACTAGGAGTGCTGAAATAATCCAATAAAGCGATGGATTCATTTAAGAACGTCTGACTAAGATGTTCAGAGGAATTACGGTAACTATTAAAGCATCATTAAGATAATATTTAAATATCGATTGATTATTGGACCATAGATATATAAATCCATATGGTTTTCAAAACAATATATATCTTTGCTTTAGAATAACTTTTGAAACTAACGACCAAAATAAAAATTTAAAAAAATATTTGACAAGACGTTTTCTCGCTAATGATAACAAGAAAATATGATAACTTTAATATAGGTAAAATACTTACCTCGCTTCCATTCCCTCACGTTTTTATAAATAAATATTTGGAGATATCAAATCGATAGCAAGCGGGTAGTTACGAGCACTTGCCTTCCCACTGAAACTTACTAACCTCCAGTTTCTCTAGAAAGTGGGAACTAACAACATACTTTATCCTCATGTGTTTGATTATGTAGAGTTGAGGAAAATCATGCTAAATGGATTGAGGATCTCAATGATCTTTTAATCAACAGAAGTAATATTTTCTCACCAATTTGGTCTATAGTGTTTGACTATATAGGAGTTCTTATAGTATTTAGACATCATGGGTGCTTAGTCAATACACTCATATCTACATACATACATATAGATGCATTTTCATACATTTAAGCTTCCTTTTGAACACAATGCACATGGGATAAGAACATTCTGAATACTCCATTGTAATAATATTTCTAGCATCATCCATCTTTTGTATCTCTTTGTGAACAATTTCTACATGTTTTTTATTTACATTGTAACGTTTCCCCCTTACTGGCTTGGATCCTTGAGGCAATGGAATCCTATTGTCAAGCATAGGAATCTGGTGGAACAATATGATGTATTTCCTTGGGACATATGGTTGTGCTTCTCTCATTTCTAGTGTTAGCTTGGGATAGAGTCACCCCTCATTCAAGTTGTTGATGGCTTCTTATCAGCCTTATATGCCCAACTTGGCATTGCCATCTTGGGACTTTTCATATCGAGACTTGGATTGGTCACTTCAAAACTTATTTAGAGTTGGTGTTTTTGTGTCTTCATGGCTGCTTTCAAAGATCAAGTGTTATTCCCGCCCTCTCTCTCCACCATCCCACCATGCATCCTCTCCCTCCATGCACCACACTTCCTTGTCCACGCCATCTTGGCTATCCCATCATCCCTCCTCATGTCCACCTTTCCTCCATGTCACACCTCCTCACCTCCACTACCCTCCCCCACACACCTCTCCCTCACGCACTCACCTTCTCTCTCTCTCTCTCTCTCTCTCTCTCTCTCTCTCTCTCTCTATCTATCTATCTCTCTCTCTCTCCCCTTGCCACCTTCTATTTCCCTCCACTCGCACATGTGCCTCCCCTGCTCTCTGCAATTCCCCGTCTCTCTCTCTCTCTCTCTCTCTCTCTCTCTATCTATCTCCCCTCCTCTTTGCACACTCGCACACTTGCCTCCCCTCCTCTGTATTGGTACATTTGGCAAGCCTTGATGCTTTACCAAATAGCATGGACTTAGCACATATCCATTTTTTGATCACTCTTAAATCATACATGAACACCCCTTGTAAATGTCATAGAATTTAACTCTTGGGATAAAAGTAAAAGTAAAATGATTGAAGGGATCTTTTGAAATAATGAGTTATGTTTCACAACTAAGTAGTGGTTGGAATCAAATCAATCACCACCAAAAGGTTAGGAGCACTTTTAGTTGGAAGAGTTTCAAAATTCAAATTCATTTATGAGTATAAATAGGAGTGATTCTTAGTCACAATGATGATAGAGAAAAGATGAGCCATTGAGTCTCATGGTTGAGCTTACACTTAGCTCACATATGTATGAGTAAGTCCACTTCATCAATTTTGTATCTTACATTCATAATCATATACATTTTGAGTCATTAGTGCAAGTCAATCTCTCTCAAGTGTTGTCTCCTACCATCTCATCATTTCCGTGAATTTGATCAATCGTTTTCTCTGCATATAGTTATGCTTTTGACGTGATTTAACTTGGGTTATGTAGCATAGTGCGTCTAGTTGCTACGTATGACATTTGACTTTATTTGGATCATTAAATCTTGAGATATGTTCTCTACAAGCTACCTATGTCTACATACTTTCATCCTCCTAAAAAGTTGGGATTATACACTTGACTCACTAATACCATTTGTCATCATATACTCACTCTAAATTAGTGAAACAACTTGGGATAGTTAGCTAAGTTCATCAATAGTTTCTAAAATCTATGTGGTCAATTGCTATCAGAGAGTGAGAACTAAGCACTTCTCTAAAAAGTTCAAGTCCAAAAATAACAAGTTTTCAGAAGTTCCTCTATCTTGAAAGCTATCTGTTTTGACACAACTATATGTCAATGATGCTCCAAGGTACATAATAGGTCTAAAAGCATATTTGAGTAGCTAAACGTGTCTAATAAGGTACTCTAAAGTCACATTGGCAGGTGGAGAATAGGATTATTTCAACACAACCTCATCTTTGAAGTGTATCCACAACTTTGGAGTGTTTGACACAACTATATGGAAATGATGCTCCAAGGTAAATAATAGGCCTAAAAGCATATTTGAGTAGCTAAAGGTGTCTAATAAGGTACTCTAAAGTCACATTGGCATGTGGGGAAAAGGATTATTGCAACACAACCTCATCTTTGGAGTGCATCCAACCATCTCCTCAAAGCGGTATCACAGCTACATCAACTCAGCATGAGAGATGTATTTCCTCCATCTAATTGAAATCCCTCTGGTTAAATTTCTAGAGATGAGATGATATGAATCCTCAGAAGCGAAGGGCAGCTAGCTCAAGAAGAACAAGAAAGGTTAACAACATAGTGCTCAAAGGATGCTCTAGCTAGGTCTTATATTCTCAACTCTGTCTCTGATTTACTCCTTCCACACATTAGGAGTTGCAAGACCTCACAAAAGACATGGAATTCCCTTGAAGCATTCTTCTCATCAAGCACTAGAGCTAGGAAGAATCAACTCTGGATGGAATTCACCACACTCAAGAAGATGCCCAAGCAAAGTGTTAGTGATCTTGTAGAGGAGGTACTGGGGTATCTACTTTTAACAGGAGCATGCATGAAGCACTCCAGTACTTCTCCTACTCAAGGGAGGTTCTCCTTAGGGAAATATACCCTTTAACACTTCTGTGAGCACACAGATATCAACAATTGCATAGAGTTGTGAATACTTAGGGATAATATTAATGTCAAATGAAATTAATGGAAGACCAACCACTCCTTAGTTCGAATCAGATGATTACAACATAGGCAAAAGAGATGCTCAAAAGTTTATGCTCTGGGCTAACATGCCACTCCAGAACTAAACAACATCAATACAAGGGATTCATCCAATCCGTAGAATGGACACAACTAGATGAAGACTAGCACTGATCAATACAAAGTATGAAGACTTGCTCTAAGGGAAAGAGCACGAAATACCAATGACTCACACTGAATGACAAAACCAAGCCACTCTCTTCACACTATAGTGCTATTAGCCCTCACTGGGAAGCCCACGCTCTGTAACCTCACCACAGAGTGACTTCCTACAGTAGGCTTGTAGCCAAAGAGTGCCAAGAGAGGACCCCTGTACGTACGTATGTATATGTGTCTATATCAAATGAACACAAATCCCTTGCTTTTATAGGCTCCAATAGGCCAAGAGGGCCTTGCCGATTCCTCATGCCCAATGATCATGCGCCGATTGATTGCCCAAAATTAGAGGGGTAGATCAAATATGCCACTAGTCTTGAATTGGATCCTCAAAAATAGGCAGTCGTCATGAATAGTTGGCGGCAACAGTCATTTCTCCACTTCCACTTTTACCATTTACACTTTTAATCTCACTTTTGTATGCAACTGAGATCCTCATTTCGTGCCACCCGTGATATTCAAATGATCGTGAGAAGCACATCCTTCACCTAATTTTTGTAGTAGCTTTTGATCCTTACATATGGGAGGTGAGTTGTGGGGGTTTTTGGGGGGTGGTCAAAATTGATTCAAGATTTCAAAAATTATTATTGCACCATTAGAAATTAATCATCGAAAGCTTTCCAACGATATATAACACTTTAGGGTTTGGTTGAGAAATGATACTCAAAGTATGCATCCAAAACTGTTCAAAACTTTGTCTATTACATTTTGTCTTATACTCTATGTAAAAAAAATCGAGAGGCGCCTTGGATAGTCCATCCGCCTCTCAACGCATAGTTCTCGGTTCGATCCCTCCGAAGCGCACCGGCAAAAATACTTTTATGTGTGTGTATGTGTCTATGTGTGTGTATGTGTCTATGTGTGTATGTGTATGCATGTATGTATGCATATGTGTGTGTATGTGTGTATGCATTATGTATGCATATGTGTGTATGCATTAAGTATGTGTATGTATGCATGTGCTTTATGTATGCATATGTGTGTGTATGCATGTAAGTATGTATGTATGCATATGCATATGCATTATGTATGTATATGTATGAATGTATGTATATGTGTGTGTATGTCTCTTTATGTCTCTCTATGTGTGTATGTGTGTGTGTATGTGTGTGCATGTATGTATGTGTGTATGTGTGTATGCATATGTCTCTGTGTGTATGTGTGTCTGTATATGTGTGTGTATGTGTGTGTGTCTATGTGTATGTGTGTGCGTCTATCAGTGTGTATGTGTTTATGTGTGTGTACGTGTCTATGTGTGTGTATGTGTCTATGTGTATGCATGTATGTATGCATATGTGTGTGTATGTGTGTGTATGCATTATGTATGCATTATGTATGCATTATGTATGCATATGTGTGTGTATGCATTATGTATGTGTATGTATGCATGTGCATTATGTATGCATGTATGTGTGTGTGTCGATGAGTGTGTATGTGTTTATGTATGTGTATGTCTCTATGTGTGTGTATGTGTTTATGTGTGTATGTGTATTCATGTATGTATGCATATTTGTGTGTATGCATGTGTATGTGTGTATATGCATCATTATGTGTGTATATGCATCATTATGTGTGTATGTGTCTATGTGTGTGTGTGTGTATGTTTGTGTATGTGTTTGTGTCTATGTGTATGTGTGTGCATCTGTGAGTGTGTATGTGTTTATGTGTGTGTATGTGTCTATGTGTGTGTATGTTTCTATGTGTGTATGTGTATGGATGTATGTATGACTATGTGTATGTATGCATTTTGTATGCATTATGTATGCATTATGTATGCGTATGTGTGTGTATTCATTATGTATGTGTATGTATGCATGTAAGTATGTATGTATGCATATGCATATGCATTATGTATGCATATGTATGCATGTATGTGTATGTGTGTCTATGTCTCTCTATGTGTGTGTGTATGCATATATGTGTGTCTATGTGTGTGTGTGTGTATATGTGTGTCTATGTGTGTATGCATGTGTATGTGTGTGTATGTATCATTATGTGTGTATGTGTCTATGTGTATATGTGTGTGTGTATGTGTGTGTATGTGTGTGTGTGTCTATGTGTATGTTTGTGTGTCTATGAATGTGTATGTGTTTATGTGTGTGTATATGTCTATGTGTGTGTATGTGTCTATGTGTGTATGTGTATGTATTTATGTATGCATATGTGTGTGTATGCATGTGTATGTGTGCGTATGCATCATTATGTGTGTATGTGTGTATGTGTCTGTGTGTATGTGTGTATGTGTGTGTGTATATGTGTGTGTATGTGTGTGTGTGTTTATGTGTATGTGTGTGTCTCTATGAGTGAGTATTTGTTTATGTGTGTGTGTGTCTATGAGTGAGTATTTGTTTATGTGTGTGTATGTGTCTATGTGTGTGTATCTGTCTATGTGTGTATGTGTATGCATGTATGTATGCATGTGTGTGTATGTGTGTGTATGCATTATGTATGCATATGTGTGTATATGCATTATCTATGTGTATGTATGCATGTGCATTATGTATGCATGTAAGTATGTATGTATGCATATGCATATGGATTATGTATGCATATGTATGCATGTATGTGTATGTGTGTGTATGTCTCTCTATGTGTGTGTGTAATCATATATGTGTGTGTATGTGTGTGTGTATATATGTGTGTATGTGTGTATGCATGTGTATGTGTGTATGTGTCTATGTGTGTATGTGTGTGTGTATATGTGTGTGTATGTGTGTGTGCGTCTATGTGTGTGTGTGTGTCTATGAGTGTGTATATGTTTATGTGTGTGTATGTGTCTATGTGTGTATTTGTATGCATGTATGTATGCATATGTGTGTGTATGTGTGTGTATGCATTATGTATGCATTATGTATGCATATGTGTGTGTATGCATTATGTATGTGTATGTATGCATGTGCATTATGTATGCATATGCATTGTGTATGCATATGCATTATGTATGTGTATGTATGCATGTGCATTATGTATGCATATGTGTGTGTATGCATGTAAGTATGTATGTATGCATATGCATATGCATTATGTATGCATGTATGTGTATGTATGTGCATGTCTCTCTATTTGTGTGTGTATGCATATATGTGTGTGTATGTGTGTATGTGTGTGTATGTGTGTGTGTATGTGTGTATGTGTGTGTGTATGTGTGTGTGTATGTGTGTGTGTATGTGTATGCATTATGTATGTGTATGTCTGCATGTGCATTATGTATGCATATGTGTGTGTATGCATATATATGTGTGTGCATGTATATATGTGTGTGTATGCATGTGTATGTGTGTGTATGCAACATTATATGTGTATGTGTGTATATGTGTGCGTATGTGTGTGTGTGTCTAGGTGTATGTGTGTGTGTGTGTCTATGCATGTATATGAGTGTGTGTATGCATATGTATGTGTGTGTAAGTGTGTCTGTGTGTGTGCATACCTGACTTCAACGATGATATGTGTGTGTCTCTCTCGTTCTCTCTCTCTCTCTCTCTCTCTCTCTCTCTCTCTCTCTCTCTCTCTCTCTCTCTCTCTCTCTCTCTCTCTCTCGCATTCTCTTGTTCTCGCTTATGCGTTGCTCTGGAACACAGGAGGTCGCATATGCGACGCCATCCAGTTTGCCAACGTCGCAAATAAGGTCACTAGTTAGCGACGCTATTTGCGACACACACATTTATGCGATGCTACCATCGCTTATGTGAGGAAGGCGCGTAAAAAAAATCCGAAAATAACACTGTCGCTTATGTGACGCTAGCGTCGCATAAGCGACGATTCTCATTTTTTTTCAATTCGGGGGCGTCGCTATGCCCCCTATTGCTTGTAGTGATCAAAGCCCAAATGAACGAAGAATTCAAGATAAGTGTTCTTGGAATACTCACTTACTTGGCTTGGAAGTAGTCTACATAGATCAAGGAATGTTCCTTACACAAAGGAAACATATTAAAGATATGCTTGCAAAGCTCAAAATGCAAGACACTAAGGTTTTAGGTGCTCTCATGGACGTCAACCACAAGGTAAGTGCTCATGAAGAACAACTTGATGAGGATATCACCAGCTACGAAAGTCTAGTTGGAAGCTTGAACTATGCTACCCTAACTAGGGTGGATATTTGCTATGAAGTAACTGTGCCAATTCATGCACATTCTTAGGAAACCACACATGGATGCAGCCAAGAGGATATTGAGATACCTAAAAGGAAAAATGAATGAGGTTTGTTGAAAAGGTTTAAATCCATGATTGGATTGCAAGAGATAGCAAAGGATTGAAGACTCAAGCATCTCAAGCTCGAGGGGGAGCTCTTGGTACATTTGGCAAGCCTTGATGCATGACCAAATAGCAAGGACTTACCACATATCCATTTGTTGATTGCTCTTACAGCACACATGAACACCCCTTGAAAAATTCATAGACTTTAACTCTTGGGTAAAAGGAAAATGATTGACGGAATCTCATGACCTTATCATTCATGCATCACAACTACTTAGTGATTGAAATCAAATCAATCACCACCAAAAGCAAAGGATCACTTTTAGGTGGAGGAATTTAACAAGTCAAAATCATTTATGAGTATAAATAGGAGTGATTCTTAATCACGGGGATGATAGAAAAAAAAAATGAGCCATTGAGCCTCATGGTTGAACATAAACTTAGATCACATATGTACGAGTAAGTCCACTTCATCTCTTTTGTATCATACATTGATAATCATATACATTTTGAGTCATTAATGCTAGTCAATCTCTATCTACTATTGTATTTTTTGCCCTCTATAATCCTTTTCTAAGCTAAGAAGTTGGGTTTTCTCTCTTTTTTACACTTCTCATTGTTGCTTTCCTCGTGAATATATGGTTTCTTAGTTTCACATTTGTCAAATTGTCATTTGCTACTGCATGTACCTGCACACAGAAATGTTATAGGGTATAATTCTATAAGGAGAACCTCCCTTGAGTATTCGGAGTACTAGAGGTGTGTATAGTTTGATATTGCTAGAAGTTGGTACCACACTACTGTCTCTATAGTTAGGCACACCAGACGAATGCTTGCATTCTCTGTGTGAGGTACCTAGAGTGGTAGGACACTTGCATTCTCATTCTGCGGTACCTAGCCCAAAGGAACACTTGTATTTCTATGTGAGGCCCTTAGTATAGTAAATACTTGTTTTTGCATTATTCTTTCTTTTTGCATCTTGCAAGTGGGTACATGACCCACCCTCAAACAAACTAAGAGCCTCTTCATGTACAAAGAAGTCTCAAGAAACCATCTTTACCTTCGATTAGTCGACCTAGATTCCCTATAACCTCCTTAAATTTATCTATTGACTTAGCTGCAACCCCACTCTCATAGGAGAAGCATAGAAAAGCATTGGATTTCTCCTTAGATCCTTCATAAGAATCACCAGTGCGAATGGAGGATCCTTCTTATTTATGCCCTAGGTTGAATATACAATTCCCTACTTTTAAGGGATTGGCTTATGGGGATGCGAATGATCATATGAGGAGACTCATCTCCTTATGCCGCAGATGAGGTCTATAGAATTGAGAGGATTCAATGATGGTACTGTTCCCATCTACATTGGAAGTCCTTGCATACAAATTGTATTTTCAATATGGAGATGGACACTTTGCTATGTGAGAGGCATTAAATTCAACATTTTCACAGACATTTCCACCAAGCAACTCCTCAAAAAGAGTTGTAGATTAGCTAGAGAACCTAAAGCTAAGATCAAGTGAATCCTTTCATGGACTTCAAACTAGGGTTAAAGCACTTGTTTCATGTCTGCCACATGCTCTAGGCAATTTCTTGGATAAAAAAATGAATAGAGAAGTCTCTTCCTAGGTCATCTCACCACAATCTTTAAGAGTCTCTTATATTGGATACAACACTTAATGATCTTTTTGTAGCACCATCATGCATTGAGGAAGCTAGGCTACATTTTGAAGGGGATGCACAAACAAACTATGCATCAGATTTAGATCCCATCGTGTTTCTCTAGAAAGAGTTGGAAGCCTTAAAAATGCAGCGAAGTCACCAACAAGAGAAGGTCATGCCCCCACTACCATGCCACAATGATGATGAAGTGGCTCAACTTTGTCGTGAGCTAGAAGATTTGTGGACCACCTAGGACATACGAAGGCAAGTTTGGTGTAAATTATGCAACACGAGTGGACATTCCAATGTTAATTTTCCTAACAAGGTAAGATGCCAGTTATGTGGCAAGGATAGCCATGAAGCGAGAAACTGCTACTACCTTAAGGGAGCATAGCAATGAGGTAACCCTCAAGTTCTAGATTCATATTATAGTAGTACTTCAAATGCACCTAGTAGAGAAGAGAATCCCCTAACCTATCCTAGATATAGTAGGACATCAATATGTTACCATTGTGGAGAGTATGGCCATATTCAAAATAGGTGTCCCTTACTAGAGGGTGCACCTCCCTGCCAACGTTGTTCCAAGGATAAGGATCATTAGACAAGAGATTGGCCAAGAAGCCACCCTCCTCCAATCCATATGATTGCAGTATCTCCAAAGGAAGAACATATGGACCCACAGTCTTATGTTGTTTCATCATCCACTATGCCTATGATGACTAGGGATAGGAAAGAGATGACAACACGTGCAGAGGAGAAAAAAGAAATCAAGGAAAGAGAGGAATGCAAGATGGTTGATTTTGAAGAAGGCAGAGCCGTTGAAGAAGCTTATAGAATAATGAGAACTTCACTTAAGGAGCAACCAATTTTCCATCAAGAAAATAATGAAGAGGTAAATATTGAGGTCCTTGCTAGCATAGATGGTTTCAAGGCTGAGTTTCCCCTTGCACCTCTAGCCAACTATCAAAGTTGAAGATTATCTGATTTTACAAGAGATGAAGCTCTGATCTGTATTATTATAGATGGAGGTTCTGGCATCAATTTGATTCGATATTTCACAATGAAGAAACTAAAACTCAATCCCACTAAGGTGGCACCCTTCACAGTTACCTTAGTAGACTTATAATAGTGTAGTGTTGTCACTTTGTTCTAGACTTTGTTGTTATTGCACTACCACAGGAGACTTCTTACCCTCTACTCTTGGCAAGGTCTTGGCTAAGGCAAGGGAAAGCTCTTTAGGATTGGGGAAAGAACAAGTTGTGGATTTGAACAAATATTAACAATCAACTATAGATACATCTAGAAGAAGGTTCCAACATTGGAAAAGTTATTGGCTTTATAGTGTACACTCAGGTAATGCCTTCTTTACATCAAGAAGATGGTACATTATTAAAATGGGATGATGGATAGTGTAGAATGTTGCGCGATGGAAATCATGGAAATAGATGAAGAAGTTGCAGAAGCAGCTTATGAAAGTCACAAAGAGTTAGAAAAAGAAAATTTGCACCTGAAAACTAACAAGGTAGGAACAAGAAATATTGAAGCATTGGAAAAGTCTAATATTGAGCCTAAGAGTAGAGAAAACCTCCCATTTTTTGAGATCGCTTATGGATGGACAAGGGAACATATTGCAGATCAGAAGCTGAATTCCACTCTTAGATACAATGTGGAAGATTTTTCAAGTAAGTCCAATCTTGAAACAGTTCTTCAAGAAGTAAACCTTGGAGATGAGGAGAACCCTCAAATAGTTCTTCGCATGGTAACTACAAGGATCTAATAGGGATTCGAGAGGAGCTTAGACTACATCAAATACCCTTAGTTGAGGGAGCTACACTTGCAAGAAGTAGGCATTATCGACTCAATCCAAAATATGTAGAGGAAGTAAAATTGGAAATAACAAAACTAGAAGAGGCAGGTATTATCATTCTTGTAGATCATTCAAGATGGTTTTCCTCCATGGTTATTGTACCAAATTAAAATAGTGACAAATAAGAGTATGCATTGATTTTCTTGCTTAAAATAAAATAACTATTGAAGATGGATTTCCTCAATAGTTCACAAAGCAAGTGCTTGCAAAAGAAGTTGGACCAACTTTGTATATTTTCCTTGATGGTTTTGATGTCTACAACGAGATAGTGATTCATCCTGATCATAGAGACAAAACAACCTTTATTACTCCATGGGGCAGCTATGTTTATACACACATGGCTTTCGGCCTGAAAAATGCACGGACTTCATTAAATAGAACAATGTATCTGATATTGGGGAAGTGGTTAACAACTTTTCTATGCATTTTCATGGATGGCTTTTCAGTGTTTTTATGCACAAAAAGGAGATAATTAGTTCAAGATTTCCATGATCACTTCAAAAATTTGAAAGAAAACTTTGAGTAGTGTCTCATGAAAGGTTTGAAAAGTTAATCCTGCTAAATGTCATTTTCAGTCACTAAAGACACTCTCCTGGTCACATAGTATCATTTTTTATCACTACTATCCTCTCCATGCCTATTCCATGAGCTCCAAAAGAATTACAAAGTGTTTGAGGCCATGCAAGCTACCATAGAAGATTTATAGGAATGTATTCAGAAATAGCTAAGACCTTGTCAAAGCTTACTAGTAAGAAGGTTCCTTTCTCATGGAGTCTAAAAGTTCAAAAAGTGTTTTGTGAACTAAGTTGAGGCTATGTACTGATCCCATTTGAACTCTATGCAACTGGTGATTAGATTTCCATGTGCATACAAATCGTAGTCTTCATGCTATTGGAGAAGTCTTGGCCCAACCATCATAACACAACGTAGAACAACCTATCACCTATGCCAAGAGATTGCGTACTAAAGCAGAAAAAAGTTATAGCAGTTCGAAAAGGGAAGGGTTGTCTTTCATATTTTCTCTTAAAAAATTTTGACATTACCTCCTAGGTGTGCATTTATTATCATATCTAAAGAATTTATTTTGAGGAAGTGTGTGTATAGAGAGGAGCTAAATTTCTTGTTGGGAAGGAGCAGATAATGAAGGGCATCTAGAAGGAGAGGAATCGAAGGACTATGGTGGCCTCATACCTACAAAGATGCAATCAACTTTGTTAAAGAATTTGACATCTCCTAGAGATGTGCTCATAGGCCAATCAGATTAAATTTTTGATGATTGGTCATGTCCAAAGGATGGCTACCGTTTGGATGATCGGGTCTTGATCTTATTGGTCTGATAACTCCAACTAGTCAACCTGGGGGTAAGACGTATATTCTGATGGCCACATGCTATGCAACTAAGTGGATATAAGCTATGGGCTATACGGATTGCACGGCCTTGATGGTGGCTAAGTTTTTGTACAATTGTGTTTTCTCAAGATTCGGTTTCTCACTTGAAATTACTAGTGATAGGGGCACACACTTTGTCAACCAATTGCTTCACATTATCTTTGATAGGTACAAAGTTTTTCACAAAAAGTCATGTGCTTACTATCCAAGGGTGAATGGTGGGGCAAAAAGCTCTAATAGAATTTTGATTGAATTGCTATGCAAATTAGCTTTTGACCACCAAAGATCTTGGCCGCTCAAATATGTGGTGGCCACCCCCTTGCGTCTTGTCTGGCTTGATGCACTCTAGTTTGGTGACCTTCGCGCTTGTCTCAACAACAACATCATCAAACTTATTCATAAAAAAGGAGAGAGGAGTAGAATTGAGAACTAGGGACCCATCACAATGCTTCAAACCGGATATAAGATTCTTGCTAAAGTCATTGCGCACAGGATATCCTTCCAATTAGACCAGTGGCTTAGCAAAGACCAGAAGGGCTTCATTAAGGGAAGGTCAGTATTGGAAGCCATCATTGATATCTGGGAAGGTCTGGACTTCGCCGAAGAATCTAATCAGGACATTGTCTTCCTCAAGATTGACTTTGACAAAGCCTACGACAGATTGGAATGGGACTATATTTTACAATCGTTGAAAGACCTCGAGTGTAGTCAGAGATTCCTTAGGATGATGTCCACTCTCCTTGGTAACGCTTCGACCAAAGTCAATGTCAACGGGCAACTTTCAAAGGTTATCAAACTGAAACAATCCATCAGGCAAGGTTGCCCATTGGCCCCGCTGCTCTTCACCATCGCCATAGAAGGACTTAGCTGGCTTGTGGATCAACAAATGGAGGGTGGTCACATAAGAGGCATCACTTTGCCACATAACTCTAGGCAAATGAACATGAGGCTATTCGTGGATGACACAAATGCCTTTGTTCACAATGATGATACGAGCGTGGAAACCTTTCCGTGGTGGCTCGACACTTTTTGTGAGGCCTCTAGGTCCAAAATTAACCATTCCAAGACTACATTCATGGCTATCAAAGGGGATCAACCCAATCTCCTCACTGTGGAGAGATGCCAAAGCATTCAATCAAGTCAGGTCATTTGCATTCTTGGTATCCCCATGGGATTCGGTGTTACTCTAGAACAAAGGTGGGCCTGGGTCCTTGTGAGACTTAATAATAAACTTAACTATTGGAGGGGTTTGCAAATTAATCTTGCTGGCCGGGCAATGGTGATAAACACGTTCCTCATATCCTCAATCATATACTTTCTCTCTTGTTGGAGACCGAAGGATCAAGAGTTAGCCAAACTAGAAAGTATTGTAGGAACTTTCTTTAGACTGGGGACCATAATAGGAGGGGAGTGCCTAAAATCAAATGGTCCATATGCACTAGCCATAAGGAGAGTGGAGGTCTAAGTATTATGGACATTGGCAGCATAGCGAATAAACTTGCCGCAAAGTGGATGATTAAGGCCTGGTGCAACAAAGATTCCTCTTTGGCCACATTAATTTTCAGAAACACGCATGTGATTTCACTGGTGGGCTACCCTGGATGGAAAAAACTCGACATCCTCACCCTCTTATTCTCTTTGATTCTAGTCTCACTCAAAGGATCGATCTTGGTAAGATCCCTGTGGTTAAGTTGGAACAGATTCAAACCTCACATCAGAATCAGTGAAGACTGGAAGTGGGCTACAGGTATAAGACAAAATGACTCTATTTGGTTCCCGATCCAAGGCATGAGAAACGTGGAGCCTTGGAATGTCTTAAGTGCGAAGAGACTCTAGAACAAGGGATTCAAACAATGGAAGCACCTCTGGAAATAGCACACGAATAGATGGGTGCACGTTGAGGACCTTGAGCCTCCAGAACTAACATGCCACTCCAGAACTAAACAACATCAATACAAGGGATTTATCCAATCCGTACAATGGACACAACTAGATGAAGACTAGCACTGATCAATACAAAATATGAAGACTTGCTCTAAGGGAAAGAGCACGAAATACCAATGACTCACACTGAATGACAAAACCAAGCCACTCTCTTCACACTATAGTGCTATTAGCCCTCACTGGGAAGCCCACGCTCTGTAACCTCACCACAGAGTGACTTCCTACAGTAGGCTTGTAACTAAAGAGTGCCAAGAGAGGACCCCTGTACGTACGTATGTATATGTGTGTATATCAAATGAACACAAATCCCTTGCTTTTATAGGCTCCAATAGGCCAAGAGGGCCTTGCCGATTCCTCACGCCCACTGATCATGCGCCGATTGATTGCCCAAAATTAGAGGGGTAGATCAAATATGCCACTAGTCTTGAATTGGATCCTCAAAAATAGGCAGTCGTCATGAATAGTTGGTGGCAGCAGTCATTTCTCCACTTCCACTTTTACCATTTACACTTTTACTCTCACTTTTGTATGCAACTGAGATCCGCATTTCGTGCCGCCCGTGATATTCAAATGATCATGAGAAGCACATCCTTCACCTAATTTTTGTAGTAGCTTTTGATCCTTACATATGGGAGGTGAGTTGTGGGGGTTTTTGGGGGGTAGTCAAAATTGATTCAAGATTTCAAAAATTATTATTGCACCATTGGAAATTAATCATCGAAAGCTTCCCAACGATATATAACACTGTAGGGTTTGGTTGAGAAATGATACTCAAAGTATGCATCCAAAACTGGTCAAAACTTTGTCTATTACATTTTGTCTTATACTCTATGTAAAAAAAATCGAGAGGCGCCTTGGATAGTCCATCCGCCTCTCAACGCATAGTTCTTGGTTCGATCCCTCCGAAGCGCAGCGGCAAAAGTACTTTTATGTGTGTGTATGTGTCTATGTGTGTGTATGTGTCTATGTGTGTATGTGTATGCATGTATGTATGCATATGTGTGTGTATGTGTGTATGCATTATGTATGCATTATGTATGCATTATGTATGCATTATGTATGCATTATGTATGCATATGTGTGTATGCATTAAGTATGTGTATGTATGCATGTGCTTTATGTATGCATATGTGTGTGTATGCATGTAAGTATGTATTTATGCATATGCATATGCATTATGTATGTATATGTATGAATGTATGTATATGTGTGTGTATGTCTCTCTATGTCTCTATATGTGTGTATGTGTGTGTGTATGTGTGTGCATGTATGTATGTGTGTATGTGTGTATGCATATGTCTCTGTGTGTATGTGTGTCTGTATATGTGTGTGTATGTGTGTGTGTCTATGTGTATGTGTGTGTGTCTATAAGTGTGTATGTGTTTATGTGTGTGTACGTGTCTATGTGTGTGTATGTGTCTATGTGTATGCATGTATGTATGCATATGTGTGTGTATGTGTGTGTATGCATTATGTATGCATTATGTATGCATATGTGTGTGTATGAATTATGTATGTGTATGTATGCATGTGCATTATGTATGCATGTAAGTATGTGTGTATGCATATGCATATGCACTATGTATGCATATGTATGCATGTATGTGTATGTGTGTGTATGTCTCTCTATGTGTGTGTGTATGCATATATATGTGTGTATGTGTGTGTGTGTATGTGTGTATGTGTGTATGCATGTGTATGTGTGTTATGCATCATTATGTGTGTATGTGTCTATGTATGTATGTGTGTGTATATGTGTGTGTATGTGTGTGTGTGTGTGTCTATGTGTATGTGTGTGTGTCGATGAGTGTGTATGTGTTTATGTATGTGTATGTCTCTATGTGTGTGTATGTGTTTATGTGTGTATGTGTATTCATGTATGTATGCATATGTGTGTGTATGCATGTGTATGTGTGTATATGCATCATTATGTGTGTATGTGTCTATTTGTGTGTGTGTGTACGTTTGTGTATGTGTTTGTGTCTATGTGTATGTGTGTGCATCTGTGAGTGTGTATGTGTTTATGTGCGTGTATGTGTCTATGTGTGTGTATGTTTCTATGTGTGTATGTGTATGGATGTATGTATGACTATGTGTATGTATGCATTTTGTATGCATTATGTATGCATTATGTATGCGTATGTGTGTGTATGCATTATGTATGTGTATGTATGCATGTATGTATGCATGCATATACATATGCATTATGTATGCATATGTATGCATGTATGTGTATGTGTGTCTATGTCTCTCTATGTGTGTGTGTGTATGCATATATGTGTGTGTATGTGTGTGTGTATATGTGTGTCTATGTGTGTATGCATGTGTATGTGTGTGTATGTATCATTATGTGTGTATGTGTCTATGTGTATATCTGTGTGTGTATGTGTGTGTATGTGTGTGTGTGTCTATGTGTATGTTTGTGTGTCTATGAATGTGTATGTGTTTATGTGTGTGTATATGTCTATGTGTGTGTATGTGTCTATGTGTGTATGTGTATGTATTTATGTATGAATATGTGTGTGTATGCATGTGTATGTGTGTCTATGCATCATTATGTGTGTATGTGTGTATGTGTTTGTGTGTATGTGTGTATGTGTGTGTGTATATGTGTGTGTATGTGTGTGTGTGTGTTTATGTGTATGTGTGTGTCTCTATGAGTGAGTATTTGTTTATGTGTGTGTGTCTATGAGTGAGTATTTGTTTATGTGTGTGTATGTGTCTATGTGTGTGTATGTGTCTATGTGTGTATGTGTATGCATGTATGTATGCATGTGTGTGTATGTGTGTGTATGCATTATGTATGCATATGTGTGTATATGCATTATCTATGTGTATGTATGCATGTGCATTATGTATGCATGTAAGTATGTATGTATGCATATGCATATGGATTATGTATGCATATGTATGCATATGTATGCATGTATGTGTATGTGTGTGTATGTCTCTCTATGTGTGTGTGTAATCATATATGTGTGTATGTGTGTGTGTATATATGTGTGTATGTGTGTATGCATGTGTATGTGTGTATGTGTCTATGTGTGTATGTGTGTGTGTATATGTGTGTGTATGTGTGTGTGCGTCTATGTGTGTGTGTGTGTCTATGAGTGTGTATATGTTTATGTGTGTGTATGTGTCTATGTGTGTATTTGTATGCATGTATTTGTATGCATGTATGTATGCATATGTGTGTGTATGTGTGTGTATGCATTATGTATGCATTATGTATGCATATGTGTGTGTATGCATATGTGTGTGTATGCATTATGTATGTGTATGTATGCATGTGCATTATGTATGCATATGCATTATGTATGTGTATGTATGCATGTGCATTATGTATGCATATGTGTGTGTATGCATGTAAGTATGTATGTATGCATATGCATATGCATTATGTATGCATATGTATGCATGTATGTGTATGTGTGTGCATGTCTCTCTATTTGTGTGTGTATGCATATATGTGTGTGTATGTGTGTATGTGTGTGTATGTGTGTGTATGTGTGTGTGTATGTGTGTATGTGTGTGTGTGTATGTGTGTGTGTATGTGTGTGTGTATGTGTATGCATTATGTATGTGTATGTCTGCATGTGCATTATGTATGCATATGTGTGTGTATGCATATATATGTGTGTGCATGTATATATGTGTGTGTATGCATGTGTATGTGTGTGTATGCAACATTATATGTGTATGTGTGTATATGTGTGCGTATGTGTGTGTGTGTCTAGGTGTATGTGTGTGTGTGTGTCTATGCATGTATATGAGTGTGTGTATGCATATGTATGTGTGTGTAAGTGTGTCTGTGTGTGTGCATACCTGACTTCAACGATGATATGTGTGTGTCCCTCTCGTTCTCTCTCTCTCTCTCTCTCTCTCTCTATCTCTCTCTCTCTCTCTCTCTCTCTCTCTCTCTCTCTCTCTCTCTCTCTCTCTCTCTCTCTCTCTCTCTCTCTCTCTCGCGTTCTCTTGTTCTCGCTTATGCGTTGCTCTGGAACACAGGAGGTCGCATATGCGATGCCATTCAGTTTGCCAACGTCGCAAATAAGGTCACTAGTTAGCGACGCTATTTGCGACGCACACATTTATGCGATGCTACCATCGCTTATGCGACGAAGGCTCGTAAAAAAAAAATCCAAAAATAACACTGTCGCTTATGTGACGCTAGCGTCGCATAAGCGACGATTCTCATTTTTTTTCAATTCGGGGGCGTCGCTACGCCCCCTATTGCTTGTAGTGATCAAAGCCCAAATGAAGGAAGAATTCAACATAAGTGTTCTTGGAATACTCACTTACTTGGCTTGGAAGTAGTCTACATAGATCAAGGAATGTTCCTTACACAAAGGAAACATATTAATGATATGCTTGCAAAGCTCAAAATGCAAGACACTAAGGTTTTAGGTGCTCTCACGGACGTCAACCACAAGGTAAGTGCTCATGAATAAGAACTTGTTGAGGATATCACAAGCTATGAAAGTCTAGTTGGAAGCTTGAACTATGCTACCCTAACTAGGGTGGATATTTGCTATGAAGTAAGTGTGCCAATTCATGCACACTCTTAGGAAACCACACATGGATGCAGCCAAGAGGATATTGAGATACCTAAAAGGAACAATGAATGAGGTTTGTTGAAAAGGTTTAAATCCATGATTGGATTGCAAGAGATAGCAAAGGATTGAAGACTCAAGCATCTCAAGCTCGAGGGAAAGCTCTTGGTACATTTGGCAAGCCTTGATGCTTGACCAAATAGCAAGGACTTACCACATATCCATTTGTTGATCGCTCTTAAAGCACACATGAACACCCCTTGTAAAATTCATAGACTTTAACTCTTGGGTAAAAGGAAAATGATTGACGGAATCTCATGACCTTACCATTCATGCATCACAACTACTTAGTGATTGGAATCAAATCAATCACCACCAAAAGCAAAGGATCACTTTTAGGTGGAAGAATTTAACAATTCAAAATCATTTATGAGTATAAATAGGAGTGATTCTTAATCACGGGGATGATAGAAAAAAAAAATGAGCCATTGAGCCTCATGGTTGAACATAAACTTAGATCACATATGTACGAGTAAGTCCACTTCATCTCTTTTGTATCATACATTGATAATCATATACATTTTGAGTCATTAATGCTAGTCAATCTCTATCTACTATTGTATTTTTGGCCCTTTATAATCCTTTTCTAAGCTAAGAAGTTGGGTTTTCTCTCTTTTTTACACTTCTCATTGTTGCTTTCCTCGTGAATATATGGTTTCTTAGTTTCACATTTGTCAAATTGTCATTTGCTACTACATGTACCTGCACACATAAATGTTATAGGGTATAATTCTATAAGGAGAACCTCCCTTGAGTATTCGGAGTACTAGAGGTGTGTATAGTTTGATATTGCTAGAAGTTGGTACCACACTACTGTCTCTATAGTTTGGCACACCAGACGAATGCTTGCATTCTCTGTGTGAGGTACCTAGAGTGGTAGGACACTTGCATTCTCATTCTGAGGTACCTAGCCCAAAGCAACACTTGTATTTCTATGTGAGGCCCTTAGTATAGTAAATACTTGTTTTTGCATTATTCTTTCTTTTTGCATCTTGCAAGTGGGTACATGACCCACCCTCAAACAAACTAAGAGCCTCTTCATGTACAAAGAAGTTTCAAGAAACCATCTTTACCTTCGATTAGTCGACCTAGATTCCCTATAACCTCCTTAAATTTGTCTATTGACTTAGCTGCAACCCCACTCTCATAGGAGAAGCATAGAAAAGCATTGGATTTCTCCTTAGATACTTCAGAAGAATCACCAGTGCCAATGGAGGATCCTTCTTATTTATGCCCTAGGTTGAATATACAATTCCCTAGTTTTAAGGGATTGGCTTATGGGGATGCGAATGATCATATGAGGAGATTCATCTCCTTATGCCGCAGATGAGGTCTATAGAATTGAGAGGATGCAATGATGGTACTGTTCCCATCTACATTGGAAGTCCTTGCATACAAATTGTATATTCAATATGGAGATGGACACTTTGCTATGTGAGAGGCATTAAATTCAACATTTTCACAGACATTTCCACCAAGAAACTCCTCAAAAAGAGTTGTAGATTAGCTAGAGAACCTAAAGCTAAGATCAAGTGAATCCTTTCATGGACTTCAAACTAGGGTTAAAGCACTTGTTTCATGTCTGCCACATGCTCTAGGCAATTTCTTGGAAAAAAAAATGGATAGAGAAGTCTCTTCCTAGGTCATCTCACCACAAGCTTTGAGAGTCTCTTGTATTGGATACAGCACTTAATGATCTTTTTGCAGCACCATCATGCATTGAGGAAGCTAGGCTACATTTTGAAGGGGATGCACAACAAAACTATGCATCAGATTTAGATCCCATCGTGTTTCTCTAGAAAGAGTTGGACGCCTTAAAAATGCAGCGAAGTCACCAACAAGAGAAGGTCATGCCCCCACTACCATGCCACAATGATGATGAAGTGGCTCAACTTTGTCGTGAGCTAGAAGATTTGTGGACCACCTAGGACATACGAAGGCAAGTTTGGTGTAAAGTATGCAACACGAGTGGAGATTCCAATGTTAATTTTCCTAACAAGGTAAGATGCCAGTTATGTGGCAAGGATAGCCATGAAGCGAGAAACTGCTACTACCTTAAGGGAGCATAGCAATGAGGTAACCCTCAAGTTCTAGATTCATATTACAGTAGTACTTCCAATGCACCTAGTAGAGAAGAGAATCCCCTAACCTATCCTAGATATAGTAGGACATCAATATGTTACCATTGTGGAGAGTATGGCCATATTCAAAATAGGTGTCCCTTACTAGAGGGTGCACCTCCCTGCCAACGTTGTTCCAAGGATAAGGATCATTAGACAAGAGATTGGCCAAGAAGCCACCCTCCTCCAATCCATATGATTGCACTATCTCCAAAGGAAGAACATATGGACCCACAGTCTTATGTTGTTTCATCATCCACTATGCCTATGATGACTAGGGATAGGAAAGAGATGACAACACGTGCAGAGGAGAAAAAAGAAATCAAGGAAAGAGAGGAATGCAAGATGGTTGATTTTGAAGAAGGCAGAGCCATTGAAGAAGCTTATAGAATAATGAGAACTTCACTTAAGGAGCAACCAATTTTCCATCAAGAAAATAATGAAGAGGTAAATATTGAGGTCCTTGCTAGCATAGATGGTTTCAAGGCTGAGTTTCCCCTTGCACCTCTAGCCAACTATCAAAGTTGAAGATTATCTGATTTTACAAGAGATGAAGCTCTGATCTATATTATTATAGATGGAGGTTCTGGCATCAATTTGATTCGTATTTCACAATGAAGAAACTAAAACTCAATCCCACTAAGGTGGCACCCTTCACAGTTACCTTAGTTGACTTATAATAGTGTAGTGTTGTCACTTTGTTCTAGAATTTGTTGTTATTGCACTACCACAGGAGACTTCTTACCCTCTACTCTTGGCAAGGTCTTGGCTAAGGCAAGGGAAAGCTCTTTAGGATTGGGGAAAGAACAAGTTGTGGATTTCAACAAATATTAACAATCAACTATAGATACATCTAGAAGAAGGTTCCAACATTGGAAAAGTTATTGGGTTTATAGTGTACACTCAGGTAATGCCTTCTTTACATCAAGAAGATGGTACATTATTAAAATGGGATGATGGATAGTGTAGAATGTTGCGCGATGGAAATCATGGAAATAGATGAAGAAGTTGCAGAAGCAGCCTATGAAAGTCACAAAGAGTTAGAAAAAGAAAATTTGCACCTGAAAACTAACAAGGTAGGAACAAGAAATATTGAAGCATTGGAAAAGTCTAATATTGAGCCTAAGAGCAGAGAAAACCTCCCATTTTTTGAGATCGCTTATGGATGGACAAGGGAACATATTGCAGATCAGAAGCTGAATTCCACTCTTAGATACAGTGTGGAAGATTTTTCAAGTAAGTCGAATCTTGAAATAGTTCTTCAAGAAGTAAACCTTGGAGATGAGGAGAACCCTCAAATAGTTCTTCGCATGGTAACTACAAGGATCTAATAGGGATTCGAGAGGAGCTTAGACTACATCAAATACCCTTAGTTGAGGGAGCTACACTTGCAAGAAGTAGGCATTATCGACTCAATCCAAAATATGTAGAGGAAGTAAAATTGGAAATAACAAAACTAGAAGAGGTAGGTATTATCGTTCTTGTAGATCATTCAAGATGGTTTTCCTCCATGGTTATTGTACCAAATTAAAATAGTGACAAATAAGAGTATGCATTGATTTTCTTGCTTAAAATAAAATAACTATTGAAGATGGATTTCCTCAATAGTTCACAAAGCAAGTGCTTGCAAAAGAAGTTGGACAAACTCTGTATATTTTCCTTGATGGTTTTGATGTCTACAACGAGATAGTGATTCATCCTGATCATAGAGACAAAACAACCTTTATTACTCCATGGGGCAGCTATGTTTATACACACATGGCTTTCGGCCTGAAAAATGCACGGACTTCATTAAATAGAACAATGTATCTGATATTGGGGAAGTGGTTAACAACTTTTCTATGCATTTTCATGGATGGCTTTTCAGTGTTTTTATGCACAAAAAGGAGATAATTAGTTCAAGATTTCCATGATCACTTCAAAAATTTGAAAGAAAACTTTGAGTAGTGTCTCATGAAAGGTTTGAAAAGTTAATCCTGCTAAATGTCATTTTCAGTCACTAAAGACACTCTCCTGGTCACATAGTATCATTTTTTATCACTACTATCCTCTCCATGCCTATTCCATGAGCTCCAAAAGAATTACAAAGTGTTTGAGGCCATGCAAGCTACCATAGAAGATTTATAGGAATGTATTCAGAAATAGCTAAGACCTTGTCAAAGCTTACTAGTAAGAAGGTTCCTTTCTCATGGAGTCTAGAAGTTCAAAAAGTGTTTTGTGAACTAAGTTGAGGCTATGTACTGATCCACTTTGAACTCTATGCAACTGGTGATTAGATTTCCATGTGCATACAAATCGTAGTCTTCATGCTATTGGAGAAGTCTTGGCCCAACCATCATAACACAATGTAGAACAACTTATCACCTATGCCAAGAGATTGCGTACTAAAGCAGAAAAAAGTTATAGCAGTTCGAAAAGGGAAGGGTTGTCTTTCATATTTTCTCTTAAAAAATTTTGACATTACCTCCTAGGTGTGCATTTATTATCATATCTAAAGAATTTATTTTGAGGAAGTGTGTGTATAAAGAGGAGATAAATTTCTTGTTGGGAAGAAGCAGATAATGAAGGGCATCTAAAAGGAGAGGAATCGAAGGACTATGGTGGCCTCATACCTACAAAGATGCAATCAACTTTGCTAAAGAATTTGACATCTCCTAGAGATGTGCTCATAGGCCAACCAGATTAAATTTTTGACGATTGGTCATGTCCAAAGGATGGCTACCATTCGGATGATCGGGTCTTGATCTTATTGGTCTGATAACTCCAACTAGTCAACCTAGGGGTAAGACGTATATTCTGATGGCCACATGCTATGCAACTAAGTGGATATAAGCTATGGGCTATACGGATTGCACGGCCTTGATGGTGGCTAAGTTTTTGTACAATTGTGTTTTCTCAAGATTCGGTTTCTCACTTGAAATTACTAGTGATAGGGGCACACACTTTGTCAACCAATTGCTTCACATTATCTTTGATAGGTACAAAGTTTTTCACAAAAAGTCATGTGCTTACTATCCAAGGGTGAATGGTAGGGCAGAAAGCTCTAATAGAATTTTGATTGAATTGCTATGCAAATTAGCTTTTGACCACCAAAGATCTTGGCCGCTCAAATATGTGGTGGCCACCCCCCTGCGTCTTGTCTGGCTTGATGCTCTCTAGTTTGGTGACCTTCGCGCTTGTCTCAACAACAGCATCATCAAACTTATTCATAAAAAAGGAGAGAGGAGTAGAATTGAGAACTAGGGACCCATCACAATGCTTCAAACCGGATATAAGATTCTTGTTAAAGTCATTGCCCACAGGATATCCTTCCAATTAGACCAGTGGCTTAGCAAAGACCAGAAGGGCTTCATTAAGGGAAGGTCAGTATTGGAAGCCATCATTGATATCTGGGAAGGTCTGGACTTCGCCGAAGAATCTAATCAGGACATTGTCTTCCTCAAGATTGACTTTGACAAAGCCTACGACAGATTGGAATGGGACTATATTTTACAATCGTTGAAAGAACTCGGGTGTAGTCAGAGATTCCTTAGGATGATCTCCACTCTCCTTGGTAACGCTTCGACCAAAGTCAATGTCAACGGGCAACTTTCAAAGGTTATCAAACTGAAACAATCCATCAAGCAAGGTTGCCCATTGGCCCCGCTGCTCTTCACCATCGCCATAGGACTTAGCTGGCTTGTGGATCAACAAATGGAGGGTGGTCACATAAGAGGCATCACTTTGCCACATAACTCTGGGCAAATGACCATGAGGCTATTCGTGGATGACACAAATGCCTTTGTTCACAATGATGATACGAGCGTGGAAACCTTTCGATGGTGGCTCGACACTTTTTGTGAGGCCTCTAGGTCCAAAATTAACCATTCCAAGACTACATTCATGGCTATCAAAGGGGATCAACCCAATCTCCTCACTGTGCAGAGATGCCAAAGCATTCAATCAAGTCAGGTCATTTGCATTCTTGGTATCCCCATGGGATTCGGTGTTACTCTAGAACAAAGGTGGGCCTGGGTCCTTGTGAGACTTAATAATAAACTTAACTATTGGAGGGGTTTGCAAATTAATCTTGCTGGCCGGGCAATGGTGATAAACACGTTCCTCATATCCCCAATCATATACTTTCTCTCTTGTTGGAGACCAAAGGATCAAGAGTTAGCCAAACTAGAAAGTATTGTAGGAACTTTCTCTAGACTGGGGACCATAATAGGAGGGGAGTGCCTAAAATCAAATGGTCCATATGCACTAGCCATAAGGAGAGTGGAGGCCTAGGTATTATGGACATTGGCAGCATAGCCAATAAACTTGCCGCAAAGTGGATGATTAAGGCCTGTTGCAACAGAGATTCCTCTTTGGCCACATTAATTTTCAGAAACACGAATGTGATCATACTGGTGGGCTACCCTGGATGGAAAAAACTCGACATCCTCACCCTCTTATTCTCTTTGATTCTAGTCTCACTCAAAGGATCGATCTTGGTAAGATCCCTGTGGTTAAGTTGGAACAGATTCAAACCTCACATCAGAATTAGTGAAGATTGGAAGTGGGCTACAGGTATAAGACAAAATGACTCTATTTGGTTCCCGATCCAAGGCATGAAAAACGTGGAGCCTTGGAATGTCTTAAGTGCGAAGAGACTCTAGAACAAGGGATTCAAACAATGGAAGCACCTCTGGAAATAGCACACGAATAGATGGGTGGACGTTGAGGACCTTGACCCTAGTGTTGCGGTCATGTACGAGGAATGGAAAGTTTTATTGACTAGATGCCATGCTTGGGATCGCTCTAAAATCTGACTACTTATGCGAGAGGACGCTCTGGACCTAATGGGCCTTAAATGGTATAATGGTAATCACCTTTCCAGGCTTCCATACGTCGAAGCTCGCAATGACATTCACATCAGTCCCAACGAGAAATGGTGTCTCAACTGGAGCCGACTTTGTTGGGATATGAAATTTATGTCTATTTGGCACCCTCTCATTGAAAAGAAAAAGTCGGTCCTCCTATGGGAAATTTTACACTGTGGAATATGGACCAATGCAAAACCTAACAAGATCTATGGTGTTCCACCCTGGTGCAAGCGATGTTGCCGTAGCAAAGAGGATATTGGCCACCTATTCTTTGCTTTCCCTAAATCCCTTAAGTTATGGAGGGTCCTTGGTCATTGTTTGGGACTCCAAGAACAAATCAACTGGAAGCAAGACCTTATTGGTGAAGCGATTGGTTGCTCTACAACGTTGTGGAATGCGATCAGGGGAGAGATCCTTTGGAAAATTTGGCAGGAAAGATGGGCTCAAAACTATGGCAGTACCCCCAAGGAGTGGTTGATCGAGAAGTCCCTATTCCATCTTGGCAAAAGAATTGTTAACTATAAGAAACCCCCCCCCCCCTCCCTCCTTCAGACATCACAAAGAGCTAAAGTAGGTCAACAATAAGCTTAAAACGAAGTGGGCCGTACACGTTGGGGATGCGAGATTTATCAATCTCCTCTATAACGTCATGTAAGCTTTTTAAGGTCTTCCATGAAGGCTCAAAAAGAAAATTAGACTTCAGAAACATAGCAGTTGGATGCAAGCTTTGTTGGGTGTTGCAGTCGGTTGCATCGCATCTCTCTAGAACAACATCTTTGGAGGATCTAGCACGAAAGATGTGCTCTTTACTTTGGTGACTCCCCCAAGGTAGTGGTTGTTTGAGACCCCCTTTTTGGTTCCATCAAGTTCTCCTTTTGTTCAGCTTAAGCCAATGTGGGCCCCGCTTGTGGGTGATGAGTGGGTGATTCACCTTCAGTGTAATTCCATCTAAACTTTGTAAAAGCTACCCTCGTTCTCTGGGATTCCGGGGATCCATGGGCACTAGTCCCCTTCTCTTGTCATTTTATTTTAATTAATTCAAGCCCGAGAGAGTAGGCTAAGGCCAAACTTCCTTTATTTAAAAAAAAGGAAACCTGGCTACTTGAAAATATATCCACTTTATGATGACTCTAAGTCTAGGAGATACTTGGAGAATCCTAAAAGAAAAGCTTATAATGACAGTTTATGCTTGTTTTTATACATGCGCATGCATCCAAGTAGGGGTATAACTGAGAAAATTTTCCTTTGATCCTTGAGAACATTCTAAAGTGTTACTTGATTCTATCCCAAGACATGGTAGAAATCACTTACATCCATCCAAAAGGATGGTGGAAATCAAAGAAGTGATTGCACCTTAGCATCAATTGAACTTTGATATTCAATAGATAGATGTTAGGCTCCATGATTGCATCTTTGGTAACAATGACGTTATCTAGAAAATAACTTTGAGGTATCCTAAATTCAGAAAAAGGGTGGGATGTCTAACCCTAAAGTATTTATATTTATAGCATGCCCAAGTTCTAGCTCATATGATGAGCAAAGCATTAACTTTGTTGACAATCAATTACGCATGCCCTAATTTAGGTTGAAAAGGTATATATTTTGCAAAAGCTATTTGTAAAGCTACGTCATTAAACTCTTCCAAGATATGGGTAAGCTATCACTCCTAGGAAAGAATCCCAATGATTCTTAAGTGAAAAAGATTATGATGAAGTGTTCATTGTACCATCACTATAAATTGGTTCAATTATCAAAGGATACTTGTACTTTAAATTATGCAATGAAAGTGGACTCTCGAATTATATATAAAGTACTCTAGTAACATCAAACAATTGAACAATGCTAGAAACTTTTTTCAGACTCAAGAAAAAGAGTTTTTTCCCACAAACAAATGAAAGTTCTAATCAAACTTTCTTCAAGAAATGGGAAACCATATCTTACGGTGATTCTTTAGTTGGATACTTGAGACATGAAGCACTTGAAGTAGTAAAGCTTTGAGAGTCTTGTCCAAAATTCAAGAATTTCTTTCAAAGTTACTGCCTTTGAGTAATGCAAAAGATTAAAAAGCAATATATGGAGAGAATCTCATTATCGAAGAGAGCTAAAATCCACGAGTTTTTTTTTGAATTCAATTTCAAATTGTTCCTTGATATTAGTGATACCTTTTTAGGTAGAATATCTAACTACCATCAACATCAAAAGCTGTATAGAAACAGTAAACGTATAATCATGTGGTAGTAGAGCAATGTAAACTGATTGGAGCTAATCTTTTTGAGTATATATTGTATCATCTTGAATTGAGAGAATTCCTCCACAACTCCTTTGCATCATACGTGCAATATCAATACACATTTTGATTCATTTCTATTCATTTGGCATCCATTGTCTATTATTACAATACCTTCGATAACTCTTTCATTTTTGTAGAGTCATTCCTTAGGGTATAGGTACTCAATGTCCAATCCATCAATTGGATCATTTAGTGTTGAGAGCACGCTTACAAGGTTTCATCAATATTGGGTGTGTTGATCTCAAGTTATGAATGACTATATGTAAGCCTGCTTGCACATCTTCAACTTCATAAAATGTCAAGTTGACCCCCTAAACGTCTTAGATTCTTTTTCATAGTGCATTGTGAGAATAAATTCATAAAATAAATTTACTTAATTAGCTTATAGCCTCAATCAAAGCCTTCAAAATTCTCTCTAGATAATAGATATGTGTATGTATGTATGTTTGTATGTACTAAGCAAAATACTTAGAGCTTCTCTTCTCAAATTAGAAAATTTGTAAGGTTTCTTGAACTTTAAACTCATTTTTTTATGTAGAATCATTTCGAATCATGAATCATAGAAAGTATACTAAGTATCTCTAAAGTCACTTGGGTAGGTTTTGAGCAGGATTTTGTGAGCACAATCCCATCTCTATAGATATCTCCACACATCTTCATAGTTTGCTATATGTAGTACAAGAAACAAAACTGTAGGTGAAATTTTCTTAGAGCACATCATAAGATGCATCATTTCAACAAGTGTCCTATTCTTCCCCTTTGGAAAACGATTGTGTTCTAAAGTATAGGGAATAGTTAGCTAATGAGAGATGCCTTTGTCTTAAAGAAAATACTTGAAGTATTTAGACAAATACTCTCCTTCCCTCTCAGCTCTTAAAATCTAGATCCTTGATTGAATTTCATTCTCAACCATAGCGAAAAAGTTATTAAATATTGAAAATACTTTTCAATTTGCATTAACACCTACAACCCATCAATATTAGGAATATCATCAATGAATGTAACAAATGTCTGAATCACTGAATATAATATGCCCTCATAGGTCCATTCTCTTGTGAATGTATGGTCTATAATTTCTTGGTAGCTAGGATATATACATGTGTCATGAGAGGAAGCTTGTGAATCTTTCCTTCAATACATATTTCATATGGTTTTGCATCATCTAGTAAAGGAAGAGTGGGAAGGACTTCCACCATACCTTGATCTTTGAGGTGATTAAGAATTGTGTAAATGATATGACCAAATATAGCATGCCATACTTTCATGTTTTTCTTAGATGTTGATGACCTAAGCTCATCATTCTCTTCCATATTGTTTTGGTGATCTTCATCTTGAAGTAGCATAGGCTACAAATCATCAAATAAAATTTCTCTATCTCTTGCAGAGAGAAAAGAAAAGTAAAACAAGAACTATAACTAGATGCAAATAAGTTTATAAGTGTATTCAATATCTCATGATCATGATTTTTTACATAAACATTAGTTTAATAATCTCTTAAGCCTTTGAGCTTCACAACATGTGGTTGAACTAACTCACCAAGTTTCACCCTTGTGTTGGCTATTGTCTCAAGTGAGCTTTCCTAACAAGGTTCCTGCTATGATATAGATTCTCTAATTCCAAACAAGCTTGACAAGAGGTTTTGCATGATGTGATTTGCGAAATAATATACCTCTTGACTCGCATAGTTATAAATGAGAGTGCTTGTGCATCTCTTGAATCCCATGTGGATTTTTCGTTTTAAAGGTGGAATTAACATTTGTTGCCTTCTTTCTATGGATGATGTAATCCCCTCTTATTTCTCTTTAACCTCATGAGCAAAAATCGGAGAAGTAGCCATCTTGGCTGAAGAAGCCATATCTTGCTTTGCATGTCTTGGTTTAGGGTGCTTCTCAATGACACTGCTCCATAAATCCTTTGGTACTAGCATATTCATCATCATAAAATAGCACACTAGATAGTTAGACACTCATCTTCACTTGAGTGTGAATGTCATCTTGAGTTGAGGGTTTATGTCATCTATGCTCTGATACCAAATGCTAGAAGTGTGGTAGGTCGAGTAAATCAATCATATATAAAATCTATGATCATGAAACACCTTAACTTGATTAAGAGAGATAAATGACAATAGAGAGAGAGAGAGAGATAAGAAGTCATTTTGAAAGTGTAGTGACTTAGTGCCACTACACACTACTAATAAAAAATATCAATTGTAATATCTGTGTATGGTACAGAAACAAAATGTAGGCTTAATCAAAGGGTGCTATTTACAAAAGTGGAGTGAAAAGGTGACTTGGAGGTACCAAATATGAGTGATTTTTGCAAAAAAGTAATGATAAAAATATTCCAAATAATCAATATAGAAAATCCATAAATAAATTTAGGTCTTTGGTGATGTTGCATAGCATAAATGGTTCCTCCTAGTGTTGAATTTATAGGTAAGGGCTTGATAAATCACCAACTCAAGTAGAAAACCTAAAGTAGAAGCTACAACTCTCTATAACTAGCATGCACACAATAGATGTGTTAAGAAAGATAAGGTTGGCTGTCTCAAGCCTCCTTCAAATCTACATGTATTCCTCCTTCTTGGATCTTCCATGAGATCTCCTTTAGTCCTCCTAACTCGTCATCCAAGAGCTTAACTAAATTAGCTTGTAGATCCTTGATCTAGATTGATCATGATGGATGATTGAGAGGGAGAGAGAGCATTTCCTTATATAGTAGTGGGAGACCCTCAAAATAGGCCCCATCCCTCCAAAAAAGAAAGGTTCATGGATGAAGAAGAATGCATTGAAATTTTGCACTTGCTTTTGATGATAACTAGCCTAAAAAGCATTACCGAAAGAAGAATTAGGGTTTGCCTTTTGAGGGTCAATTTGGAAGAAAGTGGTATAGTGTTATATATCCTTGGAAATAACTCAATGCAAATTTTCTAATCGGCTGCTCTACGGTGTTGTGGAATGCGATTAGGGGAGAGATCCTTTGGAAGATTTGCGGGGAACGATGCGCTCACAAATTTGGCCATATCCCCAAGGAGTGGCCGATCGAGAAGCCCCTATTCCTTCTCGGCAAAAGAATTGCTAACTGTAAGATAACCCCCCCCCCTTCAGACATCACAAAGAGCTTGAATATGTCAACAATACGCTTAAACCAAGTGGGCTCTGCATGATGGGGATGTAAGGTTTATAAACCTCCTCTATAACTCCATGTAAGCTTTGTAAGGTTTACCTTGAAGATTCGACTTCCTGACATGTTTGTGCTACCCCCGCGTTGTGGGACTTGGGGGGTCCCAAAGGCACTAGTCCTATTCACTTTTATTCTTCTTTTATTTAATTAAAGTTGGGGAGAGTAGGCATAGCCGAACTCCCTTTATTTAAAAAACAAAATTGCTCATTCTTAGAAAAATTTAACCAAGTACTCAAATGGAAATTGCTTGCACATTGGAAGTTTGGGACATTCTAACATTGTTTTCCAATAAATTATACATTTAACTTTGGTTCTTATGATTTTCCTTTTCGTAGCCTTCACCTTTAGGTTTTTTATTTGGATAATGCTTAATGGAGAATGAATATGAGGAGTTTCGTGCTCATCATGTTTCATCTTATCTACTCATGGTGGAGGTGGCAGAGGTGAGTCTGGATCATATGGACAAATAAGCTCCATCAAGATGCTATGAATTGTTCTTTCTCACACCAAATGAGTCCATGCATTTGGATAATCAGATAGACTCAAGTAAAGACTATAAAAGCTACATCTAAGAATCTTATTCCATTGTAGATCACTCTCCACCCACATGATGTAGAATACTTTTGTAATGGCACATATATTTGCATATAGGAAACCTTTTTTCTCTTTATTCATTTTTCAACTGTCTTGATATTTTTGATCAAGGTGAATCCTCAAAAGCTTGGTAGCACTACAAAGTTAGAAAATGTTAGAATCCATGGAAATGCGGTGATAAAAAAATGCATCAAAATTAGATGATACATGAAAATGCTTTGAAACTTATAGTTTGCAATTTCCATGTCAAGTTCATAGGTAGCTCATAAATTACGCTTTGTAATAAAAACAAAAGCCAATGATTTTCAGACCCAAATGACTCATGAAGTGGTTATTCAAGATTGGTAATGAATGAATGCGTTTTCCTCCTGCTATGACAAAAAAATTAAAAAATAATTTGGCCATCTGCATGCTTATGTAGTTCTCGATTCACTTAATGAAAAATTTCAAGGTCTTCAGGAAGAAAACGTTCTTTATACAACATGTTCTTCTTCCTCTTCGAAAGTCGCTAATGTCTACTCTATTTGTTGTCGTGCAATGACAAGTAGAAATCTCTTCAATTTTTATAGTAGATGCCTTGCTGCAAGAATATTGAGAATATAAAGGAAAGTTCTCAATATTGATATTTTGGTACTATGATGGAGTCAAATTTCCACCTAAGCCTTCACACAACAACATAGTCCTTGAGGATCAATGTGACTCTGTTACAATGTGCAACACATACAAAAGAACTATTGATGAAGTCCATTGGAAAGTCTTTTACAACCTCTTGCAAACACATAAGAGCTTGGATTTGGTCTCATACATTAATGAGTGAGCTTTTCTACATCGTTGAGAAAAGTTTAAGGAGATGTATTTCACAACTCTCATGAATGGAATCCTTGGGATGCGAATTCCTACAACTTTTGTGTGCTTCTAATTTCCTTCGATAATTTCAGACGATATTTCAAGTTTTCTTAGTAAGAGCCTTCTCATAACCACTATAGCTCTCAATATTTATGGTTCAATCCTTGTTTCCATGGCTCTCTATAACAATCACCCCTTGATTTTGATCTTTTTTTGTGTGAATATTTCAAGTAGTCTGCTTTGTCGTGGCCATGATCTACCTGATAGAGCGACAAAAAGGAGGGCTCAAAACCTTATGGGTATTGACAGGACCAACAGAAAGAAAATGAAAAGTGGATTAAGTACACGAAAAATTCTAGCAATTAGATTCATCCAAAGCTCTCTAATTTTCCTTATCACTTGAATCATTCTTTTCTAAAAAGATAAGCCATAAAGTTATTTCATGTGTATTTCATGACCAAATCCATTGATCAAAGAAGTCTAACACTCAAAAAAAGCACATATATCAAACATTTGTTTTGATTGGAGATGACTGATTCAATGGATTAGGGCCATACCAAGTTCTCCGTTTGCCCTTATCACTTTAATCATCCGTGTCTAAACATGCAAGTGTGATCTCATGTGTATTTGATGACATAAATCAATGATCAGAAATTTTTTATACTTTAAAAAGCAAATATATATCAAGCAATTGTTTTGAATGGAGACAATTGATTGAAGCGATTAACGCCATGAATTGTTCGTGTCTTGTTTCTCCTTCAAGCAACTATACCATGTGTAATTCATGATATAATAAAATGTACAAACATACAATGTACTAAACAAAAGAAAATAATTACAAAACATTTATTGTCAATCGAGACAACCTAATCAAGCGACTAGGGTCATGTGAAATTCTCCAATGGCCCTAATTGCTTTAATAGGTCATGTCCAAAGAAGTGTAATTTTTCCTTTCATTTCTTTCAGATCTCCTCTGCCGCATGCAATGAATAAGGTAAACCTTGTTGAGAATCAATAAAAGCAGTTAACTATCTCTACTATGCATATATTACATCGACGGTATATGTACAATGAAAATTCCATGAGTTTGGTTAGGGGTGCCATGTAATTGCGTTTAGCTCCATTTCATATCAAAACATGATTTTGGTATGGTTATTCTTGCACAATTCTTCAGTGTCGAAAAGATTAAAGGTTGACCCATTCCGGCGACTTCCCATCCCTTTGCGCTCATGGATATCAAGAGCAAATGAAGCATCGCGGTGGTATGGCAGCGTGCAAAATGGAAGATATGCATGACTTTGACGCAATAACTCTCTTTGTATTATTGATCATGAAACTGTGAGGAGAAGATGACAGCGCTTTCTTCTGTATTTCCTCAATGATATAACAAATGGTCTCTTATGTCTCCTGAATCGACATTGGGAAAATTGCCTGGACACCTTATCGAGTGTTATAGTGTTGTATTAATCCTCCTGTTGTATTCTTCAACTTAAATCAAATAGGATGTATGCCATGACCACAAATTCCTTTTCTTTTTCAACATGAGAATCTTATGTGCGACATATAATCCAGGAACTAAAAATTATTAAGCCATGTTACATCTTCTCCTTTTCCCAATTCCTAGATATTAACGCATCAAAATTTGAAATACTGTCAAGAAATAGACATTCACGAGGCATGTTTCATCTTGTCCTTCTTGCAATTTCTAGATATTAAGGGAATTGACAAATTGGAATAGTTATGAAGAAGGCATCCTAGATGATATTCACTTGCAGGGTGGAATAATTACTTAGTATAGCATGTTCATAAGGTCTCCTGGAATGGCTCGTTTTCGAAATCATTAAAATGGATTTGCAGCTCTCACCACTAACACTTGATAGATATGGAGGACAATTATGTGCTTCTTTGTGTGGTTTCCCAAATTCGTACCAATAAAAACAAGCCTTATTAGTTTCTCAACCTCTGTAGAAGTTCCTAAGTCTATTGTATACCTTAAACTATTTCTCAAAAAGATTCTCTCGCCATCTTGAAGGCAAATGGTAATGAACGCTAAAGTAAGGGGCTTGATATACAAGGAACTTCACACTCCTTAAATGTGCTTTGAGACCTATAACTTTGTGTGGATGAAGACCTTAACTAAATCTTCGTACGTCCATCAATGTTAACCTTGGCGATACAACAAGAAAATGACAATTATATTAGAAAACCTACTGAAAATATTGGTGAATGCAGTGTATGCTCCAAAATCTACCCGTGATAGATTCAATACCTGGGACTCTCTTTATTCTCTACCATCTTCTCTGATCCTCTCAACATGGTGGTGACTATTGCTAACCAATAGAAACAAAAAGCTTTCCCTATGATAAGAATTTATAAATCATTTGAGCCTTCATCAAGAGATGAATAACTTTCAAGGTTTTCAAGGACTCCTTGGTTGAACATCTAGGTTTGTTGATTGAGCTGAGAAATATTGACTTCATAGATGCTATGGGTTGCAAAGTATCATTGACCTTCTCTATTCCCCATTTTTGTCTCTCTACATATATATTATCTATTTTTTCATCATTTCTCAATCATCATCTCCTTATGGTTCTATACCCATTGAAGAAGTCAGCATGGCTCCATGGTGGTCCCTTGGTGGTCGTTCTTCCTTCTCTTTGTCAATATATCGAGCAAGCCTAGAATCATGCTTTCCAAGATCATGAGACTCTTGTTAGGTGTTGCAATGTTGTAGTTAAGGATTCTCAGCACATCATGTGATACACCCAGCTTCACATCAAACAAATTAGAAAAGAAGGAATAGAGAGTCTCTTAAAGAGGCTTACACAAATGCAATAGGAGTTTAACAATGGAAAGGTACATGTATAATAAGGCTTTCTCAAAATCAGGAAAAATCTTATATCTGAAAAAGAAATTTAAAGAAAGAATCTCTTCCTCTACTCTAAAGAATGGTGCTTAGAAAAAATTGAGAAGCTTAGAAAAAGAAATGTATACCATTTTTAAGAAAATGTAGGAAAGCAGCTCTTCCCTAGAATGATCAACAAAGATCGATTGAGTTCTGCAAGTGAGGAGAAAAAGAGTGACCTATTATTTTTTATACATTTCAAAGCACCTTAGTATTTATTCATCTCCCTCTAGTTTGGGGCAAGAACGTGTGCAAAATATCTCAAGATTTAGATCCAAAAGTATTCCACAGTGCATCGTTGAGAGAATGAAGATCCATTGTTCATTAGTGATATCTTGGAGGCTATTGATGCCCTTCCCTCAGGGAAATCCCTTGCCTAGACAATCTCACTAATATTTTCTTCAAAGATTTTATTGAGTACTTCTTGTTCATTCATTTCTAGTGTGGAGGGAGGCCCTTTTTTTTTGGTGCTCTTATGATATGTTTGAATGAAGGAGTCATTAAATGGTTTCATAAGAAAGATAGGAAGAACATGATTCCGGACAATTGGCCAATCCCCATGCTACAAACAAGAGATACGATCAATGCCAATGCCTTGACTTATTGCATAATGAACCACCTTCTGACATGGCTTTCCAAAGATAGAAAAAGTGACGTTAAGGGAAGATCCATTTAAGAAGTAATTACGAAACTCCAAGAAGGTCTTGAATTTTCCTATATATGTTGTGTCTTAAGATAGAATTCGATGAAACATATGATAGATTGGAATGGGATTTCCTATTACAATATATAAAGGATTTGGGTGTAAGTCTAGGATTCATCAAGATACTTTCCATTCTCTTGGCCAGCTCTTGGGCTAAAATTAACACTCTCAATCATGTTTCTATGCCTAGCTAGTTCGCTCAAGATATCCAACAAACATTATTTCTTGGTAGCTCCAGTATAGTTTTCTATTGCATAATAAGTCCTCAACTACCTTGTCAAAAGTAGAGTTGAGTTTGGTCAAATGATAGGTCTTTCTATTCTTCAGGCAAGATCAAGTGTTCCTTTAGGTGTTGTTTGATGGCACAAATGTCCTCATCCTTCACGTTGTGGAATGTGTGTCTTGATTTTGCGAATGTCATGATATTTTCTGTAGACGTTTTGGCCCTAAAATTTTGCATGCAAACATTATTTCAAAACTAGCTCTTTACCACTCCCTAAGCTTCTCAGGGATGACGCATTCTTAGAATCCACTTAGACATCAATTCGTATGCCTTTGTTGAGTTCTATTAGGCATCGATATCTCGATTGACCAAAAATCCGATTTTCTCCTTAATAAAAATGGATCCAAATTTTGGCACTAAAGGGTATGTATATGAATGCTACTCGTAAAGGAATAGCTACACCCTAGATAATGGTTCCCCAAATAAATCCCTACATTGTCTATGTTGATGAATTTTGGCATTTTGAAAATCGACCTACTTTCAAGAACCAAAATGTGCTTGAATTATGTAACAAAAATCAGAAAATGAATATATCCCCATGTTGAGGAAAGGATCAACAACATTATCTACAACTCTCACTAGTTCCCTCATACTTCTCTCTTTTCTATCCAAAGTTATCTTGTAAGAACAAAAATGGTTTGATAATCCCTGAATGAGCTTCTTGTATGCCATTTTCTTCCTCTTTTAAATATTTTCTTCCCATTCTCTTGTACCACACATCAGTTTGTAGAATCTTTATTTTTCCATATGCAAAATAAATGTCATGACTGGGGTTCAAATTCACCTCAAGTTTAAATAGCTTTTACTCCTTCTTTGCTCACACATAGCTTACAATGCTCTTTGGTTTCCCACAAATCATCCTTTTGAGTTTAATTAGAATTGATATCCTCTCTCAACCCTTTACCTCACAAAGACTAGCTTCTCATTGATAGTAGGTACATGCTAGATATCCTTTAGGAAATTTTCACTTTGATTTCCTTCCAAAACCACATCCCTAGTGTGTGTGGTATGATGTGGAGCTTTAGGTCCTCTCTCCACATGCCCTTGTTGGTTGGAACCTTCATAATTGAAAATAATTTTGTCTTGCCTGTCATGTGTTTCTTGTATCCACTATTAATATCCTCATTTTGGTAGTAGTTTGCTCATGTACATCTTGCCTAGGAAATTATCAACATCATTTGATGAGGGCTGGATGGAAACGTTTACAGTCCCTTCTGACATGAGTTGTACCTTTGGTTTTGTGAGTTTGTCTTTCACTTTATTATCACTCCCGTGAATAATTTCCTTTATTTTGAGATATTGACCTTCCATCTACACCATTTTTGCTTTGTTGGTTGTATCTATATCATCTTCCACGAGATATTTCTCCTCTTTGATCACATTATTTTCGTTACCCTTTAACTTGTTTTTATTGTTGTTGAACCTTCCTTCACCCCCATGTTCTCCACCTAGTCAACTTCTATGCATTTGGTTGTCTCTATAGCAGACACCAGATAAAGTTCCTTTGGTGGATCTTGAAACTTTATTCATTGCTTCAATGATCATGAAGGTTGTTTGTGCTTAAAGTTTGGTAAATGTTTCCAAGTATATAGAGAAGTGTTTAAGGGTTTCTTTTTCTCATGTTCTCTCAACCCATTCTCATCATTCTCCACAAGATCATCATCATCAATATGGACTCCATTCATCCTAATGCATCATAAACTCCTTAATGTTTTAATCATTTGTATTACTAGTTGATACTTTGTTAGGTTTTCCATATCAATATTTTGTTGTATCTTTCTCATTTTTGTGAATATTGAATACAATCTTTTCAAATTCTCTGAGAACTTCATGTTTGTGTAACGTTCTTTGACATGGGGAAATAATACTTATAATCTAGTGAGAATGAGTTAATATGAATATCTTATAGTCTCTAGAACCTCTTATTTAATCATTATTTTGTTCCTTTAAAAGCCTTGGCCTTGGTTATGTAGGAATCTATTTTATCAATCAATTTCCATTGATGAAAGGAGAATTCCTAAGCCTCTACGGTTGATAAAGGTTCTTATTAGACTTTTCTATCGATGGATAAAACTCTACGATCTTGCTCTTCTCATGGAATTTGATAAACTCTAAAGTTCTTTAAAATCCTTTTGATCACAGACACCTAGAAATTTAGCTTTAAAAATTCAAGATTTCCCTCTATAAAAATACAACCTTGGTTGACATTGGAATTCTCCTTTTTGCTTTATCTTTGGACATTTCCAATGTTTGTTTGATCCAATAGCTCGAAAGTTGGAGCTTCATTTCCAATAACACATACATACATGCATACATGCATATGTGCATACATACATACATACATACATCCATTCATATATATAAACATACATACCTACATCAATACATACATCTATACGTACATACATACATACATGTATACATAAATACATACATACATACATACATACATACGTATATACAAGCATACATACATTCATACATGCATACATACATAAATACATACATACATAGATACACACACATACATACATAAGTACATACATACATACATACACACACATACATACATACCTATATGCAAACTTTCTTTCATACATACATAATAGCATGCGCACATTCTTTAATACATACATACTTACTTGCATACATTCATACATACATGAATACATACACAGATCCATACATAAATAGACACATATGTACATACACACATACATACATACATACATGCATACATGCATACATACATACATACATACACACATACATACATACATACATAAATAAATACATAGATACATAAATACAAACATACATGCATGCATCCATACATACATACATACATACATTACATACATCCATACATACATATGTACGTACATACATACATATGTACGTACATACATACATATGTACACACACATATATATATATATATATATATATATATATATATATATATATATATATATATATATATATATATATATGTGTGTGTGTGTGTATATGTGTGTGTATATATGAGAAAATGCTCTTCGTCCTAGATATTTGCATGAATGTCACAAACAAAAGGGTACGATGAATCATTGTAACCCCTTTTCTTAATTAATGAAAAGCAGCACCATCGGAGGCTACACATGCACTATGGTACTGTTTTTTGTTCGATATGCGAGTAAATTCCATGTTGTGTAGTGTGTTATGTGATGCAGAATTTGTTATCTTGAATTCTTTATTCTCTATCAAGTCTATGCGACTGCCATATTTGAATTGTAGTGAATATAAGTATGTCTAAAATAACTGTTAATTCAAATCAGCAATTCGTATTGAGTGAATATAGTGAAGTCAAAGAGTGTTGTGGATTAGTGTTATTGAAATAAGCAGTGGTGATAGTAGATTGTGTTAGCGAAGAACCGACAAATTTCTATTGGTTAAAGTTTTGTTGGACAGGACGTGAAACCATGCCAAAACCCAGTATTGCAAGTTACTATCGAGTACGATATGAGTGACAAGAAAACATGTACACTTATAGTTCCCCAATCCACGTTCTTTTACAATAAGGATTTGAACTTCTATCATTCATCAAGCTGTCATTATTCTCAAAGTAAAATTCAAGAGTATCAACTACAATTCTAAGAGAACTTCAACTATTTTGTAAGCAAGGTCCATAACGAGACAATATAGCATGTGTGAGAGTTGCAGCTTGTGATATATGTGGTGAAGTAAAACATTATGTAACCACTAGAAAGAGATATATTTTTTCAAGTAATACAAATCCAAGAATAATAACCGACGTAGATGTTTTGTTCCAGAAGCTAATTGGCTCAAATGTGTGGAAATATGCATCAACCATAATAAAGACGGAGTATCATGTTTATTGCCAAAATATCATCTGGTTATAAGGCATGAGACTATGCATTAATGTGTACATCATTGATTTCAATAATATCTGTTTTAATATGTCTATGCACGTTAGTTGAGTTTGTTGGGCCCTTCACCCCTCAAGGCATGGAGGCAGGTGAGAAGGGGAAGCGGGGTGTTCAACCCCTCTGAGTTGCAGATGGACACCATTCACCACCTGGGTCATCAAAACGTAAAATCAATTCTCCTCCAAGGAGCCATTGGGCATTTAGGATTGCCATTCCACCTAGTTCTCTTGTCACGCCTTAGGGTCATACCTTTGTATTGCCTATCTTAATAGGGCTTCAAGCTCTATTTCTTAGTACTTTCTAGGTATCCAACCCTTTGTTTATGGGGTTTGAGGGGTTCCCATCGGCACTTTGAGAACTTCTTTTTGTACTTTGAAATTACTACAAGCTTATCCAAAAGAGTAGATCTCAATGATCTTCAATCGACATCGGCATGTAGAATTACTTCACGCTTATTCAAAAGAGTAAATCTCAATGATGTTCAGTCTACATAGGCATACTTCTAGAAATCGATATGGCGATCAAGAGGTACCACGATTTAAAAGTGAGGAAATCAAAACGCATTCTCTAGGCCTCATAAGGATTCTCATAAAGAAGGGTTTCTTAGTTATTCAAATCAAAATCATTTATGTAATACAAACAATTCACTATCTACATGTAGAATAGAAATCCAATCATTCCGAGTCCCTAGTTCATTTTAAGTATGTAAGAAGTAAATGATGTATGTAAGTGGCTTTACTCACACAAGCTCAATTTCGCAACCATAATCCTAACTCCATGTATCTATTTATGTATGTAATTATGTATGCGAATATGTATGTATGTATGTATGCATGTATGCATTTATGTATGTGTGGATTTATCTATGAATATATCAATGCAAGAAGTATAACATAATTAGAAAAATATATTACAACATCGATAAAGAAAGATAGGAAAGACGAAATATATAAAGTTTTAAAAAAATATTTAAACATAACTACAATTTATATATACTTAAACAATACGAATCGTCTAGTTCATACAAACCAATATAGTAAAAGACAAATAACTACAAATAACATAGGATACATATTAAAAAATATGAAGAGGAAAATCTAAAACGGTCAGTCACAATGGAAGAAATAAATGAATAAACACGTACACAGATAGAAATACAAATAAAGATGCACATTGAAATATGTCTGTATACAGATACATACACACGTACACACACACACACACATATATATATATATATATATATATATATATATATATATATATATATATATATATATATATATATATATATATATATTAAATGAATATACATGTACATAAATAGAAAACGAAATGAAGATGTACATTGAAATAGGTCTGTATGCGGATACACACGCGCACACACACATACACACACACACACATATATATATATATATATATATATATATATATATATATATATATATATATATATATATGTGTGTGTGTGTGCGTGTGTGTCTCTGTGGATGTGGGCACATACATAGCCTTCTGTGCAACCCTACAGTTTTCGGAACTAGAATTCTATCCAAAATAGAGAGAATATGTGTTTTAATAGCATAACTATTCAAAGAGTACACTGTAGTGCATCGTCTTCCACAGAGTAAACATCAACACCAAATTGTTGAACGTGATAGAGAAGAAACGACATGGAAAAGATAGTAATGAGAGTGAAAAAACATCCCTCTTCGTTAATGTTTGAATAAACAACAAAGAATCGTGAGGCAAACACTAGAGGTTCTAACATTCTTGCTTCCAAACGTTTTGAGGTACACAGAGTTTCTACCTATTGAAGCTTTATCGACTAAGTCTTTGCAATTGTGCACCTTTTACAGTCTTCCATGCATATATATATATATATATATATATATATATATATATATATATATATATATATATATATATATATATATATATTCCAAAATTGATATTTATATCCCCAGAAAACACTATGAAGTCTAAATTTATCTTTATATCAAACACTTTACATAGTCCGGAAATACAATTTTTGAGATGAGCTACAAAATATTCAACATCGGCAAGAGCTAACACCAACAATCATGGTGGACTGAGCGCAATAACGAAATTTATATAAAAAAGAATCCTGTTTTTTTTTTTAATAATGGTGAATAGTTACACGCTTCGCGGCATGTCTAAACCCATCCTCTAAATGAGGGTTCGTTGGATGTGGCCACTGATTTCCAAGTAGCTTCAATAAGGTTCACTTCGACATAAACCGTAGATATTATAGCATTGAAAAAAAATATTAAGTTTGTTTGGCTGCTTCAGCTAATTGCACTTTTCTGTTTTGATTCTTCTCTCACCTCTTCAGGTCTATAGTTTGGTGAGATTTTAGATTTCTCTTGAAATATGGACTTCCTTATGTTCTGGAATCCACATCTTATAAGAAATTCAAACCTCAAATTCAAGAACACTTTAGGCTAGCTTATAAATCAACGCTCCTCTCAAGTAAGATGTGGTGTGCAACAAATCACATCATGTAGCCTATGAGATATGGATACTCAAACTAATTTTTAAAGTAGAAGAGGGGCTTTCTTGACAAGGGGATTTCTAGCTTAGCCATAAGTAACTAGGTAGCATGAAAGGACCCACTCATTTGCGTTCCATGAGTTGTACAATAAATATATAAGTGTCAATATTCATCGTAAATTTTACTTCGATTTTTGCATAATCTAGGAAACTCTTTTATATCTTAGTGGAATCGATAGTTTGGAAAGGTTTTGTTGGCGGCTTTTGGCGGGTGAAATTTGTACCTTTTTTTTTCCATTTCGATTTCCACATTTCCAAAGGTCGTTTTATTTAGTGCTTTTAAGGTTGCAGATCTATTTCCAACACCTCCCCTCAAGCTTGAGCTAAGATCCTTTATACCTTAACTTCTTTTGGACTTGGTTAGCTTTGCATAATACAATTTTTTATTGAAACAATTCTATAAATTATTGTTTGGTTCATATATGGTAAACGGTTACATTCATATAAAGAACTTCCTCCCTCACAAAATGACAACGAATTTCAATATTGCTTTTAGCAATAGCATGAACCATATGTTTGGCTTCAAAGTAAGCACTACACATGCTGTTATAGTTTATTGGAACATCTTGAATGTGGATCAATAACTCTTCAAAATGTCTCTTAAATAACATTTCTTTCACATTTCTTAAGCCCCATAATGAAAAGTATATTATGATAAGGGCTATTATGGGATCCTTTCAAGACAAGCATACTACTTTCGTTTCTTCTATCCTCTTTAAATTTCGTCCAATGAGAGTTAGTATATGACTTGATCTACAAATCATCATTGAAAGGATGTGAATTCGAGATATGATAAAACCCTTTTTTCTATTCTCATCTACTTCTTTAGATATGAAATAACCCTTTTTCCTATGTGGAGATGTGAAATTTCAGACTCTAGAATCTACAAAGAAAGCACTCAAACCACATAAGAAAAGTTTAGCGTTGTTAGGAATCCATTAATTAAAGATTTGATGATAAACTTGTACAAGATCCTATCATCCACTTCAATCTTCTCGAGATGAAAGGTTAACCAGATAGACACTCGTTTCACGTCCTTATTTATGCCTGCTCAATAATTTATTACTATTGCGATATGAGGAGATTTTAATTGACAACACTATTAGGGTTTCGGTTATGTCCACGGACTTTCAAGATTCTATTACTCTATCTTAGGATTAGGTACACAACATGTCTGCGTAATTATCTCACTTCTTTTAGATCTCCTCTGCCGCATGCAATGAATATAGTAAACCTTGTCGAGAATCAATGAAAGTAGTGAACTATCGCTACTATGCATACCTTACATCGAAGGTAGATGCGCAACCAAAATTCATTGAGTTTTGGTGAGCAATGTCATGTAGTCGCGTTTAGTTCCATTTCGTATTCAAAACATGATTTCTGTATGGTTATTCTCGCACGATTTCTGTGTCGGAAAGATTAAAGTTTGACTCGTTCCGGCGACTTCCCATCGCTTTGCGCTCATAGATATTGAGAGCAAATGAAGCATCGCAGTGCTATGCCCGCGTGCAAAATGGAAGAAATGCATGACTTTGACGCAAGTAATTCTATTTGTATCATTGACCATGCCTCACTCGGTCAGGACGTGAGCGCCAAGAGCGATGACCGAGAGAACGTCAATATAAATTGCAGAGTTTATCAAGCCTCTGTGGTCAAGATGTTTGAACTTTGCGCCGAAGAAGTTGATCAAGTCTGTACGAACTCGCGATCAAAGAAGAAGACGCTGCGGAGGACACAAACGTTTGCTGATGACACAAATGTCTTCATTCTTAAGGATGTGGAATGCGTATGTTGATTTTGACAATACCACGATATCTGTTTTAAAAGCTCTGGCCCTTAATTTATTCATGCTAACACTGATTTCAAAACTATCTGTCAGGCACTTCCTCAGCTTCTCAGGGATGATGCATGCTTCGAATTTACTTCGACCTCAATTCTTATGCATGTCTCCACGGATCAAAAGTGGGATTCCTTCTTCAATAAACATGAAGTCAAATCTTGGTACCAGAAGGGGCATGCATTTGAATGCTACTGGTAAAGGGATGGTGACCCCCTAAATAATGGTTCCTTAAAAAAAGTATCCCTAAATTTTCTATTTTGATGAATTTCGAATTGTAAAAATTCTCCTTCTTTCAAAAACCAAAATGTGTTTGACTTATGTAACAAAAATTGGAAAATCAAGACCATCCCCATGCATGCGATGAAAAGATCACCAGATATATCTATAAGTTTCTACTGTCCCTCATACTTTTCTATTTTTTATTCAAAGTTGTTCTGAAAGAAAACAATTTCGATAATCCATGAATGAGCTTCTTGTATCCCATCTTCATCATCCTTTGGATATTATTTTTCCCATTCCCATGTACCATACATTCATTAGTAGAATATTTATTTTCTCATATGGAAAATACATAGCATGATTAAGGTTAGCATTCACCTCAAGTGTAAGTAGTTCGTACTTGGTCCTCCTTGGACTTGTTCTCTCATAATGTCATGATTTGCGGTGACTTCAATATGGTGAAGGACCCCTCCGATAGGTGGAACAACAAGGGCCATATCATTGATGGACAGGAGAAAGACACATGGGACCAAACCAAAATGTTTCTAGATCTGGTCGAAGTTAAGGACCCGAATGGACTTTCTTGGTCCAATCTTCAATTGGGTTGGGACTTGAGGAAAGAGAGACTCGACAAAAGCTACATTTCGTAGAATCTCATCCATCAATGGGGTCCTCCCACCCTAAGGCAATGTATCCACCTCAGCATCTCAGATCATTATCCAATGGTGCTCACCTTCCCCCCTCTATCTAAAAGTCGCAAGGTACCTTGGTTTCACGCCAGTCCGTTTATCTTTTCACTCCCCTCTTTCCACCATGAAATCACTAACGTCTGGCTTGAGGCCTTTGCCGTCCTCTCCAGCCCACTGTTGGAGAAACGTGGTGGAAAAGTCTCGTCAGATCTTGATTAGGACCACGAAGGTTCTCAAAAACATCCGCTGAAGATGTAGAGAAAACCTATACTGCCGGCTGTGGAGACTCAAAGAAGAAGTTAATAAAGGGAAGATTCAATCTCAGAAGGGACTCCAAAATATCATAGGAAGATTAAGATACAAGGAGGAGATCAAAAGGAAAAGCCTTCAAATTTATTTTAAGGAATAGTGGGCTGGTAAGGTAGATAGACCTTCCAAAGAGATGTGCAATATTCTCAGAAGAATACAAATCAGAGATGAGATCTTGCTACTCCTTGACAAGGATGGGGTGGAATGTAAAACTGAGGAAGAAAACATTGGCATTATAGAAGCACACTTCATGAGTCTCTTGGTTAATGCTTGTCCCCTCTCCCCCCATAGGTGGGATTGCATGGCCACCATCTCTCGGACTTCCTTGCATAGAATCCCATGCAACTTGCACGCTCTGCTTGATGCCTCCATTTTTGAACAAGAGATCCTGGAACTTATAGATTCGTTTCCGAATTGCAAGAGCCCGGGGCCTGATGGGCTCATTAATGAGTTCTTTAAATTATTCAAATATGTGGTGGCCACCGCCTTGCATCTTGTTTGGCTTGAGGCTCTCAAGTTCGGTGCCCTTCCCACTTGTCTCAAGAATGGCATCATCAAACTTATTCATAGAAAAGGGGAGGGGAACATAATTGAGAATTGGAGACCTATCACAATGCTTTAAACTGGATATAAGATTCTTGCTAAAGTCATTGCCAACAAGATATCCTATCATTTAGACTAGTGGCTTAGCAAAGACCAAAAGAGCTTCATTAAGGGAAGGTCAATATTGGAAGCCATCATTGATATCTCGAAAGGTCTAGAATTTGTTGAAGAATCTAATCAGGACATTGTCTTCCTCAAGATTGACTTTGACAAAGCCTATGACAGATTGGAATCGGACTATATTTTACAATCGCTTAAAGACCTCGGGTGTAGTCAGAGATTCCTCAGGATGATCTCCACTCTCTTTGGTAATGCTTCGACCAAAGTCAATGTCAACGGACAAATTTCAAAGGAAATCAAACTGAAACGATCAATGAGGCAAGGCTAATGATGGCCCCGTTGCTCTTCGCCATCGCCACTAAAGGACTGAGCCGACTTGTGGAGCAACAGATGGAGCTTAGTCACATAAGAAGCATTACTTTGCCACATAACTCTGGGCAAATGACCATGAGGCTATTTGCGGATGACACAAAGGCCTTTGCTCACAATGAAAATACCACCTTGGAAACCTTTTGGTGGTGCCTTGACACTTTTTGTGAGGCCTCTGGGTCCAAAATTAACCATTCCAAGACTACGTTCAGGGCTATCAAAGGGAATCAACCCAATCTCCTCACTGTTCATGGTTTCTAAAGCATTCAATTAGGTCAGGTCGTTCGCATTCTTGGTATCCCCTTGGGATTCGGTGTTACTCTGGAACAAAGGTGGGCTTGGGTCCTCGCTAGACTTAAACATAAACTCAACTATTGGAGGGGTTTGCAAATCAATCTTGCTAGTCGCGCCATGGTGATCAACACGTTCCTCATATCCTCAATCATATACTTTCTTTCTTGCTGGAGACCGAAGAATCAAGAATCAGCCAAATTAGAAAGTACTTGTAGGAAATAATATTGTTAATATGGTAAGAATGCATTAATATAAGTACCTTATAGTCTGAAATTGCTCTTATTTGATCAGTATTTGGCTAGTTCTAGAGCCTTGGACTTGGTTATCTGGGAATAATGTATTTTATCAATCAATGTCCCCTCATGAAAGGAGAACTCTAAGCCTTTATGGTGAATAGTTGTTCTTGTTAATGTTTTAGATCTATGGATGAAATTCTACCATCTTGCTCTTCTCCTGGAATTTTTTGGATGATATACTTGTGCATTAAAACTTTATTTAATCAAAATATGTCCAAAGATTAATCACAAAACGTGCAAACACTTTTGAAAATATTCTAACTACTAAAAAGGAATAAATAATTGAACAAATTGATACTCCAAGTAGGAGAAAAAATAACTTTCAAGATAGTGTGGTAGAAGATTAGGGCATCTAGCATATATACATATGGTTACTAAATCTTATTCTTAAAGCACATTAGGGTTTTCCTCAACAACGGGCTTGAAAGCTTAAATGATGAGGTTATTAACTAATTTGAATGAACATGTCTAATTTGGATTCTACAAGCCGAATCATATATAATTTCGATTCTAAAAGCCAAAGCTTTAGCCCTAAAATTATTCATGCCAACAATGACTTCAAAACTATCTCTCAGCCACTCCCTCAGGTTCTCGGGGATGATGCATGCTTAGAATCTTCTTCAACCTCAATTTTTAATCCTCTTCCACGAGATCTTTATCCTTCTCTATTATTGATCTTTTTTACCCCTTTTTTTGCTTTGATTATTGTTGAACCATCCTCCATCCCTATCCTTTCCACCTCATCAAGCTATATGCCTTTGGTTGTATCTTTGGAACACATCAAATCTATTTCACGTGGTGGATCCTTAAACTTTGTTTATTTCTTCAATGACCTAGAAGGTTATTTGTGCTAAATATTTGATTAATTGTAGTATATAGAGAACTTGCCAATGGTTTCTACTTCTCATGCGCCTTCAACCTATTCTTAGTATTCTCCACAAGACCATCATCATCAATGTGGATTGTCTTCATCCTAATGCATCATAAGCATCTTAATGAGTCAATAATTTACAGTATTACTTGGTACTTCCTTAGGTTTCCCATATTAATCTTTACTTGTATCTTTCTCATCTTTGTGAATGCTGAAAACAATCCTTTCAAGTTCTCTGGTAACTTCATGTTTGTGTCTAAGTCTTTGATATAAGTAAATAATATTGATAATATGGTGAGAATGAATTAATACAAAAACATTATACTCTCTAAATGCTTTTAAATTATTACTATTTGGATTTTTTGGATCCTTGGCCTTGGTTATGCGGGATTAATCTATTTTCTCAAAGAATTTCACCTCATGAAAGGATAATTCTGAAGCCTCTATGGTTGATGGTTGTTCATGTTAACCTTTTCTATATATGAAGGAACTTCTACTATCTTGCTCTTCTCCTAGAGTTTTATGGACTTGAATGTTCTTAAATATTCTTTTAATCACAGAGAACTTGAAAGTTACCTTAAAAATTTCAAATTCTCCCGCCATGTATAGACAACCTTGCTTAAGTGCAGAATTCGCATTGTGGTGATGCTTCAAGTTTAGATTTATTCTCTTCTTATATTCACATTTGTTACGGGTGACATAGCATTGTCTCTTAACTCCTAATGGAATTTTATGATCGTTAAAAATACCACTATTGGTAGAAGTATCAATTCATAGCAACATGAATCATGTGATACCCTCTCCAAAGTTCACTCATGATACACTTATGCAGTAGAAGGTTATGTACTAAGAAAGTCTCCATACATTAATCTCAAAACTTGAAAACACTTTCTGAAAAAATCTTACTCAAAGATAATGAACACTTGAACAAATGTATAGACTCTATAGGAGAAAAAATTGCTCTCAAGATAGTGTGATACAAATTTATGGACTCTAGCATAGCACATATGGCTAATCAAACTTAGCCTAAAAGCACATATTGTCTTTACTCAACAACGGGATTCCTAGATCACATGATTATCTAAACAAATAATGTGACAGAACATGCAAAATTCGAATTCTTAAAGATAAACTATATATATGCAACTTTGAAAAGCTCGCTCTAAATTTATAATAGCTTTTCCTACAATGCAAGAAACACTGTTTGTTGTAAATGAAAGAATTTGAGGATCTTTATTTTGGAGGTGGTTCAAGATTCAAACTCATAGCTTTTCCTTTCTCCTTTAGTGTTTACCAATTCTAATGTTTGTTTGATCCAAGGTTCTTAATGGTGGAGCTTCATTTCGATCAATACACACGTACATAAATGCATCTCTACATAGATACATACATACCTACATCAATACATACATCTATCAATACATACATACATACATACTCACACATACATACATACATACATAAATAAATATATACATACATACATACATACATACATACACACATTCATACACACATACATATATACAAACTTACATGCACACATTCTCTCAAACATACATACATACTTACATGCACACACTCTTTTATACATACATAAATACATACATACATACATACGTGCATCCATTCATTCATTCATTCATACATACATACATACATACATACATACATACATATGTACATATGTGTATACATATATTCAACATATATATACGCATCAATACATATAGAGATGATAAACGAAAACAAACATGCATCCATGCATGCATACGAATAAAAGCCTTATGTGCACAAACATATATAGATGCACACATACACACATAAATACATACATACATATATACATACATACATACATACATACACACACATACACATATACATGCATACACACATGTGTGTGTGTATGTGTGTATATGTATCTATAGAGAGAGAAAGATAGATGGAGAGACATACACACATACATGCATACAAACATATAAATATATAGTGATTAGGATGTCAACAAAATTATACATAATAAAGAACTAACATAATGATACTAGAAAATGGAAGAATATAATAATAGTTACAAGTTAGTTTGTACAAAATTATTGGAATATAAATGGAAATATATGAATTGATAAAAGTATAAATGATGTAGAGAATAAGTATTACTCTTTAAATTTAATAGGATAAGTGAACATTCAACATTACCTAACATGCATAAAGTGAAAGAAAATAAATAATAATGTAAGAATATGGATCCATATCACACACCTTGAGATCATCTTATATCTATGTTTCAAGTTCTTGTATTTCTTAGATATGTATATATATATATATATATATATATATATATATATATATATATATATATATATATATATATGTATGTATGTATGTATGTGTGTGTATGAATGTACATGCATTTGAAAGTATGTATGTACGGAGCTGTCTATTGAATGAACAAACCCATAGTTTAAATACTTTCTGAATTTATATATTTTCACACAACATAGACCTACTTGGTACAAAAATATTTATTTTTTTTCATTAAAAGATCTTAAACATCCTCAATCGGTTTAGCTTCATTTCTTTTAACTCTTAAGAAACATACACATGAGGAGAGGGTAGGTTGTTACTTGCCACTTTCTAGAGAAACCATAGGTTAGTAAGTTTCAATGCGAGGGCAAGTTCTCATACCTATCCTCTCGCTAGTGAGTTGATTTCTCAATATATTTATTTCCAAACATGGTACAAAATCCAAGCTCGGTAATTATTTTAGCTAAATTAACTAGTAATCACAATTTCTTGAGATAATTACATACAAACTATTTGAAATATTTTTTTAAATTTTAATTTAGGTCTTCACTTTCAAAAGCTATTAGAAAGCAAAGATATATTTTAAGTTGAGAAATATAGTTATTTATATGTCTATTTTTGAATTAAGATATTAATTAAGATATTGTATTAATGATACTTTCAAGATTAACATAAATTCTTTTTCTTTTAAAGGAAAAATCAAGTATGCAATTCATACAAATCATGTTTCAAACAATATTATACCACATCATATTTTTTTGTGAAAAATCTGACAACTTAGTGAAATGTTTGTTGATATATTTTGGTAGGGATTTGTGTGAACACACTAGGACCACCATGATACTTTTTCCTCTCCTTAGGAGGTTTCCTTCCCCCAGCTTGTATATACAAATATAAGCCTAAAGAGTTACTTATCTTTGTACATTCTCTTGGTAATGCATTTAATATTGTGTGATATCTCCAAGCTTCTTTTTCTTTATTTTGTTGTTTGCATGCTTCCATAGACCTCAAACCTCAGCAATTCCATGATAAATGAGAGTAGGCCGCTGCTTCATCTAGGGCATCATCCACTCCCCTCAGGTCATAGTCTTAGAATCGCAAAATAATTGGTGAATATAATCAAGGCAATTAGGAGTTTGAATCAGCTCCATTGTGTGGTGTTGAAATCATGATCTAAGCTCCTTTTGACCTCTGAATTCACTATGGAAGTTCCTATGCATGCAATCTCATATTCTTGTGCGACAACATATATACAGGTTTTGATTAGCTACTATAAGCTCCTCAAAGTCTACTACAAGTTTAGCAGAACCCAATAGGGTAGATTTCTTCAATATTTTGAGATACAATCATTATTTTGCATTATGGTATTTTAGTTAGCAGCCATGTCTAAAAGCAATTATGTATTCCGTATGTTGGATATTAAGGATAAGTTCAATGGTAGAAGTTACCCATTATAGGCATATATGATGTATCATGTATTGGTTACAAAAAGACTGTGGAATATTGTGCAGGGTGTTGAAAAATGTCCTACTACAATTGCAAATATAATTACTAAAGCTGATGTACATGGCATTGAAGGTGATTTTCTTCAACTTCTTGTTCATGATGCAGTTCATGCTACACCTACTATAATGAAACTTTGTTGGGATAGCAAAGATGCTCAGGCACGCATTGATAGCCTTATCTATCAAATGTGTTGTTATTCCTCACATTCCCTCCTACAACATAGCAAACGATGCTTGGGACACACTTGCCACGACACCAAGCAACAAATGAGGCTCATGTTTTTTCCTCCCAAAATAGTTCGAGAGTGAACACATGAATGAACGAGATTCCATAGATAGTAGTTGATATCTATTGATGAAGTCTTGTGAGATAGTTCAATTATGTAGACTCTTCTCGATTGTCTTCCAGATTCATATCAAAGTTTTGTTTCTACTCTTTGATTGATGATGAAAGGCAATCCAACTACCTCAAAAGCTGAGGAGTTAATCCCTGTTTTGTTCTAGAAAGATCACTTTAGGTAGAACAAGTCCATTTTGCAATGATACTCATAACTTTCTCCAATTTACTACCATTGAACCATCTAAACCCTTAATTCCGAGAGGGGTGTCATTTAAAAGAAGGAGATGTGCCTTTGAGTGGCCCTAGACACTCATTCTTTGTTAGAGAAGATACTAATCATCATAGTCAACTCTCCTAATTGGGTAAATGTCATTGAATAATATTGAAGGACCCTTCATGACCCTTCCAAATAGGGATTCCCTTAAGCTTGAGAGAGGATTTATGTCTAGGGATAAGTTTTGCACAAAAAGCTTCCACATTGCACCATGCTTTGATCAACCACTTCATAGCCAATTTATCTACCATAACTCTCGTATCCAGAATGATCAAACCATCTTACCCTTTCTAGTTAGCAAACAAGATCTACTTTATCTTGGGAATATTCCTCCTATTGGGATCACTAGTCTAGTGGAAACCTCCACAAATTAAGGTTTTCATAATTCTTTATATTTTGAACTCCAACATGCCTAACAATAGATAATACAAGAAATGAGGAAGGTGTTGATAATCATTGCATGCCTACCAAGGTTTCTTCTACTAGGCCAATTCAATACCTAGTTTTACAGGAACCTAGTTCCATGGCTAGGCTATAGAGAATTCAAAGCCAATTTTGGATGCCAAGGAGCCAAACAATCTATCCGTTGTATATTTCCGTATAACCCTCGTTAGTGAAGAATTCTGACGCAGTCCCATAGATGGTCTTGAACATAGTTTTGGGGTGATTTATTTTAGATCCAAATGCGATGAAGCAAACATATGGACGTTACCAGAATATGTTGATATTTGTATTGTACTTATGCACAAAATCATTCATGTCATCAGCAAACAATCTCATTAATAAATGGTTCTCATTGTGAGGGATCCCAACATTCTCAAAGTACCCAAGTAGGTCATGATGTATCAGGAAGAAGCTAAGGACATCAGTGGCAATAACAAAAAGAAGAGGAGTGAGAGGGAAGCGCTCTCAAATGGAGCATTTTATCTTGATTTCCTAAGAGATTTTATCATGGATATTAATTTGATCCAAGGAGTTCCCCATAAGCATAGAGATCATGTTGATGTCTTTATGACCATGAGCCATGTCTTTTAGAGATTGCAGAATAAAATCCCACTCTAGGTGATCATATTCTTTGCTAAAAACTATCTTGATGACGAGGAAATATTGCAAAGATTCCTTGGAACCTTCCATGACTCCCCACATATCTATAATACCCTCATGGATGGATCTTCCCTTTATGAAACCCTTTTCGTCCTCATTGATCCAAGAGTGCATATAGAAGGTAATATGATTTTCAATAACCTTACCTAAGTTCTTATACCTAGTTTGTATCATAGTGAAGGTTTGCCATTTTTAATTCTTCCATATCTCTATTTTGTTTTGTGAATTATCCTAATTTCCCCTTAAAAGTATTCAAGAACTTATTCCCAAGACCCCAAACTAAGTAGAACATCAATAACTTCATGAATCTATATGTCAATTATAGGGGACTTAAGAAGATGCACAATGTCTTGAGGAATTCCTTTTTAATTTGATTCATGAGATGGTAATCATGGAGTCATGCCTCTAAGCAGTGAGGGGTATGGACACCCCTCAGAGTTGAATGAAGTGTTCTCATATTCAACGTATTGTTATGTACTAGAAATTGGATATGTTCCTTGAGTTGTTTCTTCTTTAAAATCTTATAGATATTTTTCATTGGTTTGTCTACTTTGCTTACCCACAAACCCTTAAAGTAGATCTGCATGTTTCTTTGGGTTCCTCTTCATATCTTAGCATCTAATTTTTCACAGTCACTTGGAGAAGGAAATTATCATTATTGACTTCCATATCCAAATGTCAAAGCCGAACATACATACTTTCCCTTCTCAGTTGTCAAATCTTAAGAATTTCTTTTTGGGCCTTGACATAGAAAACTTGGGACTGCTTGACAACCATCTTCCAACACGTAGCTAGAGAGTTATAACATCTAAAGGCCTCACTCCACGTTGTGGAGATCAGGTGTCGAATGAAAGAAAGGGAGATGATGAGGGATCTACATGAAATTGAGGGGCCTTCGTATGTATAAAATGAGCGATGACCGAGAGAACGTCAATATAAATTGCAGAGTTTATCAAGCCTCTGTGGTCAAGACGTTTGAACTTTGCGCCGAAGAAGTAGATCAAGTCTGTACGAACTCGCGATCAAAGAAGAAGACGGTGCGGAGGACACAAACGTTTTCTGATGACACAAATGTCTTCATTCTTAAGGATGTGGAATGCGCATGTTGATTTTGACAATACCACGATATCTGTTTTAGAAGCTCTGGCCCTAAATTTATTCATGCTAACACTGATTTCAAAACTATCTGTCAGGCACTTCCTCAGCTTCTCAGGGATGATCCATGCTTAGAATTTACTTCGATCTCAATTCTTATGCATGTCTCCACGGATCAAAAGTGGGATTCCTTCTTCAATAAACATGAAGTCAAATCTTGGTACCAGAAGGGGCATGCATTTGAATGCTACTGGTAAAGCGATGGTGGCCCCCTAAATAATGGTTCCTTAAAAAAAATATCCCTAAATTGTCTATTTTGATGAATTTCGAATTGTAAAAATTCTCCTTCTTTCAAAAACCAAAACGTGTTTGACTTATGTAACAAAAATTGGAAAATCAAGACCATCCCCATGCATGCGATGAAAGGATCACCAGATATATCTATAAGTTTCAACTGTCCCTCATACTTTTCTATTTTTTATTCAAAGTTGTTCTGCAAGAAAAAAATTTCGATAGTCCACGAATGAGCTTCTTGTATCCCATCTTCATCATTCTTTGGATATTATTTTTCCCATTCCCATGTACCATACATTCATTAGTGGAATATTTATTTTCTCATATGGAAAATACAGAGCATGATTAAGGTTAGCATTCACCTCAAGTGTAAGTAGTTCGTACTTGGTCCTCCTTGGACTTGTTCTCTCATAATGTCATGATTTGCGGTGACTTCAATGTGGTGAAGGACCCCTCTGATAGGTGGAACAACAAGGGCCATATCATTGATGGACAGGAGAAAGACACATGGGACCAAACCAAACTGTTTCTAGATGTGGTCGAAGTCAAGGACCCGAATGGCTTTTCTTGGTCCAATCTTCAATTGGGTGGGGACTTGAGGAAATAGAGACTCGACAAAAGCTACATTTCGCAGAATCTCGTCCATCAATGGGGTCCTCCCACCCTAAGGCAATGTATCCACCTCATCATCTCAGATCATTATCCAATGGTGCTCACCTTCCCCCCTCTATCTAAAAGTCGCAAGGCACCTTGGTTTCACGCCAGTCCGTTTGTCTTTTCACTCCCCTCTATCCACCATGAAATCACTAACGTTTGGCTTGAGGCCTTTGCCATCCTCTCCAGCCCACTGTTGGAGAAACGTGGTGGAAAACTCTCATGAGATCTTGATTAGGACCACGAAGGTTCTAAAAAACATCCGCCGAAGACGTAGAGAAAACCTATACTGCCGGCTAAGGAGACTCGAAGAAGAAGTTAATAAAGGGAAGATTCAATCTCAGAAGGGACTCCAAAATATCATAGGAAGATTAAGATACGAGGAGGAGATCAAAAGGAAAAACCTTCAAATTTATTTTAAGGAATAGTGGGCTGGTAAGGCAGATAGACCTTCCAAAGAGATGTGCAATATTCTCAGAAGAAAACAAATCAGAGATGAGATCCCGCTACTGCTTGACAAGGATGGGGTGGAATGTAAAACTGAGGAAGAAAACATTGGCATTATAGAAGCACACTTCACGAGTCTCTTGGGTAGTGCTTGTCCCCTCTCCCCCCATAGATGGGATTGCATGGCCACCATCTCTCGGACTTCCTTCCATAGAATCCCATGCAACTTGCGCACTCTACTTGATGCCTCCATTTTTGAACAAGAGATCCTGGAAGTTATAGATTTGTTTCCGAATTGCAAGAGCCCGTGGCCTGATGGGCTCACTAATGAGTTCTTTAAATTATTCAAATATGTGGTGGCCACCCCCTTGCGTCTTGTTTGGCTTGAGGCTCTCAAGTTCGGTGCCCTTCCCACTTGTCTCAACAATGGCATCATCAAACTTATTCATAGAAAAGGGGAGGGGAACAGAATTGAGAATTGGAGACCTATCGCAATGCTTCAAATCGGATATAAGATTCTTGCTAAAGTCATTGCCAACAAGATATCCTATCATTTAGACTAGTGGCTTAGCAAAGACCAAAAAAGCTTCATTAAGGGAAGGTCAATATTGGAAGCCATCATTGATCTCTCAGAAGTTCTAGAATTTGTTGAAGAATCTAATCAGGACATTGTCTTCCTCAAGATTGACTTTGACAAAGCCTATGATAGATTGGAATTGGACAATATTTTACAATCGCTAAAAGACCTCGGGTGTAGTCAGAGATTCCTGAGGATGATCTCCACTCTCTTTGGTAATGCTTCGACCAAAGTCAATGTCAACGGACAAATTTCAAAGGCAATCAAACTAAAACGATCAATTAGGCAAGGCTACCTATTGGCCGCGTTGCTCTTCGCCATCACCACTGAAGGACTGAGCCGACTTGTGGAGCAACAGATGGAGCTTAGTCACATAAGACACATTACTTTGCCACATAACTCTGGGCAAATGACCATGAGGCTATTTGCGGATGACACAAATGCCTTTGTTCACAATGACAATACCACCTTGGAAACCTTTTGGTTGTGCATCAACACTTTTTGTGAGGCCTCTAGGTCCAAAATTAACCATTCCAAGACTGCGTTCAGGGCTATCAAAGGGAATCAACCCAATATCCTCACTATGCACGGATGCCAAAGCATTCAATTAGGTCAGGTTGCTTGCATTCTTGGTATCCCCTTGGGATTCAGTGTTACTCTGGAACAAAGGTGGGCTTGGGTCCTCGCTAGACTTAAAAATAAACTTAACTATTGGAGGGGTTTGCAAATCAATCTTGTTGGTCGCGCCATGGTGATCAACACGTTCCTCATATCCTCAATCATATACTTTCTTTCTTGCTGGACACAAGAATCAAGAATAAACCAAATTAGAAAGTACTTGTAGGAACTTTCTCTCGACTTGGGACCATAACGGGAGGGGAGTGCCTAAAATAAAATGGTCCATATGCACTAGCCGATTCCGGTCTCACCCAAAGGATTAACCTTGGTAAGATCCTTGTGGTCGAGCTCGAACATATTCAAACCTCACATCAGAATCAGTGAAGATTGGAAGTGGGCTGCAGGTATAAGACAAAATGACTCTACTTGGTTCCCGATCCAATGCATGAGAAACGTGGAGCCTTGAAATGTCTTGAGTGCCAAGAGAGTCTGGAA
>CM035421.1:165153910-165203910 GCA_020310875.1 Ceratopteris richardii
AAGGCTATTGCTTGATTGTTCTGAAAAAAAGAAGGTCAAGAAACCATGTATTTATGTGTGTATGTAGATGGATCTATTATTATAGATAATCATGAAGAAGGAATCAAAGAATTCAAGAGAATACTCTAGGAAGAATTTGTGATCTCAAACCTTAGAGATCTAAGTTATTTCTTAGGTATTGGACTCATATTGAAAGAGAATGGTTTCTCACTCATGCAAAGGAAATACATTTTGGATGTATTAAACGAGTATGGTCTTATAGGTTTCAAACCATTACTCAATCCAATGCAAATCAATATGAAATTGACTTAAACTAAAGCTAATGCAGTACACGATGCACTCTTATATAGATCCATCGTGGGCTCCTTGAATTATGCTACTATCACAAGACGTGACCTAGCACATATAGTTGGTGTGCCATGTCCATTCATGCAGAAACCTAGAGCCCCTCACTTAGATTTATCTAAGAGAGTGTTTATGTTATACTTTTTGGAATAATGGAATGCTATATGGATTTTAGTGTCTTAAGTTTTTCAATGTGATTGTGTTTTGATTTAGCAATTGAAGATTCATGAAAGTGTGAATGCACATGGACTCATTCAGATACTTTTGTAAATGATTAAAAGATAGTATTTTAGATATTTGTTGAAAAAATAATAGATCACTTTAGAAAGCAACACTTTCTTAAAAATAGTAGATCACTTAGAAAACGATGATTTTGTAAATAAAGTTGTAAATTTTTGTAAACGCATACATGTTGAAGCGTTGCCCTCATGTATCTTCTATTGAGGATGTGATAAGAAATACTTGTATATACACATACTCTGATAGACTCATCCATCAAAGTATGTAGGGGGAGGTTGTACTCAATCTTGTGTAAGTCTCTTGTCTCTATCTATTCTATTTTTGCTTTTGTGAGATTTTGTTTTTGTACTATCTTTGCATATGTGCATCTGCAAGATGAGGTCAAGAGTGGTATCATAGCCAAGGCACATGTGCAAAGGTGGTTTCTCGGAATCGATTGTGACTCCGAGCATGATTCATTCCATCTTGGTCATCCGGTCTAGGCCATGGACCCTGCCCATAATACCGAGGATTTTTGTACATCACCCCTACTCGGGGTATTTATTGAGCATAAATTGGAGCTTCTATAATAGGAACTCTAACATGCTCAGAAGAAGATAAAAGAACATGATGCTACACTCCAAGAAATGCAAAGTGATGACAACAATTTAGTTAGGGTGGTGAAGGCCATTATCACCGCTCAGGAACAAGGCATGCAATCCAAGATTGGTGCCAAATAATTTTGAATTTTCACAATCCAATGGGGAAAAGGATGGCGGATTTACTCTTTCATGGCTATCCGAGTTTGATGATTTTTATTTTGGTAAATCATATTCTAAAATTGGGAAATTTAAATTTTTTACTAATTATTTTGTGGGTAAGGCCCAACTATGGTAGAATGTTTTGTGGCATAGCACCAATTGCCAAACTACATGGATCACATTTCAAGAAAAGATTAAGGATTTTTTCCTTCCTCCTCATTTTCACTCACATGCTTGTCGATCATAGACAACATTTGGATGGAAAGATGGAGAAACAGAGTCTACCTACACTGAACACTTTTGGCAATGACTACTACTTGTTGGTTTTCTTGAAACGATCCCTAAAGATACCCTACAAGAGAAGTATGAATATGTTTTGGAGATGGGATCCAAGCCAAGATCAACACATTGCATCCTATGACCCTCTATGGAGCTATTTCTTTTGCACATGATGCTGACAAGGAGTTTCAATCGATCATCAAGTTCATTTGCTTCTCATGCACCTATTTTGCAATAACCAAATTTTGCCCAAAGATTCCATGTAGTTACAGATGCTAGTGGTTTAGGTATAGTTGATGTATTAATGCAAAATGATCATCCCATTGCATTTGAAAGTAGGAGACTTAAACCTTCTGAAAACAATTATACTACATATGATAAGGAAATTTTAGTTGTTGTACATACTTTAAAAATCAAGAAACATTACCTTATTGGTTCTGAAGTTCTAATCAAAACAAACCAATAGGCTATTAAGCATTTATTAAATCAGTGATTGATTTCAGATAGACACATTTAATCCGCTTCATTCATACAAAATTCTCAGCCTATGATTCAATATCAAACTTGCAAAGCTAATGTCATAAATGATGCCCTTAGTAATTTTCCATCCCCTGTGACAAACAAATATTGTTTCAATCAATAATATTTATGTTATTCATATCCTTTCATTCCATGAACTGATTCCTACTTACACATCTGATTGGTATTTTTCACAAACATGGAATGCTTTCAATAATTCTAGAATATTTAGTGAGGATCACTACACTTTTTGGAATGGACTCCTGTATTTCGAACACAAGGTATGCATCACGCAAAGTTTCATAGAATTTTTTATGAAGGAGATGCATGAACCACCATATATGGGTCAAAGGGCCATACAAAGTAACATTTTTATATGTAAACAATTCTTCTTTGGCCAAATATGGAAAAGGATATTGCACACTATATTTCCCATTCTATTGTCTCAACCTCAGAAATGACATCATGGTATGACATTTGGATTATTAATGCAACTTTTCATACCTAATTGTTGGTATATTAAGGTAGTGATGTGTTTCAACACACTAGGACTCTTAGGGCACTTTTTTCCCTCTTTAGCAGGTTTTTCCCCTAGCGTTAATAAAATCCTATAACCCTAATGGGTCTTGGTACATTTCTAGTGGTAATACATTCAGTATTTTGTGTTGAGGTCGAAGATTATTCTTCTTCCTTGTGTTATTTGCTTGCTTTTATAGACCTCAAACTCCAACAATTGGTATCAGAGCAGGTTGGTGATTCATCTAGGGCATCATCAACGCCCCTATGATCATAGTCTCAAAATCGTATGAAAATTGGGGAGCATAATTTGAGGTTTCTTTGGCCTTTGAGCTACTAAAAAATTGCAGCTTGTTCATAGTAATGTTTGTGGTCCTATGCAGACATCTTCTTTTGTAAATTATCTTTAGTTTGTCACTTTCATCAACGATTGTTTTAGGCATAAAATGATATATCCATTGAAAGCAAAGTCCACACTTTTTATGTGCTTCAAACAAATTTTGGTTTTGGATAAAAATCTATAAGGATGTAAAATGGGCACCCTTCTTTTTGATCGAGGGGGGAATATATGTCTTCTAAACTTAGTGCACTTATGGGTGAATGTGGGATCAAACATCACTGTACTGTGCCATACACACCTCAATATAATGGAGTTGCTAAACAAAAGAATAGGTCACTCATGGAGATGGTGAGGTGTATGGTCAAGAGTGAGGCTCTTCCACATAGTTTCTGGCTTGAGGCTCTTATGTGTGTAGCATATGTACTTAACAGATCTCCCACTAAAGTAGTGCAATATATCACTCCATATGAGGCTTGGAATGGTCCCAAGCTATTTGTTGCTAATCTCCATGTTTTTTGTTGTTTGACATATGCATTAGTGCATGAACAAGAATGCAAAAAAAAAAAAGATGATAAAGCAATAAAATGTATTTTTGTTGGGTGCAGTTATGAAAGCAAAGGCTATCGTCTGTATCATCCACATACTAAACACATTTTGTTTAACTGTGATGTTGTTCTGGTGCAAGATGCTATTCGACCATATTTTTCATGTACTATGAAGACATTAGTTAGCTCCAAAGACATGTATGACATCTTACTACCTCTTTTTCAAGGTGGATAATCTAGTGCTGGTCCTAATGAGGCAATTTTCCAAGCCATTATATGTTTCATGTGATGATGGAGATCATTCCATTTTTTATGCAGATTTACATGATGCACTTGTTGATATTTAGGAGGCAAAAAATATGCCAAAATGGCTAGTGCATACATTGAGTGATAGCAAATTCGATGCACCTCTGTCATATCATACTCGTTCTGCCTCTCATAGTGCTTCTTCTACATTATTTTGCTATGCTATGGTTGCCCCTAGTCTCCATGATGAGAATGAGCTTGTTTCATTTGATGAAGCACAAATCTTTGAAAATTCGATGGTTGCTATGCAATCAAAACATGATGTCATTATGAAAAATGGTACATGCTCCTTATGTGACTTGCCTCCTAGCAAGAAGGCCATTGGCACTAAGTGGGTATACAAGTTGAATCTTTAGCCTGATGGAACAATTTAGAGGTATAAAGCTAGTCTGGTTGCAAAGGGCTATGCTGAGGAAAGAGGCATTGATTTTGATGAGACCTTTGCTCCTACTTGCCGAATGACTATTTTGATGAGACCTTTGCTCATACTTATATGAAGAAGTGTATGTTTTTCAGGTCTGTGGCTTTGTGCAAAACGGGCATGAAAAAGCGGTGTGCAGGTTAAAGAAGGTATTACATTAGGGGAAAAATGAACCTTGCATGGGCCTTTTAGATTAAGGAGTGATTAGTCATGGACCATGAGAAGAGGGTGGTGGACACAGTCTAGTCCCTTAATCACATAGGCTAGGCATAGGCTTCCCTTGTTTTTGTATAGTCAAAGAAGAGAAAACCACCTAGAACTGGTGGTTTTAGCCATTTGAATGGATTTGAGAGCCTTGAAAATGAATTAGAGCCCTTGGATTGGCTCAAGGATCTAATGGTTGAGCTTTGGTTGCAGAAGTCAAGGCACCTTTGGATTTGGGCCCTTGGATTTGCTTGATATCTAATGGATGAGATGAAGTAGAGCCTCAAAAAGGTGCCTTTGTTTCTAGGCCCTTGGATTGTCTTTGCATCCAATGGATGAGATGAGTAGCTTCATTTGAAAGGTGCCTATGATGTGGACCATTAGATCTCACCTTGATCTAAGGGCTGAGAATGATCCCCATCACTTGAAGGCGCCTTTTCACCTCTTCCCTTGGATCTATCCTTGATCTAACGGCTCCAAGTGCATCCGGATATGAGCGCAGCCCCAAACGCGGACGTCCCTTGGATTTCCATGCATCTAGTGGCTCTAAATACACACAAAAAAGAGGATCAGTCCCAAATCTAGGGATCCGTCTGATTGAGCTCCATCGAATGGCCCAAAAACTTGCAGAAGTTTGCACATCAATAATTGTGTGTGTCCCTACTCCCCACGAATTGAGTTAAGCATTGGGAGGTGGTTAAGTGCATTACTAGGCCATATATTGAGTTTGTTATCCCACAAATGAGCAGGTTTATGCATTGCCCAGGTGTTAAGCATTGGGAGGTGGTTAAGTGCATCTTTTGCTACTTAAGTGGTACCCAACTACTTGGATTGTTTTATCCCAAGGGGGATCACTAGCACCACATTTACGTCCTTTTTCTCACTCTCACCAGGATGGTTGTTATGACACTCGTGTGTCCACTAGTGGCTTTTGCTTCATGCTTGGTAGGTCATGGATATGTTATTTGAGCAAGAAGCATCCTACTGTGGCCACTTCTAGTTGTAACGCTGAGTATAGGGTAGCTTCCATAGCGACTATTGAGTGGGTGTGGCCCAGATGTCTAATGGCTGATTTGGTTGTTGGTCAGTCTTCTACCACCACCATCTTCACTGATAGTCAGAGTGCATTGGTAATTGTGAGGAACCGTATGTTCCATGCTTGAACTAAGGACATTGAGGTGCATTATCATTATGTTAGAGAGAGGTTTTGTGCTCGAGAGATCAGCTTGGCATAGGTGCCCACATAGGAGAACGTTGTAGACACTTCCACAAAGGCTTTAGGTGGGGAGAAGTTTGAAGCTTTTCATAAAGCCTTGGGCTTACTTCCTTTTGTGTATCTATTCCACATAGCTTGGCATTTCCTTATACTTAGGATATATTTAGGTACTCATGTGTGTGAACACTCTAGGACCACCGGGGCACTTTTTCCCTTCTTTAGGAGGTTTTTCCCTAGTCTTGTATATACTCCTATTGCCCTAATGAGTTACAGATCTTTTTTACATTCTAGGGGTAATACATTCAATATTGTGTGTTGTGCTCCAAGTTTCTTCTTCTTCTTCTTTCTTGTGCTGTTCGAATGCTTGTGCAAATGTCTAACTCCAATGGTGGTTCTTGAAATCGCCTCCAGCCATATTGGGCAAACAAGGCAGATTTATGCATGAGAGGAACTCGTGGAATTTCATGGATATGTATGAATGCATTGCATGCACATTATTTATATGAGATGATGATCGCTTTTGAAACAGTGGATTAGGAAATTTGTTTCTTGAAAATCTAAAGTCTGTAATTTTATTTTGAACTTAATTTCAAGTCATTGTGGAATGAAAAGGTTAATGGTTAAACTTTGATTTGAAAGTATCATATGCGCGGCAAAAATAAAATTGATTTGCATTCATTGATCATACATTGATAAAATATTTTAGTTTCAAATTTGATTTGAAAGAAGTTTTGATAATGCTTGTGGGATGCAAGATTGACCCATCGAGTCACAATGTCCAGTTTTAGTAGTGATAAATGTCGAAGAGAACTTCTCTCCTTATTTTGATTGAGAAATTTCATAACATTCTGAGTCATTATCCATCTTCTAAGAAGCAAGTGGATGAAAAGAACAAGGAAAAATTACAGTGCAATATTTTATGAAATTCATGAAGTTAGAAAACGGACGAGCATCTCCGATCATCGGGGCATTATGAGCTAGACGAGAAGGAGAGACGAACTGATTAGAAGATGGAAGAACTGCGTTTGTTTTTTGGAGAACATAAGGAGGAATGTTTGAAGTTCTGGCGATGATATCTGAAGATCTTAACCGTGAAGAGGAGTTATATGGAGGGGATGAGGATGACGATGTTATCCAACACTTGAGATTGCAAGAGTGCAAATATTTCTGTTCATGATTCATATAAGATGATTGTGTTGAAAGTAGACGTGCACCATAAATATGAGAAGGTCCCATGATCAATTATGTACCAGGTCAAGGAATTGATCCCCACATTTGAAAGTGATTTTTCAGAAGCTCAATCAAAAGATTTTTTATCGCGAAAAGAAAAAACAACCAATGATGATTTTTTGTTGATTTGCCCAAATGGCACAGAGTTTGCTTTATTTGAAAAGGGTTGCTCATGGATAATAACAGATGGAGAGGTAAAGCACAATAGAGGGTAATAAGAGTGGTGTATGCCAAAAAAGAGCAATGAATGGATAAATAACTTGATTGCTCACCGAATTTGAACCATTACTTTATTCAACCGATTCTTGAAGTAGTTCACTTTTTGGTTCCTGGCTGCTACTCTAGCAACTTATATTTTGCATGACTCAACCTATAAAAAAGAGGGAGTGGGATCTCAGAGGAGGAGGTCATGTCTTGAGAGAATTTTGAAGATCATAGATGACAAGGAACTTTTGTGCTGATGTGTTGTAAAGATGATCAATTTTGCACAATCATTGGAGGCATAGGTTCGGAGGTATGATAAAGAGCATTGGGTAGTCATTGCCGGAAGGGTTTGAAGGAGCTTTTGACGTCATTGTTCTCAATCCATAGCTCCAAATATTTATTCGTTCTTTCCTTTATTCTCAAACTTCGGCTGCTAGCAAATTAACGTGACATGAGGGCATTAAGGATAATCAGAGAAGATGGATTCATGGATGTAGCATTTATCTAGAGGAAGGTGGTTGAGGACACTGGAGTAGACAATCATCAGCGGTAGATCACTTGAGGGAGGATTATGTTGTGGGTTTTTGCGCTAACATACAATGAGAAGGAGAATGAGAAACTATTGTTTTCAATTTGTAAGTTATGCTTCAATTACTTAAATTTCGTGTAACTCTATGATTGCATAATGAATACTCATTTATCGAGAAACCCATCTACTCAAATTCCGAGAAACCCATCTACTCAAATTAATCAATATAAATTTCGAGAAACCCATCTACTCAAATTAATGTTAATGGCAAACTTTCAAAGGTGATCAAACTTAGAAGATCAATTAGACAAGGGTGCCCGTTGGCTCCCCTTCTCTTTGCCATTGCCCCAGAAGGGCTTAGCCGGCTGGTGGAGCATCAGGTGGAAGCAAGTAATATCAAAGGCCTCCGATTGCCTCATGACCACGGCCAGATCACCATGATACTTTTTGCTGATGATATGAATGCATTTTTCCACAACGATAGTACGAGCTTGGAGACGTTTTGGAGGTGCCTAGATACTTTCTACTTGCCTCCCGATCCAAAATAAACCACTCCAAGATTGCTTTCAGAGCTATTGTCGGGATCCAGCCTCACCTTCTCATTGATCATGGCTATCAAATTATTCCACTGGGCTAAATTGTCTGGCTTAAAGGGATTCCTTCAGGGTTTGGTATCTCGATGGATTAGCGGTGGAACTTGGTGCTCGCCAAACGCGACACCAAGCTAAAATATTGGAGAGGTATGCAAATCAATCTCGCTGGTCGTGCAATGGTTATCAACACATTCCTCATATCATCAACCATCTACTTCCTTTGTTGTTGGAGACCGAAGGAGCGTGCCTAAAATGAAGTGGTCCATCTACAGGAGCCAAAGAGATTGTGGGGGCGTTGGCATTCTAGACATTGGGAGCATGGCTAAAAAACTAGCCACAGAATGGATGATTAAGGCATTGTGCAACGGGGAGTCATCATGGGCCAAGTTGATCTTCAAAAAGAAGAATGAGTTGGCTCTCATGGGATTCTCAAATTGGAAGAATCTTCACATTTTGACCCTTTTGTTTTCACCGATGTCGGTCTTCCCGAAAGGCTCAAATCTTGTGTGCTCCCTATGGAAGAGTTAGAATAAAGTCAAAAGATTCACAAGAATAAATAAAGATCAGAAGTGGGTGCCTGGTATTAGACAAAATGACTCTATCTGGTTCGCGATGCATGGCATCTAGATCGTGGAATCTTGGAATATTCGAAACACCTAGAGGCTATGGAACAAAGGCTTCAAAAAATGAAAACATCTCTGGAAGCAAGACACCAACCAGTGGATCAACTTTGAGGATATTGACTCTAGCGCCAACATTACCTATGAAGAATGGAACACTTTGCAAAGCAAATGTCTCGCCTGGGACAACTCTAAAGTTCGCCTTCTCATGGGGCACGACACACCAAACTTGCTTGGTCTCAGATGGCACAATGGTGATTGCCTATCAAAAATCATGAACATCAAAGAAACCATTGATTATCACATTAACCTCAACAAAAAGTGGTTCCTGTCGTGGACGTGACTTTGGTGGGACATGAAGTTCATGGCTATCTAGCACCCTCTCATAGAATTCAAAAAGTATGTCCTCTAATGGAAAATTCTTCATCGTGGAATTTGGACCAACCTTAAGGCTAGCAAAATTTGTGTGATACCTCCCTAGTGCAAGCACTGCTACCGGTCTATCAAAGATGTTTCTCACATCTTTTTTACTTGTCCCAACTCCAATAGGCTTTAGCAGATTGTCAGAAAGAAAATTAGATTTCAGAAACATATCAGTAGGAAGCAAGCTCTACTGGGAGAAGCAATCGGTTTGTCCGTGACTCTCTTGAATGCCATCAGAGGGGAGGTCCTTTGGAAGATCTCACGGGAAAGATGTGCTTGTAACTTTCATGACTCCCCTAAAGAGTGGTCAATTGAGAAATCACTATTCCTCCTTGGCAAAAGGATTGCTAACTGTAAGAAATCCCCTCCCCCCCTTCATGCATCATCAAATGCTCCTTTTGATCAACAAAAAGCTTAAACCCATGTGGGCCCCTCATGAGGGTGATGAGAGGGTGATTAACCTCCTTTGTAATGCCATCTAAACTCTGTAAAAGCTACCCCGGCTATGTGGGATCACGTGGGATCACGTGGGCACAAGTCCCCTTCTTTTGTAATTTTCTTTTAATTAATTCAAGTCCGAGAGAGTAGGCTAAGGTCGAACTTCCTATATTTAAAAAAATTAAAACGTTGTGTCCCCGAATTCACTCGCATTTGCCATATGAACTCTCTATTTTTCTTCTTTATCGGTTAAAGATGAATTCTTTACTTGCTTTGATACTGACGAACAATAATACACACCTTCGTTAGTTTGCCGCATAGCATGGTGCATTGCAGCGACTGCCAAAACGTTTGTGGAGTTTTTATTAGTGTGTGCAGATTTGAACACATCTCGCTCAAATTCCACCCGCGATTGATCAACCATCGAATCTAATCAATCGCACTACAACCACTCGTCTACTGATTCTTTCTTTTCCTGTAGCACACCCAAACTCTGTCCGACTTTAAATTGCCATGATTGAGACATGTTCAGGCTCACCTCTCTTATATCCAATACTCTCTTTCTCTCTTTAATTGGTATGCAATTAACGATTTTCTCACACGATATTTGAACAAGCAACTTAATTTGTAAGCATCAAATCATTAAACTTCTCTGAGAACGCATTCTAATCTTCAGGACTCAACGAAAAAGTTATATACATATTGTCCTCAGAGTATAAAATTCATGTGATTTTCTTTGCAATACCTTTGACTTGAATTCGAAAACCTTTGAATTGAATTCATGTGATTTTCTTTGCAATACCTTGACTTGAATTCATGTGATTTTCTTTGCAATACTTTTGACTTGACAAACTTCATTTACATATTTCTTTTGTTTTTTTCTGAAGAATTCAGAATTTTCTCATTATGTTTGCATCTCGACAAATAATTGAGGTACTAAAATAGTAAATAAAAAAACGTATTTTGCGTTAAAATTTTCAAACTGAAGCATTTGAACGTTTTTATCTTATATCCATTCGGACTAGACATGTTTTGGTATACAATCCTTACATGATAAGATTTTTTAATAAACATATACCAATAACGTTTTTCTACAAGGGTTTTTCCTACTCATTGAAAAAGGTTGAAGTTGATTGATTTCCTTTCAAAAAGTGTTATCTTTAATTGAGGAAAGTATTGAAAAGAATGGATATGCATATGAATTCAGTTGATGCTATGAAGCCTAAATTGGGAAATATATGTGAATAACTTTTTTTATCATTAATAACATGCTTCCAAGTGCTAGAGTCCATCAAGCATTAGTTGGACTTGCTTGAGCTTGTTTGAAGCACCCCACATGCACCCAAACATTGGAACACTCGCACTTGACATGATCCTTCAAGTGAGCCCTTCCCACTAACATTGCGATAGTGACAATGAGTTGGGGCATGAAAAGAAAAGGTGTCTCAAATCTTCATTATCATGAAGACAACTTTTACAATAAGGAGGAGCACCGCAAATTTTGTTACTCTTTACATTGGCCCAACTTCTTTGGTAGAGGATTTGCCACATAAGAACTACCTTTTTTATCTCAAAGAGGGGATGCCAAAGGGATCGAAACTTAAAATACCACCTTAAACATGACCAATTCAGAAACAATCTCCTATTAAGCAAGACATGAAAGTCCACAATCTTCTTGAATCTTGGAAATTTATTATGATTCTTGTTGTGGTGCCATCTTAAACCCTCACGGCATGCGGAGTCATGCCCAATAAGAAGCACATTTAGAATCAAGACACATGGATTAGATTTGACGAGAGAGTGGACTATGAAGAATGGTGCCTATTGCAGGGAAGATGACATCTAGGACTTCTACATAAACTTGTCCCTTGAATTTAATCCATCAAAAAACTAGCCATAACTCGTTCAGCCCCATGAACCTTTAAAAATTGGTTGAATCAATCTCTTGATTGAAAGGCATCTATCACATTTTCATGGCTTTGACCGATCCATACCAAACCACTTGCTCATGTGCGGGGTATACTCCACATATGCGAGAAAGATGCATACGTTAATTTGGATCTGGAGTAGCACATATGCCAATGATGTTCCTCTCCTCTTAAAAATATTTAATTTTAAAACCTTGACTCCGATTTCACTTGGCTTAGCTAACATATGGGATAATTTACAAAGATATATCATTTGATCCATTCCATTATCTTTCTTCAACTTTGGGGATTTTGATTGCCTATTAGTCTTTCTTAAAAAAAAAAAAGATTTTGTTTGGTCGAGGCATAGTCCCCCTTGCTTGAATAAAAACAAGAATGATTGTAAATTGAATGGGCATAGTGTCCCTGGGATCCCTCATATCCCATAGAGTAAGGGTAAGATGGCCAAAAGATGCAACAATGGTGACAACCCAAATTCGGCCAGAGACCTAAGTTATAGAGATATTAACAAAGAAGGTTAATGAAATTTCTTTTGCACTCATGGGACGTTCACTTACTTTTGATCTTTTGATTCTCCAAGACAACAATTGTAGGGTTTCTGAAGAGAGGGGACTTCTTACAATTACATATTCTTTTGCCTTGTAGTCTTTCTTATTGTGTCCCATCTTCATGTATTGATTACACTGAGTCCATCGATTTTGAGAGATACTTCTATTCTCTTCCACGAATTTGCTCTTGTCTCTACCTATCTTTTGAGATCTTTTCATAGTTACCTGAATGTTGGAGCTTCACCTTCGATTTTCTTTGAGTTTTGAAAATTTTGCATGAAACATGTGTGGATTGGCCTTTTTCTCAACTTGTAATATTGGTAATCATTGTGAAAGTCATATGAACCTAGTAGTATTGTCAACAATACGATCATCTTTGCCCCATCTTCTAGGTTCTAATTTTGTACCAATAATGGCACGAGTAGTGCAAATGCATTTACATTTTCAAACACTATATCTTTTATAAATTTAAAGCTCTACAATTTGTGCATATGGTATACCTTATTCAATGCCATTCTCTTGTAGGGATTGCATGATTTTTTGCTAAACACTTTTGGTTTCTCTCCATTCTAGAACTAAAATATTACTCACTAAATGAAGCAAATCAATAACCTATTAAGTAGATCAAGTTCTACTCAATCATATGGTCTGATTTGTTTAGAGCTCGAAGGTCATCTTGTTGGAGTTCAAGATTTGCATAATCACAAAAATGACACCACAAAGAGCAAGATGAAGCTTTAAGCAGATCACAATATGGAATGCATCGTCATGTAGACTCAAGGGTGGGATTGGCAATTTGCAATCTTCAAGGCCAAAATGCTACTATAATGTGTCAATATATTTTGTTTGGCACAAAGATATTCCTCCATCAACTTACATAAATTATATTCCCAAATAATTATGCAAATGCCCCAAATTTGACATCTCAAAAGGAGAATGAGAATTGGCCTCAAATTTGACAATATGCTTCTCATAAGGACCATCGAGAAGCATATCATTAAAATATATGAGAATGATTAAAAATACACCATTTTCTCTCTTAACATATAAGGTTCTATTAAGTGGAATACTCTCCAAACCATGTGCTAGAAATTAGGCATCTATCTTCTCATATCAAACACATCCTATTGCTTTCAACCATGTTATGCCTTTTTAACGTGCATGCTTTTTCTTCATGCACTAATACACGAAACAAATGGGTATACAAGATATAACTAAAAGAAAGAAAAGTTCTAGTATTATAGACTTGAATAAATCAATACAACATTGGGAGATAGCTTCTTGAGGAAGCCTCAACCTTGGAACCATCATCGAGCTATCACCATATGATTGACGCTCCTACTCTCAATAACAATCCTCTTTCACTCACTCTCAATCACAAGGTACTTCCACATAAAGAATCGTCCTTTAAAATAGAGTTGATCATCTTCCCCAAGGAAGTACAAAATCTACCAAATCTGTCAAAAGTCAACTCTCTACTTGTTGCAAGAAATATTTTGCAAAAACATATGTTTGTAGTAGTCAAGCGCTTTCTTTAAGGGTACCTATAAAAAAATAGAGGAAATGCAATGTGAATATATATCCCAAGACTTCGTGTAAGTGTGCATGACCACACATATAAATCAAAATTATGGCTTCAAATAAAATTAAGTAAGCCCACTTTTTTTAAGACTTTTCTAGGCCATGTAACTAAAAAATAATGCAACATTCCAAAACAATTCTTACGGAAGCACGTGAACAACACAAGGAAGAAGAAGAAGCTTGGAGCACAACACACAATACTGAATGTATTGCCACTTAAATGTACAACGATAAGTATCCCATTAGGGTTCTAGGTGTATATACAAGCTAGGAAAAAAAACCTCCTAAACAGGGAAAAAAGTGGCCCGGTTGTGCTAGTGTGTTCACACACATCAATATCTATATATATCAACAAATCCACCCTCACAGTGATGCGGTGAACAAGGTGTTGGCACTCATGGATAAGGAAGGTCCAAGATATTTGGAATCAATCCACAAAAGGAAGTAAGCCCAAAGCTTTGCCAAAAGCTTCAAACTTCTCCCTAGGTAGAGCCTTTGTGAAAAAGTCTGTAATGCTCTCCTGCGTGGGCACATATGGGAAGCTTATCTATCTAGCTGAGAACCTCTCACTCGCATAGTGACAATGCACCTCAATGTGATTAGTGTGAGCATGGAACACAAGGTTCCTCGCAACTGCCAATGTGGTCTGACTATCAGTGAAGATGGTGGTGGTAGAAGGCTAACCAACACCCAAATCAGCCATAATGTGTTTGAGCCACACACATTCAACAGTTGTTGTGAAAGCTTTCCTATACTCAGCCTCACAACTCGAAGTGGCCCTAGTAGGTTGCTTCTTGCTCAGCAAATATATGCATGAACTAACAAGCATGAAGCAAAAACTACTAGTGGACACACGAGTGTCATAGCAAGGAGCCCACTCAGAGTTAGACAAAAAATGAAAATCTGGCGGTAGTGATCCCCCCTTGGGATAAAACAACCCAAGTAGCCATGTACCACTCAAGTAGCAAATATGCGTTAACCGCTCGCCAATGCTTGACACCTCGGCAATGCACAAGCTTGCTTATCTGTGAGACAACAAACTTAAATATCTCTCCGAGTACTGCATAAGTAAATCAAGCATCCAACAGCCTGCTCATAGAGAAGAGCATCCAATGCATTTTCAGCATCATGAAGACTCAATCATAAACCTATCTCCATAGGAGTGGCAATAGGTTTACAGTCTTCAAGGCCAAAACACTACAATAATGTGTCAATATATTTCGTTTGAGACAAAACCATTCCACCAAATAATGATGCAAATGCGCCAAATCAAACATCTCAAATAAACTCAATGCCGAAATAATGATGCAAATGCCCAAAATCTGACATCTCAAATGAGGCATGTACATTAGACTTGGAATCAGCAATATGGTTCTCATGAGGACTAGCGAGCAGCATGACATCAACATACACCACAAAGATCAGAAGTACTTCGTTAGCCTGCTTAACATATAAAGTGCTTTTAGTTGGATTGTTCTCAAAACCATGTGAAATTAGATAGGCATGTATCTTTTCATACCAACATGTGGTACTTGCTTTAAACCATATAATGCCTTCTGTAAGCGGGCACCTAGTTTTCATGCCCTTTCTGCACAAAGCCATGATGCTCAAAAACATAAAATTCTTCATGCACGTCACCATTCAATACTGATGTTATAATGTCCAACCGATGTACATTCTAGTCATGATGCGTTGCAAGTTAACACACGCTACAAAAACTAGTCACTCGGCAAGTATGTGCAAAGGTTTCATCAAAATCAACTCCTCTTTCCTACGCATAACCCTTTGCAACAAGCCTAGCTATATACATGTCAACTGTTCCAATAGGTTTACAGTTCAGCTTGTATACCCACTTAGTGCCAATGGCCTTCTTGCTAGGAGGCAAGTCACATAAAGACCACATACCATTTTTCATAATAGCATCATATTCAAATTGCATTGCAGCCATCCAACGTTCAAAATCTTGTGCTTCATCAAACGAAATAGGTTTAGTCTCATCACAGAGACTAGATGTAGCCATAGCATAGCAACCTATTGCAAAAGAGGCACTATCATAGCCTACACGAGTATGATATGATAGAGGTGCATCTAATTTGCTATCATGCAAAGTGTGCACTAGCCATTTTGGCATAGTTTTTGCCTCCTCAATATGAGCTCTCTCATCAATAAGTGCATCATGTAGATCTACATCAGAAATACAATGATCTACATCATCACATGAAACCTGTAAAGGCTGAGAACTTGTCTCATTAGGAGCACTAGACTCTCTACCTGTAAAAAGAGGCAGCAAAATATCATACATATTGCCTTTGGAACTAACAGATGTTTCCTTTGTACATGACAGTAAAGGTTGAATAACATCTTCCATAGAAACAACATCACAGCTAACCAAAAATGCATATAGTTTGTGGATAATACAAACCGTAGCCTTTGCTTTCAGAACTATAACAAAAAAAATACAATTTACTGCTTTATCATCCAATTTCTTATGATGTTGTTCAAGCATTAATGCATATGCCAGACAACCAAAAACATGTAGATGAGCAACAGATGGCTTGCGACCATGCCAAGCCTCATATGGAGTTATAGAATACAGTGCTTTAGTGGGACACTTGTTAAGTACATATGTTGCACACACAAGAGCGTCAAGCAAGAAACTATGTGGTAAAGGTTAACTCCTAACCATGTACCTTTCCATTTCCATTAGTGACATGTTATCTCGTTCAACAACTCCATTCTTCTCAAGTGTATATGAAACTCTACATTGATGTTTTATCCTACGTTCAGCCAGAAATGCATTAAAGTTAGAAGACATATATTCCCCCCTCGATCAGAATGGAGGGTGCCCATTTTATATGCTAACAATTTTGAGCTAAAACCAACAACTTTTTGAAGCAAAGAAACACTTCGGACTTTGCTTTGAGTGGATATACCCATGCATGCCTGGAGAAATCATATATGAAAATCATGAAGTAAAGATAGTTTCCAAAACATAGTTTCCAAAAGTAGCCTGAACTCAACCATCTTTTGGAAACGAGGAAATCTGCATTTTGCCCAAAGTACATCCTTTACACACAGGTTTTCTAGGTGCCTCAAGTTTGGGCAAACAGGACACCATTTCAGATTTTTGCATGCATAGCAAACCTGAAAAATTTAGATGACCAAAGCGTGGATTGCAAAGCTTTGCATCTGACATAGCCTGAGAATCATGTGTTGTACATGCCGAATCATTCACAGATCTTTCATAGTCTATAAGGTTATACAGTCCACGACATAAAATGCCAGAAGCAATAATCAAGTCACCATTTGACAAATCATGAATTGTACATCACTCATCAACAAATTTTGCAACCAAGCCAATCTTGGCTAATGCTAAAACTGATAACATAGTTTTCTTGATCCTAACATAAATAAAGCATCTAACAAGGTGAAAGAACTCCCATCAGTAGTAGCCAATATGATCTTAACAACTCCCATGACAGGATAAGAGGAGTTTTTAGCACATGTGACAGTATTCCTTGTAGGGGCAGGCTCAAGTGAAGTGAAGAAACTCTGTTGCGAGGTAATATGTTTTGTTGCCGCACTATCAAAACACCAAACACCTAAGTCTATTGCAGACATACATTGCTCATGAGAAGATGGGTCAAAACAGCAAACAGTAAAAAATGCCCGTTCTTCATTCTGCACAAGATTAGCAGACCTTCTTTTTGGTGTAGAGTCCTCTATAACAATCGTTCCACCCTCTTTCTTCATTATGCACAAGATTAGTAGACTCTGTTTTGGGTGTAGAGGACTATGCAATAACCATTCCATCCTCTTTCTAGCAAATGCCCGTTCTAAGTCATTTTGCACAGGATTAGTAGACTCTGTTTTTGGTGTAGAGGCCTCTACAACAACCATTCCGGCCTCTTTCTTCTTTGCCTTTTTAAAAGTCAGTTTTGGATAGCTCGTAATGACATGATCATTTTCTTTAGAGTATTCACAATACAATTTCTGTGTTTTTTATTTCTTCTCATCTTTCTCTCCCTTCTTCAAATGTGCAACATTTGCAAATTTCTGCTTACTAGTAGAAGAGCTCCATTTTCCTTTTCCCTTCTGAATAGCTAGGAAAGCTTGAACTGCAACACGCATAATGGACGTATTTTACCTAGACTAATCTTCTTGCAATAGAAAAGAAACTAGATCTTTAGTGATATGGCATTTGGATTGCCTTTCATCATCAAACAAAGAGTAGAAACAAAAACTCTGATATGAACAAGAAAGACCATTTAAAACAGTCTGCAAGTGAGTTATCTGGTATAACTTCATCAACGGAAATCAATTGTTCCTTCAAATCCTAAATCTTTGTCAGAAAACTATCCATAGAATCACCTTCATTCATACGCTCACTCTCCAACTCTTTTTAGAGGTAAGCAACATGAGCCTCATTCTTGGCTTGATACGTGGTAAGTGTATTCCAAGCATCCTTAGCTATTCTACAAGAGCGAATATGAGGAATAATGGCATGTTTGACAGACAAGTCTATGAATGCATGTGCTTGAGCATCTGTACCATCCCAACAAGTTTTCTCTATAGTAGGTGTAGTAGCAACCACAGCACGAACAAGAATCTAAAGAATATCAGCATCTTCAATTCCATCTCCATCAGCTTCAATACCTATATTTGCAGGTGTAATAGGATGATTTTCAACACCATGCACTATTTTCCATAGTCCACAATTTGTAATTGGTATTGTCCAACTTATCCTCAACATCCAACATACAGAATACATCACTACTTTTAGCCATGACCACTAACTAAAATACCCTGATGCAGAAAAATAACTATATCTCAAAAATTTGAACAAAACTACCTTGATGAGTTCTATTAGATCTGTAGTAGACTTCAAGATGCTTATAGTGGCGAACCGAAACCTGTATATATCTTTGGCTAAAAAATACAAAATATCATGCATAAGTAGTATGATAGTGTGTTTGGAGGCCGAAACACGCTCAGATCGTGATTTCGGCACCATAGAGCGAAGGAGTTCTGATCTCCTAATCACCCTCAGTATGCTCACCAAATTTCATGCAGTTCTTAGACTATGAAGAGAGGGGTGTTGACGATGCTATGGATGAAGTGGCGACCTACTCTGATACCAATTGTTGGAGTTAGACGTCTATGCAGGCACATAAAAAACAGAAGGAAGAAGAAGAAGCTTGGAGCACAACACACAATAGTGAATGTATTACCACTAAAACTTACAAAGAAAGAGGGAAAAAAGTGCCCCGATGGTCCTAATGTGTTCACACACATCACTACCTAAATATATCAACAACTTTTGAGATAAATAAATGTTTAGGTCTTTGATTTGCATAAAAGTGTTAGAGATGCCCTAGGTTTGAATTTGCATCACAATATCACTTTTGAGACCTCCAAGTTTAGAAACTCTAGACATGGAATAAAATTAAGGCGTTATCTTATGATGAACTAAATGTTTAGACCAAAACGATTTACTTAAAGCATGATTCTCAAAAGTTTCATAGAGATACTTTAATTATCCTATCCGTGCTCCACATTTCTGTGATCCAACATTTGGCTTGATTCTTTCATCTTCATGTTCAAATTTCAACGAGACAAGATAATGTAGATAACGTTTAGAGAGAGAATGTAAAACATTTTGTCCAAATTTTTGCCCATATGCATAAATTGAACTAATTATTCATTCTAAAAATTATCTCCAAAATGTATAATTAAGACCTCAAAATGAATTATTTCACAATCAAAATTCCCTTTTCCATTTCTAAGTTACATATTGACTACTATAAGGAAAGTACCATTTTTCCTTGAGCCTAATTGTTCGGAAGGATCTCTATATTTTGTTGGTATATTTCAATTATGGAAGTCATCCCAACGATTTTGTCTCCATTATATTTGTTTAAATTGCTTCTTGACTTTTAAAGGTACTAATCACTTAGCATAAATTTCTTTAAACAACTTGTCGTATGCTGATGAGCATAGTAATGACTAGTAGAAAATGAACATCGAAAGACTAGATATTTGTCCGTTGCGTTGCTTTACACTCCTAATAAAGTCACAGAAAGGCTCTATACTTGGCACTCATTAGACTCTCTTCCATTGGAGTTATCCCCTAGGGGGACTTTAATATGGTGAAAGTCTTGTCTCATAGATATGGCCTAAGGGGATGTGTAATTGATGGAATTGAGAAAGATTTCTAGACTAAGTTAAGCTACACCATGATCTCGTAGAAGTCAAAGACACATATGGTTTCTCTTGGTTATACATCCATTTGGGCAAAGATTTGTGAAAAGCTAGACTTAATAAAAGCTATAGCTTGAATGACATCATCCACTATCATGGTTCCCCAAGCCTTTCATAATGTGTGGACTTAGTTTTCTATGAACACTACCCTATTATTCTCACCTTCAAAGCTCATTTTATACATACGAAGGCCCCTCAATTTCATGTAGATCCCTCATCATCTCCCTTTCTTTCATTCGACACCTGATCTCCACAACGTGGAGTGAGGCCTTTAGATGTTATAACTCTCTAGCTACGTGTTGGAAGATGGTTGTCAAGCAGTCCCAAGTTTTCTATGTCAAGGCCCAAAAAGAAATTCTTAAGATTTGACAACTGAGAAGGGAAAGTATGTATGTTCGGCTTTGACATTTGGATATGGAAGTCAATAATGATAATTTCCTTCTCCAAGTGACTGTGAAAAATTAGATGCTAAGATATGAAGAGGAACCCAAAGAAACATGCAGATCTACTTTAAGGGTTTGTGGGTAAGCAAAGTAGACAAACCAATGAAAAATATCTATAAGATTTTAAAGAAGAAACAACTCAAGGAACATATCCAATTTCTAGTACATAACAATACGTTGAATATGAGAACACTTCATTCAACTCTGAGGGGTGTCCATACCCCTCACTGCTTAGAGGCATGACTCCATGATTACCATCTCATGAATCAAATTAAAAAGGAATTCCTCAAGACATTGTGCATCTTCTTAAGTCCCCTATAATTGACATATAGATTCATGAAGTTATTGATGTTCTACTTAGTTTGGGGTCTTGGGAATAAGTTCTTGAATACTTTTAAGGGGAAATTAGGATAACTCACAAAACAAAATAGAGATATGGAAGAATTAAAAATGGCAAACCTTCACTATGATACAAACTAGGTATAAGAACTTAGGTAAGGTTATTGAAAATCATATTACCTTCTATATGCACTCTTGGATCAATGAAGAAGAAAAGGGTTTCATAAAGGGAAGATCCATCCATGAGGGTATTACAGATATGTGGGGAGTCATGGAAGGTTCCAAGGAATCTTTGCAATATTTCCTCGTCATCAAGATAGTTTTTAGCAAAGAATATGATCACCTAGAGTGGGATTTTATTCTGCAATCTCTAAAAGACATGGCTCATGGTCATAAAGACATCAACATGATCTCTATGCTTATGGGGAACTCCTTGGATCAAATTAATATCCATGATAAAATCTCTTAGGAAATCAAGATAAAATGCTCCATTTGAGAGCGCTTCCCTCTCACTCCTCTTCTTTTTGTTATTGCCACTGATGTCCTTAGCTTCTTCCTGATACATCATGACCTACTTGGGTACTTTGAGAATCTTGGGATCCCTCACAATGAGAACCATTTATTAATGAGATTGTTTGCTGATGACATGAATGATTTTGTGCATAAGTACAACACAAATATCAACATATTCTGGTAACGTCCATATGTTTGCTTCATCGCATTTGGATCTAAAATAAATCACCCCAAAACTATGTTCAAGACCATCTATGGGACTGCGTCAGAATTCTTCACTAACGAGGGTTATACCGAAATATACAACGGATAGATTGTTTGGCTCCTTGGCATCCAAAATTGGCTTTGAATTCTCTATAGCCTAGCCATGGAACTAGGTTCCTGTAAAACTAGGTATTGAATTGGCCTAGTAGAAGAAACCTTGGTAGGCATGCAATGATTATCAACACCTTCCTCATTTCTTGTATTATCTATTGTTAGGCATGTTGGAGTTCAAAATATAAAGAATTATGAAAACCTTAATTTGTGGAGGTTTCCACTAGTCTAGTGATCCCAATAGGAGGAATATTCCCAAGATAAAGTAGATCTTGTTTGCTAACTAGAAAGGGTAAGATGGTTTGATCATTCTGGATACGAGAGTTATGGTAGATAAATTGGCTATGAAGTGGTTGATCAAAGCATGGTGCAATGTGGAAGCTTTTTGTGCAAAACTTATCCCTAGACATAAATCCTCTCTCAAGCTTAAGGGAATCCCTATTTGGAAGGGTCATGAAGGGTCCTTCAATATTATTCAATGACATTTACCCAATTAGGAGAGTTGACTATGATGATTAGTATCTTCTCTAACAAAGAATGAGTGTCTAGGGCCACTCAAAGGCACATCTCCTTCTTTTAAATGACACCCCTCTCGGAATTAAGGGTTTAGATGGTTCAATGGTAGTAAATTGGAGAAAGTTATGAGTATCATTGCAAAATGGACTTGTTCTACCTAAAGTGATCTTTCTAGAACAAAACAGGGATTAACTCCTCAGCTTTTGAGGTAGTTGGATTGCCTTTCATCATCAATCAAAGAGTAGAAACAAAACTTTGATATGAATCTGGAAGACAATCGAGAAGAGTCTACATAATTGAACTATCTCACAAGACTTCATCAATAGATATCAACTACTATCTATGGAATCTCGTTCATTCATGTGTTCACTCTCGAACTATTTTGGGAGGAAAAAACATGAGCCTCATTTGTTGCTTGGTGTCGTGGCAAGTGTGTCCCAAGCATCGTTTGCTATGTTGTAGGAGGGAATGTGAGGAATAACAACACATTTGATAGATAAGGCTATCAATGCGTGCCTGAGCATCTTTGCTATCCCAACAAATTTTCATTATACTAGGTGTAGCATGAACTGCATCATGAACAAGAAGTTGAAGAAAATCACCTTCAATGCCATGTACATCAGCTTTAGTAATTGTATTTGCAATTGTAGTAGGACATTTTTCAACACCCTGCACAATATTCCACAGTCTTTTTGTAACCAATACATGATACATCATATATGCCTATAATGGGTAACTTCTACCATTGAACTTATCCTTAATATCCAACATACGGAATACATAATTGCTTTTAGACATGGCTGCTAACTAAAATACCATAATGCAAAATAATGATTGTATCTCAAAATATTGAAGAAATCTACCCTATTGGGTTCTGCTAAACTTGTAGTAGACTTTGAGGAGCTTATAGTAGCTAATCAAAACCTGTATATATGTTGTCACACAAGAATATGAGATTGCATGCATAGGAACTTCCATAGTGAATTCAGAGGTCAAAAGGAGCTTAGATCATGATTTCAACACCACACAATGGAGCTGATTCAAACTCCTAATTGCCTTGATTATATTCACCAATTATTTTGCGATTCTAAGACTATGACCTGAGGGGAGTGGATGATGCCCTAGATGAAGCAGCGGCCTACTCTCATTTATCATGGAATTGCTGAAGTTTGAGGTCTATGGAAGCATGCAAACAACAAAATAAAGAAAAAGAAGCTTGGAGATATCACACAATATTAAATGCATTACCAAGAGAATGTACAAAGATAAGTAACTCTTTAGGCTTATATTTGTATATACAAGCTGGGGGAAGGAAACCTCCTAAGGAGAGGAAAAAGTATCATGGTGGTCCTAGTGTGTTCACACAAATCCCTACCAAAATATATCAACAAACATTTCACTAAGTTGTCAGATTTTTCACAAAAAAATATGATGTGGTATAATATTGTTTGAAACATGATTTGTATGAATTGCATACTTGATTTTTCCTTTGAAAGAAAAAGAATTTATGTTAATCTTGAAAGTATCATTAATACAATATCTTAATTAATATCTTAATTCAGAAATAGACATATAAATAACTATATTTCTCAACTTAATATATATCTTTGCTTTCTAATAGCTTTTGAAAGTGAAGACCTAAATTAAAATTTAAAAAAATATTTCAAATAGTTTGTATGTAATTATCTCAAGAAATTGTGATTACTAGTTAATTTAGCTAAAATAATTACCGAGCTTGGATTTTGTACCATGTTTGGAAATAAATATATTGAGAAATCAACTCACTAGCGAGAGGATAGGTATGAGAACTTGCCCTCGCATTGAAACTTACTAACCTATGGTTTCTCTAGAAAGTGGCAAGTAACAACCTACCCTCTCCTCATGTGTATGTTTCTTAAGAGTTAAAAGAAATGAAGCTAAACCGATTGAGGATGTTTAAGATCTTTTAATGAAAAAAAATAAATATTTTTGTACCAAGTAGGTCTATGTTGTGTGAAAATATATAAATTCAGAAAGTATTTAAACTATGGGTTTGTTCATTCAATAGAGAGCTCCGTACATACATACTTTCAAATGCATGTACATTCATACACACACACATACATACATACATATATATATATATATATATATATATATATATATATATATATATATATATATATATATATATATATATATATATACATATCTAAGAAATACAAGAACTTGAAACATAGATATAAGATGATCTCAGGGTGTGTGATATGGATCCATATTCTTACATTATTATTTATTTTCTTTCACTTTATGCATGTTAGGTAATGTTGAATGTTCACTTATCCTATTAAATTTAAAGAGTAATACTTATTCTCTACATCATTTATACTTTTATCAATTCATATATTTCCATTTATATTCCAATAATTTTGTACAAACTAACTTGTAACTATTATTATATTCTTCCATTTTCTAGTATCATTATGTTAGATCTTTATTATGTATAATTTTGTTGACATCCTAATCACTATATATTTATTCTCTCTCTATAGATACATATACACACATACACACACATGTGTGTATGCATGTATATGTGTATGTGTGTGTGTATGTATGTATGTATGTATGTATATATGTATGTATGTATTTATGTGTGTATGTGTGCATCTATATATGTTTGTGCACATAAGGCTTTTATTCGTATGCATGCATGGATGCATGTTTGTTTTCGTTTATCATCTCTATATGTATTGATGCGTATATATATGTTGAATATATGTATACACATATGTACATATGTATGTATGTATGTATGTATGTATGTATGTATGTATGTATGAATGAATGAATGAATGGATGCACGTATGTATGTATGTATGTATGTATGTATGTATGTATGTATAAAAGAGTGTGTGCATGTAAGTATGTATGTATGTTTGAGAGAATGTGTGCATGTAAGTTTGTATATATGTATGTGTGTATGAATGTGTGTATGTATGTATGTATGTATATATTTATGTATTTATGTATGTATGTATGTGTGAGTATGTATGTATGTATGTATTGATAGATGTATGTATTGATGTAGGTATGTATGTATCTATGTAGAGATGCATTTATGTACGTGTGTATTGATCGAAATGAAGCTCCACCATTAAGAACCTTGGATCAAACAAACATTAGAATTGGTAAACACTAAAGGAGAAAGGAAAACCTATGAGTTTGAATCTTGAACCACCTCCAAAATAAAGATCCTCAAATTCTTTCATTTACAACAAACAGTGTTTCTTGCATTGTAGGAAAAGCTATTATAAATTTAGAGCGAGCTTTTCAAAGTTGCATATATATAGTTTATCTTTAAGAATTCGAATTTTGCATGTTCTGTCACATTATTTGTTTAGATAATCATGTGATCTAGGAATCCCGTTGTTGAGTAAAGACAATATGTGCTTTTAGGCTAAGTTTGATTAGCCATATGTGCTATGCTAGAGTCCATAAATTTGTATCACACTATCTTGAGAGCAAATTTTTCTCCTATAGAGTCTATACATTTGTTCAAGTGTTCATTATCTTTGAGTAAGATTTTTTCAGAAAGTGTTTTCAAGTTTTGAGATTAATGTATGGAGACTTTCTTAGTACATAACCTTCTACTGCATAAGTGTATCATGAGTGAACTTTGGAGAGGGTATCACATGATTCATGTTGCTATGAATTGATACTTCTACCAATAGTGGTATTTTTAACGATCATAAAATTCCATTAGGAGTTAAGAGACAATGCTATGTCACCCGTAACAAATGTGAATATAAGAAGAGAATAAATCAAAACTTGAAGCATGACCACTATGCGAATTCTGCACTTAAGCAAGGTTGTCTATACATGGCGGGAGAATTTGAATTTTTTAAGGTAACTTTCAAGTTCTCTGTGATTAAAAGAATATTTAAGAACATTCAAGTCCATAAAACTCTAGGAGAAGAGCAAGATAGTAGAAGTTCCTTCATATATAGAAAAGGTTAACATGAACAACCATCAACCATAGAGGCTTCAGAATTATCCTTTCATGAGGTGAAATTCTTTGAGAAAATAGATTAATCCCGCATAACCAAGGCCAAGGATCCAAAAAATCCAAATAGTAATAATTTAAAAGCATTTAGAGAGTATAATGTTTTTGTATTAATTCATTCTCACCATATTATCAATATTATTTACTTATATCAAAGACTTAGACACAAACATGAAGTTACCAGAGAACTTGAAAGGATTGTTTTCAGCATTCACAAAGATGAGAAAGATACAAGTAAAGATTAATATGGGAAACCTAAGGAAGTACCAAGTAATACTGTAAATTATTGACTCATTAAGATGCTTATGATGCATTAGGATGAAGACAATCCACATTGATGATGATGGTCTTGTGGAGAATACTAAGAATGGGTTGAAGGCGCATGAGAAGTAGAAACCATTGGCAAGTTCTCTATATACTACAATTAATCAAATGTTTAGCACAAATAACCTTCTAGGTCATTGAAGAAATAAACAAAGTTTAAGGATCCACCACGTGAAATAGATTTGATGTGTTCCAAAGATACAACCAAAGGCATATAGCTTGATGAGGTGGAAAGGATAGGGATGGAGGATGGTTCAACAATAATCAAAGCAAAAAAAGGGGTAAAAAAGATCAATAATAGAGAAGGATAAAGATCTCGTGGAAGAGGATTAAAAATTGAGGTTGAAGAAGATTCTAAGCATGCATCATCCCCGAGAACCTGAGGGAGTGGCTGAGAGATAGTTTTGAAGTCATTGTTAGCATGAATAATTTTAGGGCTAAAGCTTTGGCTTTTAGAATCGAAATTATATATGATTCGGCTTGTAGAATCCAAATTAGACATGTTCATTCAAATTAGTTAATAACCTCATCATTTAAGCTTTCAAGCCCGTTCTTGAGGAAAACCCTAATGTGCTTTAAGAATAAGATTTAGTAACCATATGTATATATGCTAGATGCCCTAATCTTGTACCACACTATCTTGAAAGTTATTTTTTCTCCTACTTGGAGTATCAATTTGTTCAATTATTTATTCCTTTTTAGTAGTTAGAATATTTTCAAAAGTGTTTGCACGTTTTGTGATTAATCTTTGGACATATTTTGATTAAATAAAGTTTTAATGCACAAGTATATCATCCAAAAAATTCCAGGAGAAGAGCAAGATGGTAGAATTTCATCCATAGATCTAAAACATTAACAAGAACAACTATTCACCATAAAGGCTTAGAGTTCTCCTTTCATGAGGGGACATTGATTGATAAAATACATTATTCCGAGATAACCAAGTCCAAGGCTCTAGAACTAGCCAAATACTGATCAAATAAGAGCAATTTCAGACTATAAGGTACTTATATTAATGCATTCTTACCATATTAACAATATTATTTCCTCGTATCAAAGAATTAGGCACAAACATGAAGTTATCGGAGATCTTGAAAACTTCCATTGTTTGAATCCCTTATTCCAGAGTCTCTTGGCACTCAAGACATTTCAAGGCTCCACGTTTCTCATGCATTGGATCGGGAACCAAGTAGAGTCATTTTGTCTTATACCTGCAACCCACTTCCAATCTTCACTGATTCTGATGTGAGGTTTGAATATGTTCGAGCTCGACCACAAGGATCTTACCAAGGTTAATCCTTTGGGTGAGACCGGAATCGGAGAGAATAAGAGGGTGAGGATGTCTAGGTTTTTCCATCTAGGGTAGCCTACCAAAGTAATCACATTCGTGTTTCTAAAAATTAATGTGGCCCAAGAGGAATCTCTGTTGCACGAGGTCTTAATCATCCACTTTGTCGCAAGATTATTGGCCATGTCGCCAATGTCCATAATACCCAGACCTCCATTCTTCTTTCGGCTAGTGCATATGGACCATTTGATTTTAGGCACTCCCCTCCCGTTATGGTCCCAAGTCGAGAGAAAGTTCCTACAAGTACTTTCTAATTTGGCTTATTCTTGATTCTTCGTCTCCAGCAAGAAAGAAAGTATATGATTGAGGATATGAGGAACGTGTTGATCACCATGGCGCGACCAACAAGATTGATTTGCAAACCCCTCCAATAGTTAAGTTTATTATTAAGTCTAGCAAGGACCCAAGCCCACCTTTGTTCCAGAGTAACACCGAATCCCAAGGGGATACCAAGAATGCAAGCAACCTGACCTAATTGAATGCTTTGGCATCCGTGCATAGTGAGGATATTGGGTTGATTCCCTTTGATAGCCCTGAACGCAGTCTTGGAATGGTTAATTTTGGACCTAGAGGCCTCACAAAAAGTGTCGATGCACCACCAAAAGGTTTCCAAGGTGGTATTGTCATTGTGAACAAAGGCATTTGTGTCATCCGCAAATAGCCTCATGGTCATTTGCCCAGAGTTATGTGGCAAAGTAATGTGTCTTATGTGACTAAGCTCCATCTGTTGCTCCACAAGTCGGCTCAGTCCTTCAGTGGTGATGGCGAAGAGCAACCCGGCCAATAGGTAGCCTTGCCTAATTGATCGTTTTAGTTTGATTGCCTTCGAAATTTGTCCGTTGACATTGACTTTGGTCGAAGCATTACCAAAGAGAGTGGAGATCATCTTGAGGAATCTCTGACTACACCCGAGGTCTTTTAGCGATTGTAAAATATTGTCCAATTCCAATCTATCGTAGGCTTTGTCAAAGTCAATCTTGAGGAAGACAATGTCCTGATTAGATTCTTCAACAAATTCTAGAACTTCTGAGAGATCAATGATGGCTTCCAATATTGATCTTCCCTTAATGAAGCTTTTTTGGTCTTTGCTAAGCCACTGGTCTAAATGATAGGATATCTTGTTGGCAATGACTTTAGCAAGAATCTTATATCCGATTTGAAGCATTGCGATAGGTCTCCAATTCTCAATTCTGTTCCCCTCCCCTTTTCTATGAATAAGTTTGATGATGCCATTGTTGAGACAAGTGGGAAGGGCACCGAACTTGAGAGCCTCAAGCCAAACAAGACGCAAGGGGGTGGCCACCACATATTTGAATAATTTAAAGAACTCATTAGTGAGCCCATCAGGCCACGGGCTCTTGCAATTCGGAAACAAATCTATAACTTCCAGGATCTCTTGTTCAAAAATGGAGGCATCAAGTAGAGTGCGCAAGTTGCATGGGATTCTATGGAAGGAAGTCCGAGAGATGGTGGACATGCAATCCCATCTATGGGGGGAGAGGGGACAAGCACTACCCAAGAGACTCGTGAAGTGTGCTTCTATAATGCCAATGTTTTCTTCCTCAGTTTTACATTCCACCCCATCCTTGTCAAGCAGTAGCGGGATCTCATCTCTGATTTGTTTTCTTCTGAGAATATTGAACATCTCTTTGGAAGGTCTATCTGCCTTACCAGCCCACTATTCCTTAAAATAAATTTGAAGGTTTTTCCTTTTGATCTCCTCCTCGTATCTTAATCTTCCTATGATATTTTGGAGTCCCTTCTGAGATTGAATCTTCCCTTTATTAACTTCTTCTTCGAGTCTCCTTAGCCGGCAGTATAGGTTTTCTCTACGTCTTCGGCGGATGTTTTTTAGAACCTTCGTGGTCCTAATCAAGATCTCATGAGAGTTTTCCACCACGTTTCTCCAACAGTGGGCTGGAGAGGATGGCAAAGGCCTCAAGCCAAACGTTAGTGATTTCATGGTGGATAGAGGGGAGTGAAAAGACAAACGGACTGACGTGAAACCAAGGTGCCTTGCGACTTTTAGATAGAGGGGGGAAGGTGAGCACCATTGGATAATGATCTGAGATGATGAGGTGGATACATTGCCTTAGGGTGGGAGGACCCCATTGATGGACGAGATTCTGCGAAATGTAGCTTTTGTCGAGTCTCTATTTCCTCAAGTCCCCACCCAATTGAAGATTGGACCAAGAAAAGCCATTCGGGTCCTTGACTTCGACCACATCTAGAAACAGTTTGGTTTGGTCCCATGTGTCTTTCTCCTGTCCATCAATGATATGGCCCTTGTTGTTCCACCTATCAGAGGGGTCCTTCACCATATTGAAGTCACCGCAAATCATGACATTATGAGAGAACAAGTCCAAGGAGGACCAAGTACGAACTACTTACACTTGAGGTGAATGCTAACCTTAATCATGCTCTGTATTTTCCATATGAGAAAATAAATATTCCACTAATGAATGTATGGTACATGGGAATGGGAAAAATAATATCCAAAGAATGATGAAGATGGGATACAAGAAGCTCATTCGTGGACTATCGAATTTTTTTTCTTGCAGAACAACTTTGAATAAAAAATAGAAAAGTATGAGGGACAGTTGAAACTTATAGATATATCTGGTGATCCTTTCATCGCATGCATGGGGATGGTCTTGATTTTCCAATTTTTGTTACATAAGTCAAACACGTTTTGGTTTTTGAAAGAAGGAGAATTTTTACAATTCGAAATTCATCAAAATAGACAATTTAGGGATATTTTTTTTAAGGAACCATTATTTAGGGGGCCACCATCGCTTTACCAGTAGCATTCAAATGCATGCCCCTTCTGGTACCAAGATTTGACTTCATGTTTATTGAAGAAGGAATCCCACTTTTGATCCGTGGAGACATGCATAAGAATTGAGATCGAAGTAAATTCTAAGCATGGATCATCCCTGAGAAGCTGAGGAAGTGCCTGACAGATAGTTTTGAAATCAGTGTTAGCATGAATAAATTTAGGGCCAGAGCTTCTAAAACAGATATCGTGGTATTGTCAAAATCAACATACGCATTCCACATCCTTAAGAATGAAGACATTTGTGTCATCAGAAAACGTTTGTGTCCTCCGCACCGTCTTCTTCTTTGATCGCGAGTTCGTACAGACTTGATCAACTTCTTCGGCGCAAAGTTCAAACGTCTTGACCACAGAGGCTTGATAAACTCTGCAATTTATATTGACGTTCTCTCGGTCATGGCTCTTGGCGCTCACGTCCTGACCGAGTGAGGCATGGTCAATGATACAAATAGAATTACTTGCGTCAAAGTCATGCATTTCTTCCATTTTGCACGCGGGCATAGCACTGCGATGCTTCATTTGGTCTCAATATCTATGAGCGCAAAGCGATGGGAAGTCGCCGGAACGAGTCAAACTTTAATCTTTCCGACACAGAAATCGTGCGAGAATAACCATACAGAAATCATGTTTTGAATACGAAATGGAACTAAACGCGACTACATGACATTGCTCACCAGAACTCAATGAATTTTGGTTGCGCATCTACCTTCGATGTAAGGTATGCATAGTAGCGATAGTTCACTACTTTCATTGATTCTCGACAAGGTTTACTATATTCATTGCATGCGGCAGAGGAGATCTAAAAGAAGTGAGATAATTACGCAGACATGTTGTGTACCTAATCCTAAGATAGAGTAATAGAATCTTGAAAGTCCGTGGACATAACCAAAACCCTAATAGTGTTGTCAATTAAAATCTCCTCATATCGCAATAGTAATAAATTATTGAGCAGGCATAAATAAGGACTTGAAACGAGTGTCTATCTGGTTAACCTTTCATCTCGAGAAGATTAAAGTGGATGATAGGATCATGTACAAGTTTATCATCAAATCTTTAATTAATGGATTCCTAACAACGCTAAACTTTTCTTATGTGGTTTGAGTGCTTTCTTTGTAGATTCTAGAGTCTGAAATTTCACATCTCCACATAGGAAAAAGGGTTATTTCATATCTAAAGAAGTAGATGAGAATAGAAAAAAGGGTTTTATCATATCTCGAATTCACATCCTTTCAATGATGATTTGTAGATCAAGTCATATACTAACTCTCATTGGACGAAATTTAAAGAGGATAGAAGAAACGAAAGTAGTATGCTTGTCTTGAAAGGATCCCATAATAGCCCTTATCATAATATACTTTTCATTATGGGGCTTAAGAAATGTGAAAGAAATGTTATTTAAGAAACATTTTGAAGAGTTATTGATCCACATTCAAGATGTTCCAATAAACTATAACAACATGTGTAGTGCTTACTTTGAAGCCAAACACATGGTTCATGCTATTGCTAAAAGCAATATTGAAATTCGTTGTCATTTTGTGAGGGAGGAAGTTCTTTATATGAATGTAACCGTTTGCTATATATGAACCAAACAATAATTTATAGAATTGTTTCAATAAAAAATTGTATTATGCAAAGCTAACCAAGTCCAAAAGAAGTTAAGGTATAAAGGATCTTAGCTCAAGCTTGAGGGGAGGTGTTGGAAATAAATCTGCAACCTTAAAAGCACTAAATAAAACGACCTTTGGAAATGTGGAAATCCAAATGGAAAAAAAAAAGGTACAAATTTCACCCGCCAAAAGCCGCCAACAAAACCTTTCCAAACTATCGATTCCACTAAGATATAAAAGAGTTTCCTAGATTATGCAAAAATCGAAGTAAAATTTACGATGAATATTGACACTTATATATTTATTGTACAACTCATGGAACGCAAATGAGTGGGTCTTTTCATGCTACCTAGTTACTTATGGCTAAGCTAGAAATCCCCTTGTCAAGAAAGCCCCTCTTCTACTTTAAAAATTAGTTTGAGTATCCATATCTCATAGGCTACATGATGTGATTTGTTGCACACTACATCTTACTTGAGAGGAGCGTTGATTTATAAGCTAGCCTAAAGTGTTCTTGAATTTGAGGTTTGAATTTCTTATAAGATGTGGATTCCAGAACATAAGGAAGTCCATATTTCAAGAGAAATCTAAAATCTCACCAAACTATAGACCTGAAGAGGTGAGAGAAGAATAAAAACAGAAAAGTGCAATTAGCTGAAGCAGCCAAACAAACTTAATATTTTTTTTCAATGCTATAATATCTACGGTTTATGTCGAAGTGAACCTTATTGAAGCTACTTGGAAATCAGTGGCCACATCCAACGAACCCTCATTTAGAGGATGGGTTTAGACATGGAGCGAAGCGTGTAACTATTCACCATTATTAAAAAAAAAAAGGATTTTTTTTTATATAAATTTCGTTATTGCGCTCAGTCCACCATGATTGCTGGTGTTAGCTCTTGCCGATGTTGAATATTTTGTAGCTCATCTCAAAAATTGTATTTCCGGACTATGTAAAGTGTTTGATATAAAGATAAGCTTAGACTTCATAGTGTTTTTTGGGGATATAAATATCAATTTTGGAATATATATATATATATATATATATGCATGGAAGACTGTAAAAGGTGCACAATTGCAAAGACTTAGTCGATAAAGCTTCAATAGGTAGAAACTCTGTGTCCATCATGGACCAATGCAAAAGCTAACAAGATATGTGGTGTTTCGCCCTGGTGCAAGCGATGTTGTCGTAGCAAAGAGGATATTGGCCACCTGTTCTTTGTTTGCCCTAAATCCCTTCGGTTATGGAGGGTCCTTGGTCGTTCTCTAGGACTCTAAGAACAAATCAACTGGAAGCAAGTCCTTATTGGTCAAGCGATTGGTTGCTCTACAACGTTGTGGAATGCGATCAAGGGAGAGATCCTTTGGAAGATTTGGCACGAAAGATGCGCTCAAAACTATGGCAATACCCCCAAGGAATGGTTGATCGAGAAGTCCCTATTCCCTCTTGGCAAAAGAATTGTTAACTATAAGAAACCCCCCCCCCCTTCAGACATCACAAAGAGCTACAGTAGGTCAACAATAAGATTAAAACGAAGTGGGCTCCGCACGATGGGGATGCGAGATTTATCAATCTCCTCTATAATGTCATGTAAGCTTTTTCAGGTCTTCCATGAAGGCTCGAAAAGAAAATTAGACTTCAGAAACATAGTAGTTGGATGCAAGCTTTGTTGGGTGTTGTGATCGGTTGCATCGCATCTCTCTAGAACAACATTTTTGGAGGATCTAGCAGGAAAGATGTGCTCTTTACTTTGGTAACTCCCCCAAGGTAGTGGTTGTTTGATACCCCCTTTTTGGTTCCATCAAGTTCTCCTTTTGTTCAGTTTAAGCCCATGTGGGCCCCGCTTGTGGGTGATGAGTGGGTGATTCACCTTCAGTGTATGCCATCTGAACTTTGTAAAAGCTACCCATGTTCTGTGGGATTCGAGGGATCCCGTGGGCACTAGTCCCCTTCTCTTTAATTCAAGCCCGAGAGAGTAGGCTAAGGCCAAACTTCCTTTATTTAAAAAAAAGAAAACATGGCTACTTGAAAATCTATCCACTTTATGATGACTCTAAGTCTAGGAGATACTTGGAGAATCCTGAAAGAGAAGCTTATAATGACAGTTAATGCTTGTTTGTATACATGCGCATGCATCCAAATAGGGGTATAACTGAGAAAATTTTCCTTTGATCCTTGAGAACATTCTAAAGTGTTACTTGATTCTATCCCAAGACATGGTAGAAATCGCTTACATCCATCCAAAAGGATGGTGGAAATCAAAGAAGTGATTGCACCTTAGCATCAATTGAACTTTGATATTCAATAGATAGATGTTAGGCTCCATGATTGCGTCTTTGGTAACAATGCAACTTGCTAATAACACATGTAAAGCTTGAAATAACTCTTCCTTTTGGAAGGATTAGAGATTTCTTTTATATTTTGGTTTCATTAAAGCTAATTGTAGCTTCAAAAAAAACCTAAGCAAGTGGTCTTTAGGAAATGACATAAGTTCCTAAAGAAAGGAATCCAATTTTGACCTTTTCATTTAGGAATACAAAGTTCCAAGAAAGAGATTGCCAATCCATGAACGTTTTCTAGACAAGCTCATAAATATTCTACGATCAATACATCAAGATGTCCTTTTGAATAATATTCTATAGATAGATGCGATCACATATTGAAATCTTTGAGATCTTTACAAGTACCTATCCTAGAAATAAGAGGACATAATTACTAACCCTAAGTGCAATATAAAGAAAGTTAACATCTTCAAGGTATAGATGTGTATGGAACGTTATCTAGAAAATAGCTTTGAGGTATCCTAAATTCAGAAAAAGGGTGGGATGTCTAACCCTAAAGTATTTGTATTTATAGCATGCCGAAGTTCTAGCTCATATGATGAGCAAAGCATTAACTTTCTTGACAATCAATTACGCATGCCCTAATTTAGGTTGAAAAGGTATATATTTTGCAAAAGCTATTTGTAAAGCTACGTCATTAAACTCTTCCAAGATATGGGTAAGCTATCACTCCTAGGAAAGAATCCCAATAATTCTTAAGTGAAAAAGATTATGATGAAGTGTTCATTGTACCATTACTATAAATTGGTTCAATTATCAAAGGATACTTGTACTTTAAATTATGCAATGAAAGTGGACTGTCGAATTATATATAAAGTACTCTAGTAACATCAAACAATTGAACAATGCTAGAAACTTTTTTCAGACTCTAGAAAAAGAGTTTTTTCCCACATACAAAGGAAAGTTCTAATCAAACTTTCTTCAAGAAATGCGAAACCATATCTTACGGTGATTCTTTAGCTGGATACTTGAGACATGAAGCACTTGAAGTAGTAAAGCTTTGAGAGTCTTGTCCAAAATTCAAGAATTTCTTTCAAATTAATGCAAAAGATTAAAAAACAATATATGGAGAGAATCTCATTATCGAAGAGAGGTAAACTCCACGAGTTTTCTTTTGAATTCAATTTCAAATTTTTCCTTGATATTAGTGATACCTTTTTAGGTAGAATATCTAACTACCATCAACATCAAAAGCTGTATAGAAATAGTAAACGTATAATCATCTGGTAGTAGAGCAATGTAAAGTGATTGGAGCTAATCTTTTTGAGTATATATTGTATCATCTTGAATTGAGAGAATTCCTCCACAACTCCTTTGCATCATACGTGCAATATCAATACACATTTTGATTCATTTCTATTCATTTGGCATCCATTGTCTATTATTACAATACCTTCTATAACTCTTTCATTTTTGTAGAGTCATTCCTTAGTGTATAGATACTCAATCTCCAATCCATCAATTGGATCATTTAGTGCTGAGAGCACGCTTACAAGGTTGCATCAATATTGGGTGTGTAGATCTCAAGTCATGAATGACTATATGTAAGCCTGCTTGCACATCTTCAACTCCATAAAATGTCAAGTTGACCCCCTAAACGTCTTAGATTCTTTTTCATAGTGCATTGTGAGTATAAATTCATGAAATAAATTTACTTAATTAGCTTATAGCCTCAATTAAAGCTTTCAAAATTCTCTCTAGATAATTGATATGTGTATGTATGTATGTTTGTATGTACTAAGCAAAATACTTAGAGCTTCTCTTCTCAAATCGGAAAATTTGTAAGGTTTCTTGAACTTCAAACTCATTTTTTTATGTAGAATCATTTCGAATCATGAATCATAGAAAGTATACTAAGTATCTCTAAAGTCACTTGGGTAGTTGTTGAGCAGGATTTTGCGAGCACAATCCCATCTCTATAGATATCTCCACCACATCTTCATAGTTTGCTATATGTACTACAAGAAACAAAAATGTAGGTGAAATTTTCTTAGAGCACATCATAAGATGCATCATTTCAACAAGTGTCCTATTCTTCCCCTTTTGAAAACCATTATGTTCTAAACTATAGGGAATAGTTAGCTAAGGAGAGATGCCTTTGTCTTAAAGAAAATACTTGAAGTATTTAGACAAATATTCTCCTTCCCTATCAGCTCTTAGAATCGAGATCCTTGATTGAATTTCATTCTCAACCATAGCAAAAAAGTTATTAAATATTCAAAATACTTTTCAATTTGCATTAACACCTACAACCCATCAATATTAGGAGTATCATCAATGAATGTAACAAATATCTGAATCACTGAATATAATATGCCCTCATAGGTCCATTCTCTTGTGAATGTATGGTCTATAATTTCTTGGTAGCTAGGATATATACATGCGTCATGAGAGGAAGCTTATGAATCTTTCCTTCAAGACATCCTTCATATGCTTTTGCATCATCTAGTAAAGGAAGAGTCGGAAGGACTTCCACTATACGTTGATCTTTGATGTGATTAAGAATTGTGTAAATGATATGACCAAATATAGCATGCCATAATTTCATGTTTTTCTTAGATGTTGATGACCTAACCTCATCATTCTCTTCCAGATTGTTTTGGTGATCTTCATCTTGAAGTAGCATAGGCTACAAAAATATTGATATTTTGGTACTATGATGGTGTCAAATTTCCACCTAAGCCTTCACACAACAACATAGTCCTTGAGGATGAATGTGACTCTGTTACAATGTGCAACACATACACAAGAACTATTGATGAAGTCCATTGGAAAGTCTTTTACAACCTCTTGCAAACACATAAGAGCTTGGATTCGGTCTCATACATTAATGAGTGAGCTTTTCTACATCATTAAAAAAAGTTTAAGGAGATGTATTTCACAACTCTCATGAATGAAATCCTTGGGATGCGAATTCCTACAACTTTTGTGTGCTTCTAATTTCCTTCGATAATTTCAGACGATATTTCAAGTTTTCTTAGTAAGAGCCTTCTCGTAACAACTATAGCTCTCAATATTTATGGTCCAATCCTTGTTTCCATGGCTCTCTATAACAATCACCCCTTCATTTTCATCTTTTTTTGTGTGAATATTTCAAGTATTCTGCTTTGTCATGGCCATGATCTACCTGATAGAGCGACAAAAAGGAGGGCTCAAAACCTTATGCGTATTGACAGGACAAACAAAAAGAAAATGAAAAGTGGATTAAGTACACGAAAAATTCTAGCAATTAGATTCATCCAAAGTTCTCTAATTTTCCTTATCACTTGAATCATTCTTTTCTAAAAAGATAAGCCATAAAGTTATTTCATGTATATTTCATGACCAAATCCATTGATCAAAGAAGTCTAATACTCAAAAAAAGCACATATATCAAACATTTGTTTTCATTGGAGATGACTGATTCAATGGATTAGGGCCATACCAAGTTCTCTGTTTGCCCTTATCACTTTAATCATCCGTGTCTAAACATGCAAGTGTGATCTCATGTGTATCTTATGACATAAATCAATGATCAGAAATTTTTTATACTCTAAAAAAGCAAATATATATCAAACAATTGTTTTGAATGGAGACAATTGATTGAAGCGATTAACGCCATGAGTTGTTCGTGTCTTGTTTCTCCTTCAAGCAACTATACCATGTGTAATTCATGATATAAAAAAATGTACAAACATACAGTGTACTAAAAAAAAAAGAAAATAATTTCAAAACATTTATTGTCAATCGAGACAACCTAATCAAGCGACGAGGGTCATGTGAAATTCTCCAATGGCCCTAATTGCTTTAATAGGTCTCGTCCAAAGAAGTGTAATTTTTCCTTTCATTTCTTTTAGATCTCCTCTGCCGCATGCAATGAATAAAGTAAACCTTGTTGAGAATCAATAAAAGCAGTTAACTATCTCTACTATGCATATATTACATCCACGGTATATGTACAATGAAAATTCCATGAGTTTGGTTAGGGGTGCCATGTAATTGCGTTTAGCTCCATTTCATATCAAAACATGATTTTGGTATGGTTATTCTTGCACAATTCTTCAGTGTCCAAAAGATTAAAGGTTGAGCCATTCCGGCGACTTTCTATCCCTTTGCGCTCATAGATATCAAGAGCAAATGAAGCATCGCGGTGGTATGGCAGCGTGCAAAATGAAAGAAATGCATGACTTTGACGCAATAATTCTCTTTGTATTATTGATCATGCCTCACTATGTCGGGACGCGAACGCAATAGCGATGGCAGAGAGGAAGTCAATATAAACTGCACTGTTTATCAAACCCCTGTGGCCAAAACGTTTGAACTTTGTGCCGGAGGTGTTGATCAAGTCCGCATGAATTCGCGATCAAGAAGAAGACGGTGCGGAGGAATGTTTTTCCCTTATATCGCTGACTCGAGTATTTATTCACAGCTGGAAGTTGGAATCACGACGCCGGCCTTTATAAGTCTTGTCGAAAATTACCTGTACAAGATGTATCAATGCAGTTGGTAATATCCTATCACTCGAATTTGAATCTGAACAGAGACATCAACGGGAATCGATGTGGATGCTTTTCCGCATAGTACAAGTCGAAATGCAGAGATGCAATTTGTCTGCATGCATCGCATTCAAAACTTAACAGATACATCGACGGGAGTGACCGGACGGAGCTCCATCCGTCAAGCGGCAGAATCGAAGGCTTTTTTCGTGACTGTGGTCTAAAAGTATGATACCCAAGAGCGCTTCGTTGAACCAGAAGCTGAATGTAGCACTAAATTAAAGAGAATCGCCATCGTTCCAGACGTCGATGAACTCGCCATGGTTGGCCAAATTCCATCGTCAAAGTTCAAGAGCAGCTCTGTAATGATAAAGAGAAAATGCTCCGGATATTCTTCTTTACCTAGCACTCACAATAACTCGGTCTACGTATGCATCTTTGAGCCCATTTCTGTGAAGGAAGTGGCTCCCATATAATCCTGACACGAAACTGTGAGGAGAAGAGGACAGCGCTATCTTCTGTATTTCCTCAATGATATAACAAATGGTCTCTTATATCTCCTGAATCGACATTGGGAAAATTGCCTGGACACCTTATCGAGTGTTTTAGTGTTGTATTAATCCTCCTGTTGTATTCTTCAACTTAAATCAAATAGGATGTATGCCATGACCACAAATTCCTTTTCTTTTTTAACATGAGAATCTTATGTGCGACATATAATCCAGGAACTAAAAATTATTAAGCCATGTTACATCTTCTCCTTTTCCCAATTCCTAGATATTAACGCATTAAAATTTGAAATACTGTCAAGAAATAGACATTCACGAGGCATGTTTCATCTTGTCCTTTTTGCAATTTCTACATATTAAGGGAATTGACAAATTGGAATAGTTATGAAGACGGCATCCTAGATGATATTCACTTGCAGGGTGGAATAATTACTGAGTATAGCATCTTCAAAGGGTCTCCTGGAATGGCTCGTTTTCGTAATCATTGAAATGGATTTGCAGCTCTCAGCACTAGCACTTGATAGATATGGAGGACAATTATGTGCTTCTTTGTGTGGTTTCCCAAATTCGTACCAATAAAAACAAGCCTTATTAGTTTCCCAACCTCTGTAGAAGTTCCTAAGTCTATTGTATACCTTAAACTATTTCTCAAAAAGATTCTCTCGCCATCTTGAAGGCAAATGGTAATGAACGCTAAAGTAAGGGGCTTGATATACAAGGAACTTCACACTCCTTAAATGCGCTTTGAGACCTATAACTTTGTGTGGATGAAGACCTTAACTAAAATCTTTGTACGTCCATAAATGTTCACCTTGGCGATACAATAAGGAAATGACAATTATATTAGAAAACCTACTAAAAATATCGATGAATGGAGTGTATGCTCCAAAATCTACCCGTGACAGATTCAATACCTGGGACTCTCTTTATTCTCTACCATCTTCTGTGATCCTCTCATCATGGTGGTGACTATTGCTAACCAATCAAAACAAAAAGCTTTCCCTATGATAAGAATTTATAAATCATTTGAGCCTTCATCAAGAGATGAATAACTTTCAAGGTTTTCAAGGACTCCTTGGTTGAACATCTAGGTTTGTTGATTGAGCTGAGAAATATTGACTTCATAGATGCTATGGGTTGCAAAGTATCATTGACCTTATCTGTTCCCCATTTTTATCTCTCTACATATATATTATCTTTTTTTTCATCATTTCTCAATCATCATCTCCTTATGGTTCTGCACCCATTGAAGAAGTCAGCATGGTTCCATGGTGGTCCCTTGGTGGTCGTTCTTCCTTCTCTTTGTCAATACATCGAGCAAGCCTAGAATCATGCTTTCCAAGATTATGCGACTCTTGTTAGGTGTTGCAATGTTGTAGTTAAGGATTCTCAGCACATCATGTGATACACCCAGCTTCACATCAAACAAATTAGAAAAGAAGGAAGAGAGAGTCTCTTAAAGAGGCTTACACAATTGCAATAGGAGTTTAACAATGGAAAGGTACATGTGTAATAAGGCTTTCTTAAAATTAGGAAAAATCTTATATTTGAAAAAGAGACTCAAAGAAAGAATCTCTTCCTCTGCTCTAAAGAATGGTGCTTAGACAAAATTGAAAAGCTCAGAAAAAGAAACGTATACAATTTTTAAGAAAATGTAGGAAAGCAGCTCTTCCCTGGAATGATCAACAAAGATCGATTGAGTTGTGCAAGTTAGGAGAAAAAGAGTGACCTATTATTTTTGATACATTTCAAAGCACCTTAGTATTTAATCATGTCTGTCTAGTTTGGGGCAAGAACGTGTGCAAAATATCTCAAGGTTTAGATCCAAAAGTATTCCATAGTGCATTGTTGAGAGAATGAAGATCCATTGTTCATTAGTGATATCTTGGAGGCGATTGATGCCCTTCGCTCAGGGAAATCCCTTGCCTAGACAATCTCGCTAATATTTTCTTCAAAGATTTTATGGAGTACTTCTTGTTCATTCATTTCTAGTGTGGAGGGAGGCCCTTTTTTTGGTGCTCTTATGATATGTTTGAATGAAGGAGTCATTAAATGGGTTCATAAGAAAGATAGGAAGAACATGATTTCGGACAATAGGCCAATCCCCATGCCACAAACAAGAGATACGATCAATGCCAATGCCTTGACTTATTGCATAATCAACCACCTTCTGACATGGCTTTCCAAAGATAGAAAAATTGACATTAAGGGAAGATCCATTTAAGAAGCAATTACGAAAGTCCAAGAAGGTCTTGAATTTTCCTATATACGTTGTGTCTTAAGATAGAATTCGATGAATCATATGATAGATTGGAATGGGATTTCCTATTACAATATATAAAGGATTTGGGTGTAAGTCTAGGATTCATCAAGATACTTTCCATTCTCTTGGCCAGCTCTTGGGCTAAAATTAACACTCTCAATCATGTTTCTATGCCTAGCTAGTTCGCTCAAGATATCCAAAAAACATTATTTCTTGGTAGCTCCACTATAGTTTTCTATTGCATAATAAGTCCTCAACTACCTTGTCAAAAGTAGAGTTGAGTTTGGTCAAATGATAGGTCTTTCTATTCTTCAGAGGCAAGATCAAATGTTCCTTTAGGTGTTGTTTGATGGCACAAATGTCCTCATCCTTCACGTTGTGGAATGTGTGTCTTGATTTTGCGAATGTCATGATATTTTTTGTAGAAGTTTTGGCCCTAAAATTTTGCATTCAAACATTATTTCAAAATTAGCTCTTTTGCCACTCCCTAAGCTTCTCAAGGATGACGCATGCTTAGAATTCACTTAGACATCAATTTGTATGCCTTTGTTGAGTTCTATTAGGCATCAATATCTCGATTGACCAAAAATCGGATTTTCTCCTTAAGAAAAATGGATCCAAATTTTGGCACTAAAAGGGTATGTATCTGAATGCTACTGTTAAAGGAATAGTTACACCCTACATAATGCTTCCCCAAATAAATCCCTACATTGTCTATGTTGATGAATTTTGGCATTTTGAAAATTGAGCTACTTTCAAGGACCAAAATGTGCTTGAATTATGTAACAAAAATCAGAAAATGAATAACATCCCCATGTTGAGGAAAGGAGCAACAACATTATCTACAACTCTTCCTAGTTCCCTCATACTTCTCTCTTTTGTATTCAAAGTTATCTTGTAAGAACAAAAATGGTTTGATAATCCATGAATCAGCTTCTTGTATGCCATTTTCTTCCTATTTTAAATATTTTTTTCCATTCTCTTGTACCACACATCAGTTTGTAGAATCTTTATTTTTCCATATGCAAAATAAATGGTATGACTAGGGTTCACATTCACCTCAAGTTTAAATAGCTTTTACTCCTTCTTTGCTCACAGAGGTAGCTTACAATGCTCTTTGGTTTCCCACAAATCATCCTTTTGAGTTTAATTAGAATTGATATCCTCTCTGAACCCTTTACCTCACAAAGACTAGCTTCTCATTGATAGTAGGTACATGCTAGATATCCTTTAGGAAATTTCCACTTTGATTTCCTTCTAAAACCACATGCCTAGTGTGTGTGGTATGATGTGGAGCTCTAGGTCGTCTCTCCACATGCCCTTGTTCGTTGGAACCTTCATAATTGAAAATATATTTGTCTTGCATGTCATGTGTTTCTTGTATCCGCTATCAATATAAAATAAATTATCCTCATTTTGGTACTAGTTTGCTCATCTACATCTTGCCTAGGAAATTATTAACATCATTTGATGAGGGCTGGATGGAAACGTTTACAGTCCCTTGTGACATGAGTTGTACCTTTGGTTTTGTGAGTTTGGCTTTCATTTTATTATCACTCCCGTGCAGAATTTCCTTTATTTTGAGATATTGACCTTCCATCTACACCATTTTTGCTTTGTTGGTTGTATCTATATCATCTTCCACGAGATATTTCTCCTCTTTGATCATATGATTTTCGTTACCCTTGTTTTTATTGTTGTTGAAGCTTCCTTCACCCCCATCTTCTCCACCTAGTCAACCTCTATGCATTTGGTTGTCTCTATAGCAGACACCAGATAAAGTTCCTTTGGTGGATCTTGAAACTTTAATCATTGCTTCAATGATCATGAAGGTTGTTTGTGCTTAAAGTTTGGTAAATGTTTTCAAGTATATAGAGAAGTGTTTAAGGGTTTCTTTTTCTCATGTTCTCTCAACCCATTCTCATCACTCTCCACAAGATCATCATCATCAATATGGACTCCATTCATCCTAATGCATCATAAACTCCTTAATGTTTTAATCATTTGTATTATTAGTTGATACTTTGTTAGGTTTTCCATATCAATATTTTGTTGTATCTTTCTCATTTTTGTGAATATTGAATACAATCTTTTCAAATTCTTCGAGAACTTCATGTTTGTGTAAAGTTCTTTGACATGGGGAAATAATACTGATAATCTAGTGAGAATGAGTTAATATGAATATCTTATAGTCTCTAGAACCTCTTATTTAATCATTATTTTGTTCCTCTGAAAGCCTTGGCCTTGGTATGTAGGAATATATTTTATCAATCAATTTCCCTTGATGAAAGGAGAATTCCTAAGCCTCTACGGTTGATAAAGGTTCTTGTTAGACTTTTCTATCTATGGATAAAACTCTACGATCTTGCTCTTCTCATGGAATTTGATAAACTCTAAAGTTCTTTAAAATCCTTTTGATCACAGACACCTTGAAATTTAGCTTTAAAAATTCAAGATTTCCCTCTATAAAAATACAACCTTGGTTGACATTAGAATTCTCCTTTTTGCTTTATCTTTGGACGTTTCCAATGTTTGTTTGATCCAATAGATCGAATGTTGGAGCTTCATTTCCAATAACACATACATACATACATACATACATGCATATGTGCATACATACATACATCCATATGTACGTACATACATACATACATCCATTCATATATATAAGCATAAATACCTACATCAATACATACATCCATACGTACATACATACATGCATGTGTACATAAATACATACATACATACATACATACATACATACGTATATACAAGCATACATACATTCATACATGCATACATACATAAATAAATACATACATAGATACACACACATACATACATACATAAGTACATACATACATACATACATACACAAACATACATACATACCTATATGCAAACTTTCTTTCATACATACATACTAGCATGCGCACATTCTTTAATACATACATACTTACTTGCATACATTCATACATACATGAATACATACACAGATTCATACATAAATAGACACATATGTACAAACACACATACATACATACATGCATGCATACATACATACATACATACATACACAGATACATACATACATACATGCATGCATGCATACATACATATATACATACATACATACATACATACATACATAAATAAATACATACATACATGCATGCATACATGCATACATACATACATAACATACATCCATACATACATATGTACATACACACACAAATATATATATATATATATATATATATATATATATATATATATATATATATATATATATATATATATATATATATATATATATATGTGTGTGTGTGTGTGTGTGTGTGTGTCTGTGTGTATGAAAAACTGCTCTTCGTCCTAGATATTTGCATGAATGTCACAAACAAAAGGGTACGATGAATCATTGTAACCCCTTTTCTTAATTAATGAAAAGCAGCACCATCGGAGGCTACACATGCACTATGGTAGTGTTTTGTGTTCGATATGCGAGTAAATTCCATGTTGTGTAGTGTGTTATGTGATGCAGAATTTGTTATCTTGAATTCTTTATTCTCTATCAAGTCTATGCGACTGCCATATTTGAATTGTAGTGAATATAAGTATGTCTAAAATAACTGTTAATTCAAATCACAAATTCGTATTGAGTGACTATAGTGAAGTTTGCAAAGAGTGTTGTGGATTAGTGTTATTGAAATAAGCAGTGGTGATAGTAGATTGTGTTATCGAAGAACCGACACCACAAGAAAGAGATATATTTTTTCAAGAAATACAAATCCAAGAATAATAACCGAGGTAGATGTTTTGTTCCAGAAGCTAATTGGCTCAAATGTGTGGAAATATGCATCAATCCTAATAAAGACGGAGCATCATGTTTATTGCCAAAATATCATCTGGTTATAAGGCATGAGACTATGCATTCATGTGTACATCATTGATTTCAATAATATCTCTTTTAATATGTCTATGCACCTTAGTTGAGTTTGTTGGGCCCTTCACCCCTCAAGGCGTGGAGGCAGGTGAGAAGGGGAAGCGGGGTGTTCAACCCCTCTGAGTTGCAGATGGACACCATTCACCGCCTGGGTCATCAAAACGTAAAATAAATTCTCCTCCAAGGGGCCATTGGGCATTTAGGATTGCCATTCCACCTAGTTCTCTTGTCACGCCTTAGGGTCATACCTTTGTATTCCCTATCTTAATATGGCTTCAAGCTCTATTTCTTAGTACTTTCTAGGTATCCAACGCTTTGTTTATGGGGTTTGAGGGGTTCCCATCGGCACTTTGAGAACTTCTTTTTGTACTTTGAAATTACTACAAGCTTATCCAAAAGTGTAGATCTCAATGATCTTCAATCGATATCGGCATTTAGAATTACTTGACGCTTATTCAAAAGAGTAAATCTCAATGATGTTCAGTCTACATAGGCATACTTCTAGAAATCGATATGGCGATCAAGAGGTACCACGATTTAAAAGTGAGGAAATCAAAACGCATTCTCTAGGCCTCATAAGGATTTTCATAAAGAAGGGTTTCTTAGTCATTCAAATCAAAATCATTTATGTAATACAAACAAGTCATTATCTACATGTAGAATAGAAATCCAATCATTCCGAATCTCTAGTTCATTTTAAGTATGTAAGAAGTAAATGATGTATGTAAGTGGCTTTACTCACACAAGCTCAATTTCGCAACCATAATCCTAACTCCATGTATCTATTTATGTATGTAATTATGTATGCGAATATGTATGTATGTATGTATGCATGTATGCATTTATGTATGTGTGGATTTATCTATGAATATATCAATGCAAGAAGTATAACATATTTAGAAAAATATATTACAACATCGATAAAAAAAGATAGGAAAGACGAAATATATAAAGTTTTAAGAAAATATTTCAACATAACTACAATTTATATATACCTAAACAATACGAATCCTCTAGTTCATACAAACCAATGTAGTAAAAGACAAATAACTACAAATAACATAGGATACATATTAAAAAATATGAAGAGGAAAATCTAAAACGGTCAGTCACAATGGAAGAAATAAATGAATAAACACGTACACAGATAGAAATACAAATAAAGATGCACATTGAAATATGTCTGTATACAGATACATACACACGTACACACACAGATATATATATATATATATATATATATATATATATATATATATATATATATATATATATATATATATGTAGAATAATAAATGAATATACATGTACATAAATAGAAAAAGAAATGAAGATGTTCATTGAAATAGATCTGTATGCGGATACACACGCGCACACACACACACATACATACATATATATATATATATATATATATATATATATATATATATATATATATATATATATATATATATATATATATATATATATATATATATATATATCTGTGTGTTTGTGCGTGTGTGTCTCTGTGGATGTGGGCACATACATAGCCTTCTGTGCAACCCTACAGTTTTCGGAACTAGAATTTTATCCAAAATAGAGAGATTATGTGTTTTAATAACATAACTATTCAAAGAGTATACTGTAGTGCATCGTCTTCCACAGAGTAAACATCAACACCAAATTGTTGAACGTGATAGAGAAGAAACGACATGGAAAAGATAATAATGAGAGTGAAAAAACATCCCTCTTCGTTAATGTTTGAATAAACAACAAAGAATCGTGAGGCAAACACTAGAGGTTCTAACATTCTTGCTTCCAAACGGTGTAAAATTTTCCATAGGAGGACCGACTTTTTGTTTTCAATGAGAGGGTGCCAAATAGACATAAATTTCATATCCCAACGAAGTCGCCTCCAGTTGAGACACCATTTCTCGTTGGGTCTGATGTGAATGTCATTGCAAGCTTCAACATATGGAAGCCTGTAGAGATGATTAGCATTATACCATTTAAGGCCCATTAGGTCCGAAGCGTCCTCTCGCATAAGTAGTCCTATTTTAGAGCGATCCCAAGTAGGGCATCTACTCAATAAAACATTACATTCCTCATACATGACCGCAGCACTAGGTCAAGGTCCTCAAAGTCCACCCATCTATTCGTGTGCTGTTTCCACAGGTGCTTCCATTGTTTGAATCCCTTGTTCTAGAGTCTCTTGGCACTTAAGACATTCCAAGGCTCCACGTTTCTCATGCCTTGGATCGGGAACCAAATAGAGTTATTTTGTCTTATACCTGTAGCCCACTTCCAGTCTTCACTGATTCTCATGTGAGGTTTGAATCTGTTCCAACTCAACCACAAGGATCTTACCAAGATTGATCCTTTGGGTGAGACTGGAATCGGAGAGAATAAGAGGGTGAGGATGTCGAGGTTTTTCCATCTAGGGTAGCCCACCAGAGAAATCACGTTCGTGTTTCTAAAAATTAATGTGGATGAAGAGGAATCTCTGTTGCACCAGGCCTTAATCATCCACTTTGCTGCAAGTTTATTGCCCATGCTGCTAATTTCCATAATACCCAGACCTCCACTCTCCTTATGGCTAGTGCATATGGACCATTTGATTTTAGGCACTCCCCTCCTATTCTGGTCCCCAATCCAGAGAAAGTTCCTACAATACTTTCTAGTTTGGCTAACTCTTGAACCTTCGGCCTCCAGCAAGAGAGAAAGTATATGATTGAGGATATGAGGAACGTGTTTATCACCATGGCCCGGCCAAAAAGATAAATTTGAAAACCCCTCCAATAGTTAAGTTTATTATTAAGTCTTGCAAGGACCCAGACCCACCTTTGTTCCAGAGTAACACTGAATCCCACAGGGATACCAAGAATGCAAACGACCTGACCTGATTGAATGCTTTGGCATCCCTGCACAGTGAGGAGATGGGGTTGATTCCCTTTGGTAGCCCTAAACACAGTCTTGGAATGGTTAATTTTGGACCTAGAGGCCTCACAAAAAGTGTCGACCCACCACCAAAAGGTTTCCACGCTGGTATCATCATTGTGAACAAAGGCATTTGTGTCATCCATGAATAGCCTCATGGTCATTTCCCCAGAGTTATGTGGCAAAATGATGCCTCTTATGCGACCAAGCTCCATCTCTTGATCCACAAGCCAGCTAAGTCCTTCTGTGGGGATGGTGAAGAGCAGCGAGGCCAATGGGCAACCTTGCCTCATGGATCATTTCAGTTTGATTACCTTTGAAAGTTGCCCGTTGACATTGACTTTGGTCGAAGCGTTACCAAGGAGAGTAGAGATCATCCTAAGGAATCTCTGACTACACCCGAGGTCTTTCAGCGATTGTAAAATATAGTCCCATTCCAATTTGTCGTAGGCTTTGTCAAAGTCAATCTAGAGGAAGACAATGTCCTGATTAGATTCTTCGGCGAAGTCCAGACCTTCCCAGATATCAATGATGGCTTCCAATATTGTCCTTCCCGTAATGAAGCCCTTCTGGTCTTTGCTAAGCCACTAGTCTAATTGGAAGGATATCTTCTGGGCAATGACTTTAGCAAGAATCTTATATCCGGTTTGAAGCATTGTGATGGGTCTCTAGTTCTCAATTCTACTCCTCTCTCCTTTTTTATGAATAATTTTGATGATGCCATTGTTGAGACAAGCGCGAAGGGCACCAAACTAGAGTGCATCAAGCCAGACAAGACCCAAGGGGGTGGCTACCACATATTTGAGTGGCCAAGATCTTTGGTGGTCAAAAGCTATTTTGCATAGCAATTCAATCAGAATTCTATTAGAGCTTTCTGCCCCACCATTCACCCTTGGATAGTAAGCACATGACTTTTTGTGAAAAACTTTGTACCTATCAAAGATAATGTGAAGCAATTGGTTGACAAAGTGTGTGCCCCTATCACTGGTAATTTCAAGTGAGAAACTGAATCTTGAGAAAGCACAATTGTACAAAAACTTAGCCACCATCAAGGCCGTGCAATCTGTATAGGCCATAGCTTCTATCCACTTACATGCATAGCATGTGGCCATCAGAATCTACGTCTTACCCCTAGGTTGACTATTTGGACTTATTAGACCAATAAAATCAAGACCCCATCATCCGAAAGGTAGCCATCCTTTGGACATGAACAATCGTCAAAAATCTAAT
>CM035421.1:165208910-165363910 GCA_020310875.1 Ceratopteris richardii
GGGTACCAACTTCTAGAAATATCAAACTATACACACCTCTAGTACTCCGAATACTCAAGGGAGGTTCTCCTTATAGAATTATACCCTATAACATTTTTGTGTGCAGGTACATGCAATAGCAAATGACAATTTGACAAATGTGAAACTGAGAAACCATATATTCACAGGGAAAGTAGCAATGAGAAGTTTAAAAAAGAGAGAAAACCCAACTTCTTAGCTTAGAAAAGGATTATAGAGGGCCAAAAATACAATAGTAGATAGAGATTGACTCGCATTAATGACTCAAAATATATATGATTATCAATGTATGATACAAAAGAGATGAAGTGGACTTACTCGTACGTATGTGATCTAAGTTTATGTTCAACCATGAGGCTCAATGGCTCATTTTTTTTCTATCATCCGGGTGATTAAGAATCACTCCTATTTATACTCATAAATCTAGTTCATTCTTTCAAAATTTGAAGACATTCCATTCAGCAAATTCAGAGAAATCAGCGTCGAGGTGCTCACTGGTCTATTTCTGCTACAGTCCTAAAAAGTCGGGGGTATAGCTAAACTTGCTAAATTGATTTCTCTTAGCATAGTTCATCTTTTTACATCATTCCACTTGCAAATGGTAGCTTACTAAGCTAATTAAATACCCCTAGAAGGAATTTTATCAATTTCTACTCTGCTGGTCACACTGAGCAAAACCTTTAGCAGGTGTCAAGACATAAATAGAACGTTTTCTTGAGTTTGTGACTTCCAAAGTTATCTGTTTTGATTGAATCATTGCACACATTATTTCCAAAGGACATAGGCCAATTCTTGGTGTCACTGGAAAGCTGAGGAAGTCTACTAATCAAGTCTGAAACAAAAGAGGGCTGGTACAAAGCAGGTTTAGCAGTACCTACTCAATCTCTTGGATCATCCATCCATCTTTCCCAACAGTGGTATCAGAGCAAATAAGGTAAAATGGGAGATGGTTTTCCTTCATTTATTGATAAATTGGACAGGAACAACTATCAAGCTTGGTCTCTAAGGATGAAGACCTAGTTACAAGGAAGGAGTCTCTATGGATACATCTCAGGAGATGAGGAATTCCCCTCATTCAAAGCAAGAGGATTGCCAACCAAGGAGGAACAAGAAAAACTCAACCCATGGTGTGCTAAGGATGCATTGGCAAGGTCTTACTTACTCAACTCTATCTCTGACTTTCTTTTGCCACATATCAGAAATTGCAAGACTTCCCAAGAGACTTGGGAAACCCTGTCATCATATTTTTCCTCCAATACAAGGGCTAGGAAAAATCAGTTGTGGATTGAATTCACAACACTAAGGAAGCAACCTAAGCAAGCTGTTTCAGAATTTGTGACCAAGATCAAAGATGTTGCAGATCAGTTAGCAAGCATAGGAGAAGAAATGGAAGAAGAATAGATTGTGAGGCAGGTAATCAATGGAATCAAGGCTGATGACAAGTGGGAAAGCTTCACCACTGCAATGGATCTCTACATAAACATGCACACTCTAGATCTTACAACTCTCATGGGTCAACTATTTACACATGAAGCAAAGCTCACCAAGAGTGGAGATACATCCAAAGGTAACAACTCTTCTGCCCTATATACTGATAAGAAATCTAAGGATAAAGGCAAAAGTAAGAAGGTAGAAGATGAAGGCTCTACCTCCCAAGCCAACTATGCAGGGAGAGGTAGATCTTCAAGAGGAAGGGGCAGAGGAGGTAAGCAAGGTAGGGGGAGACCCTATAATTCATCACCATGTAACATTTGTGGTTTATCAAATCACACCACAGATGAGTGTTTCAGGAATTACAAAAATCAGAGAGGAAGAGGCTACCAAAGAGGTGGTTACTCACAGTCAAGAGGAAGGTTCAACCATCACCAAGGCCACAACAACAATTACAGCAACAATTACAACAACAATTACAATGGCAACTACTAAGGAGGATATAAATCCAGAAAAGATTACAACAACTATACAGAGGAGCAGGATGACTCTCTTCTGATCATGAACATGACTTCAAAATCGGGTACAAATGATGATCACTTATTTTACATTGACTCAGGGTGTTCAAACCATGCAGCTGGCAATGTGGCACTACTCTCTGATCTTGAGGAACCAAAAGGTAAGCATTAAGTTCAAATAGGTGATGATACAAAGCATTCTGTAGTTGAAGTTGGAAATGTTAAGACTTGTGATGGAAATCAGAATTTGTTGAGCAGGGTACTTTATGTACCAACCATTACCAAAAACTTAGTGAGTGTTGGTCAGATTGTGGAGAAAGGTTTGCAGGTCAGATTTAATCAATATGGAGCATTTGTGGAGGACCCAAGACATGGATTCAAAAGGATAGCTAAAGGAGAAAAATCAGGTAGACTTTTCACTTTTGAGTTAGAAGACACAAAGAATATTGCACTATACAGTTATAAGGATCAAACACTTTTAGAGCTTGAGATTTGGCACAAGAGATTAGGGCATATAGGAGAAAGTACCTTGAAGCAAATGTGCAGGGACCAATGTGTGCCTGGGATACCTAATGTATCCAAGCAACATATGATTTACAAGTGTGGTGCTTGTCAATTTGGTAAGTCTCACAGGTTACCCTTCTCAAGGAAAGGATATATGCATGAAGACTATCTAGAGCTTGTACACACAGATGTATGGGGACCTAGCAAAGATCCCTCAGTCTCAGGTTCAAGGTACTATGTTTCTTTTATTGATGATTATAGCAGATGGACTGTATTATACTTTATGAAGCACAAGGATGAGGTGTTTAATTGTTTTAAAAAATATCTTGCACTAGTTGAAAATCAGATAGGAAGGAATTTGAAGAGGCTAAGGTCAGATGGAGGAGGTGAATACTTCTCCAATGAGTTTGAAAACTTCTTGCAGGATAGAGGCATCAAAAGAGAAATAACCACAAGGTATTCTCCTGAACAGAATGGGGTAGCTGAAAGAAGAAATAGGTTAATTGTTGAGACAGCCAGATCTATGCTTAATGAGAAGAACTTACCTAACTATCTATGGGAAGAGAGTGTTTCTACTGCCACTTACCTCATAAACAGGTTACCATCTAAGTCACTTGATGGTATGACACCCTATGAAGCATGGCATGGTAAGAGACCATCATTAGACCATTGCAAAATATTTGGATGTGTAGCATATGTGCACATTCCCTCTCAGGTAAGAGGTAAGCTAGATCCAAAGGCTGAAAAATGCATTTTCATTGGATATGATTTAAATAAAAAAGGTTATAGATTTTATAACCCTACCAATAAGGGATTTATGGTAAGCAGAGATGTGATCTTTGATTAGAATGATTCTTGGTATGAGAATAAATGCAGGAAGGTCAAACTACCCTATGATTTGGAAGAGGAATTTGCAAAACTTACAAAGGAGGAACCTACTCAGGATGGAGAGTCAAGTTCAGATGATGAAGATACAATCAACCTTGAAGAGTTCAAGGCATGGAAGTCAAAGGACAAAATGAAGATGAAGAAGCTTGAAGACATACCTGAATCTTCAACCCAATCAATCAGAAGATCTCAGAGAGAAAGCAAAAAACCTATCAGATATGGGTATGATACATCTCTTGTTACTAAACATTCAGTTTATCTTGTCAAGGATTTGTCAAATGAAGAACCAGGATCATATGAAGAAGCAATAACCAAATCAGAATGGAAAGAAGATATGGATGAGGAGATTGAAGCCCTCAAAGAGAGTGATACATGGGAGTTAGTACCCAAGAAGGACTCCATGAAGGTAATAGGATCCAGATGGATCTATAAATTGAAAAGAAATATGATGGAACAATTAATAGGTACAAAGCTAGATTGGTAGCCAAGGGTTTTGCACAAACCCAAGGCATTGACTATGAAGAGACATTTTCTCCTGTGGCCAAGATGCCAACAATCAGAGTGTTGGTTAGTGTGGCTGCATCAAAGAATTGGAACATGTACCAATTGGATGTCAAGAATGCTTTCTTGAATGGATGGATTTTAGAGGAGGTATATATGTCACAACCTCCTGGCTATGAAGACCCCAAGAAGGTAACATATGTTTGCAAATTAAAAAAGGCTTTATATGGATTGAAGCAGGCACCTAGGGCATGGAATTACAGGTTAACTACATACCTCCAAGACCAAGGTTTTGTCATGAGCAAGGCAGATACTTCTCTTTTCATTAAGAGAAGTAATTCACAGGTAATCTATCTTTTTGATTATGTTGATGACATCATCATTACAGGCAATGATGTCAATGGAATCAGATATATCAAAAGCCAGATGATGAAGGAATTCAAGATCAATGATCTAGGTTTATAGACATATTTTTTGGGACTTGAATTAGTTTACACTAATTCAGGGATATACATTACTCAGAAAAAGTATGTACAGGATATGTTGAAGAAATTTCAATTGCAGGATGCTAAAGTAGCAAGCACTCCAATGGAGGTAAACCTAAAGCTAAGTGCCCATGAAGGTAATGAAGTCCAAAACATTACAGGTTATCAAAGTATGGTGGGTAGCTTGAACTATGCTACCTTAACAAGAATTGATATTGCATATGGAGTTAGTGTGCTAAGTCAATTTATGCACAAGCCAAGGATACCTCACTTAGAGGCTGCCAAGAGAATCTTGAAGTATCCCAAGGGTACACAGAACCATGGTTTGTATTTTCCTTACACTTCAGATATTGATATAAAAGTCTATTCAGATGCAGATTGGGCAGGATGCAAGGATGATAGGAGAAGCACTTCTAGATACATTTCTTTTGTAGGTGACAAACCAATTTCATGGTCTGCAAAGAAGCAACCAACTGTTGCATTGTCTTCTACAGAAGCAGAGTATAGAGGGCTAGCTAATGCCACTCAAGAAGCAATTTGGATTAAGCTTTTGTATACAGAATTGGGCTTATATACTAGGCCTCTAATTATTTTTGGAGATAATACAAGTTCTCTTCACCTTGCAGCTAATCCTATCTATCATGCCAGGACAAAACACATAGAAGTTCACTATCATTATGTGAGAGAAAAGTTGCTAAGCAAGGATATTCAGATGACCTATGTGTCAACCAACATGCAATGTGCAGATTTGCTGACTAAAGCTTTGGACGGAACCAAACTTTGCAGGTTCAAATCTATGATTGGATTGCACGATATACTTGAAGATTGAAGATGAAGACTTAAGCCAAAATGTTTGGCTTGAGGGGGAGTTGTTGGTGTAAATCACAAGCCTACACATTTGGCTTGAGAGATATCATGAAGACTCTACATACATGAAGAACCATAGAAACATATGCTAGTGGTTAATTACCACTTTACCTCATTGTAAAAGTCAAATTGACTTAGAATCTTTTTGAAATCACCTACCAAAGTGAGTCGTGGAAACGTAGCTCACTTGATTGAAAGAATATCTCCAAGATTTTAGGAGCTTGATCATAGGGAGCCAAAAGCTTGAATTTGAATTCAAATTTTTTAGTCATTTCCTATAAAAATGGATATGGAAAAGTCGCGGGATAACTCTTCATTCTTGAGTCTCATTCTACTGAGTTTGAGTGTGTGTGAGTACTATACTATAGCCTACACCTCTCTACACCATTTGGCAATGTTATTCATGCCAATGGGATTGTACACAAGTGTTAATTAATAGATACATTTACATCATTCATCTGTGTGTTCTCTGCTAGTCTACACAAAAGTCTGTCAACTTGTCAAGGGCATATCTCAGTCAATACTCCACCACATTTAGTGATTCAAAGCTTGTTGGCTTCAGCTTGAAGTCAAGTACATGCTACCAAAATTTGAAGACATTCCATTCAGCAAATTCAGAGAAATCAGTGTCGCGGTGCTCACTGGTCTATTTTTGCTACAATGCTAAAAAGTCGGGGGTATAGCTAAACTTGCGAAATTGATTTCTCTTAGCATAGTTTATCTTTTTACATCATTCCACTTGAAAATGGTAGCTTACTAAGCTAATTAAATACCCCTAGAAGGAATTTTATCAATTTCTATTGTGGTGGTCACATTGAGCAAAACATTCAGCAGGTATCAAGACATAAATAGAAGGTTTTCTTGAGTTTGTGACTTCCAAAGTTATCTGTTTTGATTCAATCATTGAACACATTATTACCAATGGACATAGGCCATTTCTTGGTGTCATTGGAAAGCTAAGGAAGTCTACTAATCAAGTCTGAAACAAAAGAGGGCTGGTACAAAGCAGGTTTAGTAGTACCTACTCAATCTCTTGGATCATCCATCCATCTTTCCCAACATTAAGTAATGAAGAGTTTTGTTCTATTGATTGTTATTATTGTTTATATTGTTTATAGTAAGCATGTGTTTTAATACTTTATTTATATAATTCATTCATATGTGTGTACATAAGTGTATATGTATATGTGTGTATATGTATGTATGTGCATGTGTATGTGTGTGTATATGTATGCATGTGCATGTGCATGTGTAAGTGTATATGTGTGTATGAGTATGTGCATGTGCATGTGTATGTGTGTGTATATGTATGTGCATGTATATGTGTAACTCTATGTGTATATGTGTGTATGTGCATGTATATGTGTATATGTAGGTATGTGCATGTGTGTGTGCATGTGTATATTGCATGTGTATGTGGATGCATTTCCATTTGCATCCATGTGCATGCATGTGAATGTGCATGCATGTGGATGTGCACATACATGTATTTACGTATATGTTAATGTGTGTATGTGTATATATATATATATATATATATATATATATATATATATATATATATATATATATATATATATATATATATATATATATATATATATATATATATATATATATATATATATATATATATATATATGCAATAATGCATGCATGTAAGTCTTTTTATGTGGTTGTAGAAATGTTTGTGCATATGCATGTGTATATTTGTGAAAGTGCATCTTCATCATGTATAAGTGTATAAGTGCATATCACTAAGTGTGAGTATGCTATCTAATGAAAATAACTATCTAACGAAAATAACAGAATTCAAATGATATACAAAGAATAGAAATTGTACTTATAATAGTTAGCCATACTTTTTGCTTGGTTAGATTCTTGAATAACCTGCAATAAAGAGAGAAAGAAGAGAGAGAGAGAGAGAGAGAGAGAGAGAGAGAGAATTCAAAGAGAGAAAGATGTAGAAAGAGAGAAACAGAGACAGAGGGAGACAATAAGAGAGAGCTTAGGCAAAACAACAATTCTGCATATGCTTGTTTCAGCTCGTAAGCGCAACACAATTGCAAATGTTGGAGAGCTCTTTGATCAGATGCGTGAAAATGCCAATCAAAGAGCCTCCAATGTTTTATTTTTTTTCCATCAACAGACCGTCGTGTAAGTGATGGTAACACGTCAAAAAAACCACTCGAATTGGCACCGCATAAGCAACATTTTTTAGCATTGCTTATGCGATGCAAAAAGCGTCGCTTATGCAATGCTTTTTAAAATCGTCGTGTTAGCGATGCTCTATGCAAGCATCGCACACCCCGTCACACCACACATAAAAAAAAAATGTCTTTTGGCTTGTCGTTTAATCGATGGTGTGTGCTCGACGCTCATTGCGATGCATTTTGCAATTTTATAGCGGCAAAATTGTGTCGCCTTAACCGTCGCTATGCGCCCGTATTCCTTGTAGTGGATCATTTTGATTTCAACAACATCATGACCTCTAAGAATGATATCCTCTACATACACACACAAGTATATTACTTTAGACATAGTTTTCTTAATGAAAAGTGATGAATCATCCTTGCACAATTGAAATGTTTTGTCCTACAAGAATGTAACTAATCTATGGTTCCAATCTCTAGGAGCTTGCTTCAATCCAGATAGTTTTTTTTTTGGGTTTACACATATACGCAGGGTGTGATTCATCTACAAATCCATGAGGTTGTCCCATGTACCCTTCCTCTGAAATTCTACCATTCAAGAATCCTTTTTTACTTGCATCTGATAGATATTCCAATTCTTTGAAGTAGCTATACTCATTAGTACTCTGATTGTAGGCATCTTTGCCCCAAGAGAGAAAATCTCCTCATAATACATGCCTTGGGTTTGAGCGAACCCTTTTCCCACAAGCCTTGCTTTATACCTGCTTATTGAAGAATCCAAATTCTTTTTTACCTTATAGCTCCATCTAGATCCAATGATCTTCATGGATGGCTTCTTGGGAACCAACTCTCATGTCTGATTGTTTTGAAGGGATTCTATCTCTTCTTCGATTGCTTCTCTCCACTATGATTTCTTCTTATCTTTTTCAAAGGTTGATGGTTCTTCTGAGTTGATATCCTTAGCAATATAGATTTATTTTGCCTTTGTTATCTTTAATTTTTTTTTCTTATCTATGTATAGGATAGAGGATTGGTTATCTTTTGAGCTATCACCATTCTTCACAAGCTTTTCTTCATGAGTGAGCAATTGACCCACGAGACTGTTGAAAGTAGGTACTTGCATGTCCAATTACAAGTCCATTGCTATGGTGAAAGCTTCTCATTTATCATATATGTTGATTTCATTGATTACTTGTCTTGCTATCTGCTCCTCTTCAATGACTTCTCAAATGCTTCCAACTTTATCTAATAAGTCCATTTTTGTGACAAGATCAGTGACACTTTGCTTGGGCATGTTCTTGAGTGTGGTGAATTCCATCCAGAGTTGATTCGTCCTAGATCTAGTGCTTGATGAGAAGAATGCTTCAAGGGAATTCCATCTCTTTTGTGAGGTCTTGAAGCTCCTAATGTGTGGAAGGAGTAAAGCAGAGACTGAGTTGAGAATATAAAACCTAGCTAGAGCATCCTTTGAGCACTATGTTGTTAACCTTTCTTGTTCTTCTTGACTTGGTTCCCCTTAACTTCTGAGGATTCACATCATCTCATCTCCAGAAATGTAACCATAGGGATTTCAATTAGATGGAAGAAATACATCTCTCATGCTGAGTTGATGTAGCTCTGATACCGCTTCAAGGAGATGGTTGGATACACTCCAAAGATGAGGTTGTGTTGCAATAATCCTTTTCCCCACATGCCAATGTGACTTTAGAGTACCTTATTAGACGCCTTTAGCTACTCAAATATGCTTTTAGGCCTATTATTTACCTTGGAGCATCATTGCCATATAGTTGTGTCAAAACACTCCAAAGTTATGGATACACTCCAAAGATGAGGTTGTGTTGAAATACTCCTATTATCCACCTGCCAATGTGACTTTAGAGTAGCTTATTAGACACCTTTAGATACTCAAATATTCTTTTAGAACTATTATGTACCTTGGAGCATCATTGACATATAGTTGTGTCAAAACAGATAGCTTTCAAGATAGAGGAACTTTTGAAAACTTGCTATTTCTGGACTTGAACTTTTTAGAGAAGTGCTTAGTCCTCACTCTCAGATAGCAATTGACCACACAGATTTTAGAAACTATTGATGAACTTAGCTAACTATCCCAAGTTATTTCACTAATTTAGAGTGAGTATATGATGACAAATGGTATTAGGGAGTCAAGTGTATAATCCCAACGTTTTAGGAGGATGAAAGTATGTAGACATAGGTAGCTTGTAGAGAACATATCTCAAAACTTAATGATCCAAATAAAGTCAAATGTCATACATAGAAACTAGACGCACTATGCTACATAACTCAAGTTAAATCACGTCAAAAGCATAACTATATGCAGAGAGAACGATTGATCAAATTCACGGAAATGATGAGATGGTAGGAGACAACACTAGAGAGAGATTGACTTGCACTAATGACTCAAAATGTATATGATTATGAATGTAAGATACAAAAGCGATGAAGTGGACTTACTCATACATATGTGAGCTAAGTGTAAGCTCAACCATGAGACTCAATGGATCATCTTTTCTCTATCATCATTGTGACTAAGAATCACTCCTATTTATACTCATAAATGAATTTGAATTTTGAAATTCTTCCAACTAAAAGTGCTCCTAACCTTTTGGTGGTGATTGATTTGATTCCAACCACTACTTAGTTGTGACACATAACTCATTAGTTCAAAAGATCCCTTCAATCATTTTACTTTTACTTTTATCCCAAGAGTTAAATTCTATGACTTTTACAAGGGGTGTTCATGTATGGTTTAAGAGTGATCAAAAAATGGATATGTGGTAAGCCCATGCGATTTGGTCAAGCATCAAGGCTTTCCAAATGTACCAATACAGAGGAGGGGAAGCAAGTGTGCGAGTGTGCAAAGAGGAGAGGAGAGATGGAGGAGAGAGAGAGAGAGAGAGAGAGAGAGAGAGAGAGAGAGACGGGGAATTGCAGAGAGCAGGGGAGGCGCATGTGCGAGTGGAGGGAAATGGAAGGTGACAAGGAGAGAGAGAGAGAGAGAGAGGGAGGGAGAGAGAGAGAGAGAGAGAGAGAGAGAGAGAGAGAGAGAGAGAGAGAGAGAGAGAGAGAGAAAGAGAAGGTGAGTGCGTGAGGGGGAGGTGTGTGGGGGAGGGTGGTGGAGGTGAGGAGGTGTGAGGTGGAGGAAAGGTGGACATGAGGAGGGATGGTGGGATAGCCAAGATGACGTGGACAAGGAGGTGTGGTGCATGGAGGGAGAGGATGCATGGTGGGATGGTGGAGAGACAGGGGGTGAATAGCACTTGATCTTTGAAAGCAGCCATGAAGAAACAAAAACACCAACTTTAAATAAGGTTTGAAGTGACCAATCCAAGTCTCGATATGAAAAGTCCCAAGATGACAATGCCGAGTTGGGCATATAAGGCTGATAAGAAGCCATCAACAACTTGAATGAGGAGTGACTCTATCCCAAGCTAACACTAGAAATGAGAGAAGCACAACCATATGTCCCAAGGAAATACATCATATATGTTCCACCCGATTCCTATGCTCGACAATAGGATTCCACTGCCTCAAGGATCCAAGCTAGTAAGGGGGAGACGTTACAATATAAATAAAAAATATGTAGAAATTGTTCACAAAGAGATACAAAAGATGGATGATGCTAGAAATATTATTACAATGGAGTATTCAAAGTGGTCTTATCCCATGTTCATTGTGCCCAAAAGGAAGCTTAAATGTATGAAAATGCATCTATATGTATGTATGTAGATATGAGTGTATTGACTAAGCTGCCATGAAGTCTAAATACTATAAGAACTCCTATATAGTCACACAATATAGACCAAATTGGTGAGAAAATATTACTTCTTTTGATTAAAAGATCATTGAGATCCTCAATCCATTTAGCATGATTTTCCTCAACTCTACATAATCAAACACATGAGGATAGAGTATGTTGTTACTTCCCACTTTCTAGAGAAACTCGAGGTTAATAAGTTTCAGTGGGAATGCAAGTGCTCGTACCTACCCTCTTGCTATCGATTTGATATCTCCAAATATTTATTTATAGAAATATGAGGGAATGGAAGCGAGGTAAGTATTTTAGCTATATTAAAGTTATCATATTTTCTTGTTATCATTAGCGAGAAAACTTCTTGTCAAATATTTTTTTAAATTTTTATTTTGGTCGTTAGTTTCAAAAGTTAGTCTAAAGCAAAGATATATATTGTTTTGAAAACCATATGGATTTATATATCTATGGTCCAATAATCAGTCGATATTTAAATATTCTCTTAATGATGCTTTAATAGTTACCGTAATTCCTCTGAACATCTTAGTCAGACGTTCTTAAATGAATCCATCGCTTTATTGGATTATTTCAGCACTCCTAGTTATGAGAATAAATGTTAAGGATTTTTTTATTGTAGAATTAGGATTTTTTGAAACTATGTGAATTCGAGTTTCTAAACCTAACATCAATAATTAAACGAGCTACTATAGACAATATGATAAATTTTCCTTGTGAAAACCACATAAAGGGATTTTTATACAAATTTTAATGCATCTTCGTAGCTAATTATCTTAAAAATGTAAGCTGATTTATGCTCAACTTTTGTGTTTCATTGAGAATATGAACATAAAGTTTTTTATAATTTCTAGTATATTATGAAGAAGAAATTTAGTAATTCAATATAACTAAGAAACTTTATATATTTAATATGATTTAGATTTTTCATTTTCAAGATTACCTTTTAAGGAAAATCAAAGCTAGAAAAATAATATCAAACATAAATTTAGTATAATTGGAATAAAGAAAAAATTTTAACAATGTTTGTGGATTCCTTATTTCCATCAAAGCTACATTTTACATCAATTAATCACACCCATGCTCATTGTTTTTTCTCAAAGGAAAGTTTGAAGGATGCCTAATCTCTCATGCTTGAATTAAAAAAAGAACAAAGAAATGTATAGCAACTGAGCCTAGTGCCCTTGGATCCCCTATGCTCCACAAAGGAAGGGTAGGAGGGCCCATCAAAGATAGTTACAAAATCACCACACAAGTTGCTATCTCAATTGACCAGTTCTAACACCATCTCATGTTAAAGGAGATTAGGGGTTTCCTCCCAAGAAGCAGACGGGTCTTTGAGTTGTCATGGGACTTGAATATTTGTCTCATCAAGGACCAATCATCATAGTCAAATGTCCTCAATTCTTATCCAGTGAACACTCTCAAGGTTCCAAGCATATTTCCACTTGCTAAAAACTATGTTCCATAGCTTCTTTAACCTTTGGATGTTTATCAAATCAACTTCTCTGATTTCCCTTAATAAGAAACTAGATAAATTCATTTTGTCTAATTCTTGCCACCCATTTCAAATCTTCATTGAACTTCATGAATGGTTTCGTCTTTTTCCAGCTCTTCCATATGGAGAAAAAATTTCTAGAGCCTTTTGGAGTCATAAAACATTGAGAACACATTACGGTGAGATGATCGAGATCCTTCTTCCTAGGGATTCCCGTGAGCCTGAAAGAGGATTTACCTCTAAGGATAAGTTGTGCCCAAGAAGCTTTTACATTGCACCACACTTCAATCAACCACTTGGAAACGAATTTATCTACAATAACTCTCACATGTAGAATGCCCAAACCATGTGACTCTTTTTGGTTAGCACAGAAGGTCCACTTTATCTTTGGCACAACCCTCCTATTGGGATCAACAATGTAGCGGAAGGTTTTACAAGTATATTCAAGTCTCCAAAATTCTTTATCTTTTGGCTTCCAAATTCCTCGAAAATAGATAATACATGAAATGAGGAAAGTGATGATCACCATAGCACACCTAGCTTGGTTGAGTTGCATTCCTTGTCAATAGGAAAATTTAGTTCTAGTTAGGCAAGAACCCAATTCTAGGATTGACCCATACAAACTTCAAATCCCATTAGGATGCCAAGGATCAAAGAAGTCTATCCATTGTCTACTTCTTTATACCTCGAATTATTCAAGCATTGGGAGGAGGGCCTAGACATGGCCTTCAACATAGTTTTGGAGTGATTTATTTTAGATCTGGACACACTGCAAAAAAACATATAGACTTTGTTAGAAGGTGTGCATACTCTTTTCATAATTATTGACAAAAGCATTGGTGTTGCGAGCAAAGAGTCTCATTAACAACTAATACTAAGTATGAAGTAGCCCAAGAACCTAGATCTACCCAAGTAGGTCTAGATGATCACGAAATAGCTATGGTTATCAGTGGCAATAGAAAAATAAAGAGGATCTAGAGGGAAACCCTATCTAATACAGCGATTTATCTTGATTTCTTGCATGCATTGAAAATTGATATAAATATGTGCCAAGACATTCTCCATAAGCCTAGAGATCATGTTAATGCATCTATGATCACAATGGATGCCTTTTAGGGATTGGAGAATGAAATGTCACTCGAGACGATTATATGTTTTGACAAAATATATCGTAATGAAGAGGACAACTTGGGAAGATTCCTCTAAAAGCTATAGGAATTCCCACACATTTATAATAGCCTTTAGGACGGATATGTACTTTATGAAACCCTTTTGGTCCTCATTGATCCAAGAATTTAGATGGAAGGTAATGTGATTCACATTTACCTTAGCTAAGATCTTATACATAGTTTGCAGCATAGTGATGGGTCACTAATTTTCAATTCTATTTTATCGATCTTTCTTGTAAATTAGGTTAATTACCCCTTCATTGAGAAAGTTAGGGGGCGATTCAAAGTGTAAGGCCTCCTTTCATGCCAAGAAAAGACGTTTCACAATGTCATTCCTAAGAGCCTTAAATAACTCTTTGATGAGACCATCGAGGTCTAGGCTTTACCCACTCGGAAGAATTTGAACAACTTGAAGAAACTATGTGTAAGTGATAGGGGAGTCGAGAGGATGCACAATGTTGGATGAATTCTTTTTTATTTTATTCTCGATATGGTAGACATGAAGACTTACCTCTGCATAGTGAGTGGCAATGACACTCCCAAGAGTTAAGTGAAGTGGTTGGCTATTAACTCAATATTCTCTTTTGGAGAATTGCATTTCACCCTAGTGTTGTCTTCCATAAAAGGGATCTCTTCTTTGGGTTGTTTCTTCTAGTTTACCATTATTGACTTCCATCTCGGAATGTCAGAGTTGATGGTAATGATTTTCCATTCTCACTCCTTGAATGTTAAGAATTCCTTTCTGCGCCTTGACATGGAGATTTTAGGACTCCTTGATAACCATCATCCAACACTTTTCTGGAGAGATATAAAGTCTAAAGGACTTGCTCCATGCTATGGAGATCCTATTCAATGGAAGGAAGGGAGGGGATGGAGGGATCTACATGAAACCAAAGGGCCTTCCTATGTCTAAGAAAAGGTTTGAAGACAAGAATCATAGGGTAGTGATGAGATAAAACTAATTCTACACATTGAGAAAGGGATGGGGAGCCTTGGTTGTCAATGATGTTATGCAAGATGTAGCTTGTACCAAGTGGAGGTTTTTGAGAATCTTTGCCCAATTGGAGTTGTGACCAAGACCAACCATGGGTGTCTTTAAATTCTACATGATCATGGTATATCTTAACCTAGTCAAAGGCAACGTTCTCCTCTCCTTTTTCCCTGTCTATAAGACAAGACTTCAACCATATTAAAGTCGTCATGAAGGATGATCTCCAATGGAAGAGAGTATAAAGAATGCAATGTATCCAATCTTTCCATGTCCTCATTAGGAGCATAAACCAAAGCAATGGTAAACTATCTAGTCTTCCCATGCTCACTTTTTCTACTCATCATTAGTAGAGTCATCAATATATTGCGAGTTGTTTAAAGAAATTTATGCTAAGTGATTTGTACTATTGAAAGTAAAAAAGAAATCTAGAGAAATATTATGGAGACAAAATATTTAAGATTACTTTCATAATTGAAAGATACGAAGCAAATATAAGAATCTTCCCAACAAATAGGTATATGGAAACATGGTACTAATCTTACAGTCAATAGTCACTTAGAAATACCCTCAACATACATTTGTGCATTTTTTCACGGATTTGAAGGATCTAAACTATAGTGGTAGCTTGAAGCCCAAATAATATACATGTCCTTTTTCTTTTTCAAAATATTGTTTGAGAGTAGCATTAATCCATTTATCATGCCTAACTTTGAAAAATCATGAAGCCCACTATGTCCATGGATTAGATTTGAGGACATTGATCAGGATGTAAGAGTGAACTATGAAGAATGGAACCTTTTAAAGAGCAGATTCATTGCTTGGGAATGCTCAAAGACGTGCCTCCTCATTGGCTATGACCCCCCCACCATGAGGGTCTTAGATGGTTCAATGGCAATAGCCTTGATAATATTCACAGATTCAAGAAGAATTTGGACCATCATGTGACTCTTTATAGGAAGTGGCCTCTTGATTAGTTGAACTTGTGATGGAAGTTTAAGTTCCCATCTCTATTGCACCCACTCATGATGATAAAAAAGTTGGTGCTTATGTGGCAAATCCCCCACTAGGAATTTGGACCAATGCAAAGACTAGAAAAATTTTTGGGTTACCCCGTTAGTGCAAAAGATGCTTACATGGCATTGAGGACTTAGGGAACCTCTTCTTTTCGTGCCCAAATTCAATGTTAGTGTGGTGTACCATTGAGAATACCTTGCATTTTCAGGGATGAATCCTCTAAAAGCAGGCTTTGTTGGGTGAAGCGATCGAGTGTTCCTCATCTTTGTGGAATGCGGTTAGAGGTGAGACCCTCTAGAAGAGTTTGAAAGAGAGGTGTGCTGCCAATTTTGGAAGCCCTCCTAAAGAATGGTCATTAGAAAAGTCTCTTATCCTGTTAGTCACAATAATTTCTAACTATAAGAAATCCCTGCCTTTCATACATCATAGAGTGTTTCGTAGAGAATACGAGAATTAAAAGCAAGTGGGCCCCACACGAAGGCGACAAGAGGTTGGATACCTTCTTTGTCCAGCTCTCTAAATTTGTTTGATATTCCCTTGCTTTGTGGGAATCGGGGGGTCCATGGGTACTAAGCCCTTCCACTTCTACATTTCTACTCTTTATTGATTCAAGTCTAGAAGGGTAAGCTATTGCCAAACTCCCATTTGAAAAAAAGGTTTCAATAAGCCTTCATAAGCATGTAATAAAGCCCCATGTGTCAAAATATGATTGCAATATATTTTTTTTATTCTATTCAACATTCAAGAACATCCCAAGTCTCACCACAATAGATATAACATTACAACCAGGACATAATATTTCATCCTTCGAAAACATCAATATTATCTAAATAATTTCATAAACAATAGTGGATGAGAATCGGCTTAAACCCCATATCTTGAAATTTTTTAGAAATCCTTAAGAAAATAAAAAACTTAGATGATCACTCTCAAAAAACAAAATCTCCTTTCCATCCGCACACTATTTATGATCATACAATCGAGTCTCAAGTATCAAAACATGATTACAAAGTTAATATTTTGCTTTATTAAAGAATCAAGACATGCCCAAAACTCTTAAAAAAATATCCTGTAGAGAATCATAATCATATAGGAGATTACCTTGTAAAAACAAATTAGATTATTAGATTAGCTGCATAACTTTTAGTTTCAAACATTATCAATTGCCAAGTCTTGACAGTATTTAGAAAACCCTAAGAAGTAGTAAATTCAATCTAAACCCCACAAAAATATACTCATCAAACAATACAAAATGTCCAATCTTGGCTTGACCATCCCACTTTAAGCATATGACATCAAACCTTGTTTGTAGAGTTATTGTTTTCTTTCGGAGCAATATTCTACATCATGCCCTACATATAAAGCCAAATATTTCTTCCATCCAATAAAAGGCTCATTAAAATATGGTCAAACTTGTACTCACTGATTGACATTGTTCATAATCAATATGCAATCTGGGCAAACGCTACATGAATGATATTATTACTGTGAATTCCATGATGGAAAGATAGCATAGATAAAAAAAAAATACTTTGTAGTACTCAATTCTAGCGTCACATGGTACTAATCAAGTAGTCAATTTGTACATAATCAACCATTAATGCAATTGGTGCCTTTTGTATCCCCATGGAAATACTCATTAATCTACCTTAAGAGTTTCATAGATCCTAATTTTTTAAATTTCTCATTGGCTATAAAAGCCTAACCCAGGATAAGATGTAACCATAAAGCATGGATTTTTTATAAAGGACTAGATTATCCACCACTTTGGATGTTTTAAACGAAACCAAGAGGTTTTTTACATCACAGAAACAACTTTCCAAATTTTAACATTTGAAATATCTTATCCCCATTATTAGTCATCCTTGATACTAGGAAAACCGTAGCATTAGGCGCTCCAAACATGACCAGCACTAGTTAGTAAGATATAACAACTAAGTCAGCCCCTATGTGCAAAACGGGTGACTAACACAACATTCAAACGAAATGTACATCAACAAGGTCCCCCTGAAAATTCCAAAAGTTAAGGACATTTTTGTTACCAGGATCTGATTTTGATGTTGGAAATCGTTATCTTTCCCAATAAAAGAAATTACAAAATTAGCATCATACTAATCTCAAAAAAAAAATCAGGTAATTGTTTTGGAAAGTATACAAACTTACGAAGATTTCTCATAATGTTTGATTAATCATAAGGCAACAATACATAAAAGTACCTTCCTTAACGTCTTTTTGATATATATATATATATATATATATATATATATATATATATATATATATATATATATATATATATATATGTATGTATATGTATTAACATATATATATATATATATATATATATATGTATATATATATATATGTACATACATATATATATATATATATATATATATATATATATATATATATATATATTAATATATATATATATATATATATATATATATATATAGAATACATATGTGTGTCTCCATGTAAATGGATATATATATATATATATACATATATATATGTGTGTGTGTGCGCGCGCGCCTGTATTCATTTATGAATGTATTATGTATGTATTTATGTATGTAGGTATGTATGTGCCTCTCTCTTTTTCTTTCTCTCTCTCTCTCTCTATATATATATATATATATATATATATATATATATATATGTGTGTGTGTGTATGCATGTAGCTATGTGGTATGTAAGTTTATATGTATGTATGTATGTATGTATCTATATACATGCATGCATACATATATATGTGTATGTGTGTGTATGTATGTATGTAGTTACGTAAGCTTGTATGCATGTGTGTATGTATGCATGTATGGATGTAGTTACGTAAGCTTGTATGTATGTATGTATGTCTATATATATATATGTGTGTGTGTGTGTGTACGTATGTATGCATGTTTTTGTGTGTGCTTGCGTATGTACGGGCACCAAAATGAAGGAGCATTAATTTCATTATGAAATCCCAATAATGTATAGACGAGTCCCAAAAACCATGTGATAGAAGGGCATTTTTAGAGGTTGAAGTTATATAAACCATTATAGCTCGACAATATAATGTTAACAAAGTCTCTTGAAAACTTAAACTAGACCACGCTTCAACGTGACTATGAGAAGCCTTCTACTTTATACTTTACATTATAACAAAATACAAGCTGGTAAGATTTGAAATTAAACAGCCTTTGCCTTCCTCGAAGTTCATGGATTAGTGCAAATATAAATGCATTGCAACAACATACTGTTGAAAGTATTTTTAATAGTATTCTATCTAAATTGCAGGCTTAATCTAACTATATTAATTATCATCAATATTATTAAGGGACCATAAATCCAGAAACGCATATACTTCCATAGTGTTCCGTTATTTTACAATAAAGTTAATCCCTAGAGTGTTTATTATAGTTTTAATAAGTAATTTCAAGAGTATATTCTCAAGGTATCTAGCTAGCTCCATACACACATCCATACACACATCCATACACTAATTGTGCATATGAAAGTCTCAAAAAATGTAATATAGACATTATGTATTATGAACGAAGGATAGAGGTTGAAAAAAGGTACCATGACACACCCTATCTAGAACCTAGTTTAGTCTTAAGAAGCAAACAAATTATGACATAAAAAATCCCTTATATTATTTCAAAAATATGGGATCTTAAAATAATTATCTACTCAACACTTATGAATGTTTTGAGGGGGACATCAAATTAAAATTTTTCCTCGAGTCTTTATGCTTCATGTCTTGCTCCTTATTTCTCCAAGTGGCAACCGTCAAAAGGTGTAAAAATGTACTGAGGTTGAAACTTGAATTTGAACACTCCCCTTCAAGCTCCAAGCTCCAAATCCTCATCCTAGCTCCAACAATCAAATGCCTTTCTTGAGCTTTGTAAGCTTGATCGAATTCAACGCTTTGGTTGTTAGCACCCTAGTCCTTGGTACTTATCTGTTGTACTTGAACCTCCTTATCCAGCAATTTCTCCCTAATGTAATAATAATGCACCTCCATGTGCTTTCTCTAAGCATGGAACATAGCATTGGAAGATATGTATACACTACTCATGTTATCATGCATGATTGGAATTGATTGACCTACAATTTTAGCGCTACCAAAATCTTCTCAGGTTTCACTTGTGATAAAGCTTTGTATTTAAATTGTGAGGAAGATATGAAAAATATTGGCTACTTCTTTTCCATTCAAGAGATGATCTTCTTGCCAAGAATAATTGCATATCCAATTGTACTCCTCCTATCTTCTTAGGATCTAGCCAAATCAACATCTATATATGATTTCACCTACAAGTCATCTTCAAAATGATAGAATAGACCTTCATTTCATGTACCTCTGAGGTATGTGAGTACCCTATTAGCTGCAAATAGATGTGGAACTCTAGGTGTGACCTTGAAGTGACATACCACACAAAGTGTATATGCTAGTTCAAGCGAGCTGTAATGGTGGCATAATTTAATGAGCCCACTGGAGACTTGCACAAACGTGGATCTTGAATTTCATTACCTTACATTGATTTAGATTTTATCCTTACCTCCATTGGATTTCTTAATGGTTTGCACCTTATGAGTCCATACTTCTTCAATACATTAAAAATGTACTTTCTCTACATAAGGTAGATACCATTGTCCTTGTTTATAACTTTAATATCTAAGAAATCCATTAGATGGTAAACGTATGGGATCTTAAAATTCTTGCAAAGCTTCTCTTTTATGTCCTTAACACCTTCTTCATCATCACATGTAATAAAAAAGTCAGCAACATATACACATAAATAGATACATCACCTTCTTTATTGTAGAACAATGATGGATGTGCTCTTGTTTGATTGTATCCACAATCAATAAAATTCTCTAGAATCCTTTGGTTCCATGCCCTTATGGCTTTTTTGAGACCATATAGTGATTTCTTTATTTTTCAAACATAATCATTCTTGATTTTATCTTAAAACCCTAAGGGTTGGTCCATGTACATATCCTTCTATAGCCCTGCATCTATAAATGCACTCTTCACATCAAGCTAATACATCTTCAACTGCTTGCTTAGTGTAATAGCAATGATGGTTTTCATGGAAGTCATCTTAGCCATAGACCTAAATGTCTAATCATAGTACAGTTCATATCTATGAGAAAATCCTTGAGCTACAAACATAGCTTTATATGTAGAAATACTAACATATGAGACCTTCTTTACCTTATAAATTCACTTGCTTCCAATTATCTTCATATCCTTATTGCTTGGCACTAGATTCCAATTGTGATTGTGCTCCAAAGCCTTGATCTCCTCCTCCATAGCCATGTTTTATATTGTGCATTTCTTTGCTTCTTGGAATAATGTAGGTTCATCAACAATCTTGCTCATAGAAACATAGTTTGTAGCCATAAATGAGTCATAGATAAGTTTTTTATCTTGATAGCTTATCCTTCCTAAGATTCGTATTTCACCATTCCATTAAGTTGGATATTTGGAATTCATCTTTGAGCTTGGCTGCTTTCATCCATGATGGTCTACATTTACATTTATCCATAGATTTCCATCTTCTTGTATATTTTTTGTCTTTTTTTTACAATTACTTTATCCCATGATGGGTGAACACTCAAATCCTTTGGTCTACTAAGAACCATTCTTTCTAAAGCACATAAATACTGATGACTTTGCTTTCAATGGATATACCCATGCATGCTTGGAGAAATCATCAATGAAAGTCACGAAGTAAAGATATTTTCCAAAAGAGGGTGTATGCATAGGACCACATACATCACTCTAAACAAGCTACAATCTCTACGTAGCTCAAACAGAAACATTCTTTGGGAATGAGGAACACTGCATTTTTCCCAAAGTACAGCCTGCGCACACATATTTACCAGGTGCCTCAAGTTTGGGCAAAGAGGACACCATTTCAGATTTCTGTAGGCATAGCAAACTAGGAAAATTTAGATGACCAAAGCATGCAAGCCAAAGCTTCGCATCTAACATATCTTGAGAATCATGTACTACACATGTTGAATCATCCACATATTTCTCATAATCTATGAGCTTATACAACCCATGAGATGAAATGGCACAAGCCATAATCACATTGCCATTTGACAAATCATGAATTGTATATCTGTCATCAATAAATTTCACAACCAAACTAATCTTGGCTAACGACAAAACTGATAACAGATTCTTCTTGATATATGGCATAAATAAAGCATAAATATAAAAGAATCACCATCGGTAGTAGTTAGAATGATCTTACCAACTCCCATAATAGGATAAGAGGAGTTGTTGGTGCATGTAAGAGTATTCCCTATAGGGGTAGGCTTGAGTGAAGAGAAGAAACTATACTACGAGTTAATATGATTGATCGCCCCACTATCAAAGTACGAAACATCTAAGTCTACTGTAGACATGCACTACTCATGGGAAGATGGTTCAAAACTGCAAACAATAGTAAACGTCTATTCTTCATCCTACATAAGATTAGCAGATTATGTTTTTGGTGTAGAGACCTCTGCAACAACCATTCCGGCCTCTTTCTTCTTTGACTCTTTAGGAGCGAGTTTTGGATAGCTCGTAATGACATGATCATTTTCTTTATAATATTTGCAAAAAAAATTCTATTTTTTTATTTCTTCTCATCTTTGTCTTTCTTCTTTGATTGTGCAGAATTACCATATTTTTTCTTACTAGTAGAAGAGCTCCATTTTCCTTTGGCCTTCTAATTAGTGATGAAAGCTTGATTTCCAACACACATAATAGACCTGTTCTACCTGGATTGATCTTCTTGCAATAGAACAAAAACTAACTCTTCAAATGTTAAGGCATTTGGATTGCCTTTCATCATCAAATGAAGAGTAGAAGCAAAACTCTAATATGAGTTGGGAAGACAATTCAAAACTCTCTACACAAGTGAACTGTAAAAAAGGACTTCATTAGCACAAATCAATTGTTCCATCAAATATTTGATCTTTCTCAAAACATTATTTATAGAATCACCTTCATTCATGTGCTCACTCTCCAACGGTTTTTGGAGGTAAGCAACACGAGCCTCATTCCTAGCCTAGCACAATGTGGTAACTGTATCCCAAGCATCCTTAGCTATTCTGCAAGAGTGAATGTGATGAATAATGGCACGTCTGACAAACAAAGCTACCAATGCATGTGCTTGAGAATCTCTACCATCCCAAGGAATTTTTTGTGTAGTAGGTGCAACAAGAACCGCAACATAAATAGGAATATGAAGAATATCAGCATCTTCAATGCCATCTACATCACCTTTAATATGTGTATTTGTAGGTGTAATAGGATGTTTTCAACACCCTGCACAATGTTCCATAGTCCTTTTGCAACCAATACATTCCGCATCATATAAGCCCACAATGGGTAATTCGTACCATCAAACTCATCCTCAACATCCAACATATGGAATACATCACTACCTTCAGCCATGGCCACTAACTAAAATACCGTGATTCAAAAAAATGATTGTATTTGAAACAGTTGAACAGAACTACTCTCATGAGTTTTGCTAGACTTATAACAGAATTTAAGAAACTGTCGGGATGAAATCCCTCAAGGAAGTGTAGCTCAATAATTTTTTCAAAATCATTTCATTGATTTTTTGGGTGTGAAATGGTATTTTGACTATAGAGAGTTATAAACTGTACATGATCTTGTTGATTTAATTGTTTATGCGATGAGAAACTATGGCGTGTCTATATGTTAGACCTTTATATTTGTAAATAGCTAACTCTAAACATTAGAAACCCTAGGTATGATCCCTTGAAACCCCTTGAAATCCAAGGCTTGACCCTTGGAAAACCTAGGTTTGACCTTAGAAACCCTAGGATTTTATCCCGTAAGTGTAACTAAAACCTTTTATTGACGAGTGTGCCTTTAATCATAGGCAAACCTAACTTTCCCTAAGAGAAACCCTAACTTGGAACCTTAGGTTTTCCATTTATCCTAAGTCTAATCCTTGGATTTAATGTTATTTGTATATAGCTGTGAAACCAAACCTTAGTCTAAGAAAAATAAAAGGGGAAAAAGAAAAAGAAACATAAATAGAAAAAGAGAAATCGGAAAAATAAAAAGATAAAACAACCAAAATAGAAATAAGAGATGGGATTTTCTCAAAATGGCATATGAACATGCAAGAAGATTTTGGAAATAGAAAGTTTCACAATGGAGGTTAGAACATTCTAAAGAAAAGTCCTAGGGGGGAACCTATGAATAGACATCCGATTCCTATTTGTGTTTCCCCATGGATTTTCTCTCCAGGTATGACCCTTGTCTTGTTCATTTATTCTTCTTGTTCCTTACATTCCTTGTGTATATATCTCAATTTCTTGCTTATATAATTATAAAGATTCTCTCTCCATTAACATCCTAAGAGAGAGAGAGAGAGCACATCATGCACATGATTAGTCCAAAAACTCTTTCTCTTAGTGGAAGCTCTATGAAAATATGATTTTCTGAAAGGCATATCTTGTTTCTAGTGTTTTCTTGTACTGTCAAAATAGTGCTCATTCTTCTTGAAACATGGACTCATGCTCTACTATAGTTACTTAATGTGGTTTAATTACTTGGACTCTGAGGTAGTCTAATGTTCAATTGAGTGAACAGTCTGAAGAAACCATTAAGATTATGAGGTACCATCGAGTGACCCAAACTCCTCTTGATCTCCTACGCAAATTTGGGGTTTCATAGCTTTAGCATGCAAGCATAGGAGACTCGTTGCAGAGGATCCATAAGTTGAATAGTGAGTCAATGTTGCTAGGGGTAGTTATTGATTGAGGTTTCACACACACACACAAGGAGAGATAGAGATTGGTGTAGGTCGGTAGATCTGATGGTCGCAAAGCCATGGCGATAGATGTATGTCGGCAATACTGAGAGAGAGAGAGATAAAGAGTGTAAAATATAGGGATTCCGTGAGATCAAGAGTGTCTTATTTTTACCATTAAGCAACTAGAAGATGGGCGTACTCTTGAAGAATACAACACTTAGAAAGAGTATGCTCTGCGTCTGACACTCAGGCTCAGGTGGAATTATTGAAATCATCTCTAATGGCACTAGCTAGGAAGTAGAACTAACTAGGATAAGATTATATGTCGCAATTATTGTTTGCAAATGAGCTTTTGAGATTGAAAGGCAACGTAAGAAAGCTACATTGTATTAATCTCATTTTAATGATAACATAATTGATTATGAGAGGAAGCTAATTCGATGTAATTACTTCGAAGATTGAAGAAGTAGACCCTCGTGAAGGAAATAGTTGTGGCTTATATTGCTCTTACTAAGTGAAAGGGCATGCTGATATACGGCATGCACCCGCACGCATACATTGATAGTGACAACGAGAGAGAGACGAAGCGGTGGTAGTAAAACTGAGATCTCGGTGATGATTTCTTAATACAATAAACATCTTATAAAAATCAAATTACATGTTTGGGCATGCTGATATAAGGCATGCACCCGCACGCATACAGGGATAGTGAGAACGAGAGAGAGACGAAGCAGTGGTAGTAAAACTGAGATCTCGGTGATAATTGCTTAATACATTAAACATCTTATAAAAATCAACTTACATGTTTCCAAGGTTCCATATGCATAAGCCAGTGTTTTTATGAAACTAGACATACATTTCTCCGTTTTCCAATAATACCGTAAGGGAGAAAATAAAAATAAATAGACCTTGGATTCAATTCGTACAAATCATTGATCAAGAGGACATATATCTTCATACAAGGATCGATTTTTTTTAGACAACCACAATCTTTCAGAGGACATTGCTTGGTGGTTTTGGTGAATCACATGGGGATTAGAAATCAAGATTAACAAACTAATGAGCCTTCCCATGAGAGAACTATGCAATAGTGTAAGGGGATCCAAGGGATTTTATGCCCAATTGGTCCTTGGAAAAAGAAAGTAAAATATTTGTTTTTGGTTGGATTCTGTTACATATATGGAATTATATAAACAATGATTTGTTGCATATGCAATTTTTAGGAAAGGGAAATTAAAGTGCATAAATATAAATGGAAATTTCATCATATTTCTAATGGTACTAATGATTTTTTCCTTCCCCATCAATCTTTTCTGTGGATCTTCTCTCCAGGTTCTGGTTGTAGTTGATTTTTCGAGATATTATATGAAGTAATTGTATATTTTTGAAGTAAAGAGAAGAAAATTTATTGCCGTGGACTTGAACTAAAGCTTTGACTGAAGACCGAAGTAATGTGAAGACCAACCACAAAGAGAAGATGGAAGGGAAGCTAGTGGGCGCCTTCTTGCACTATAGCGGGAAGTCTATACTCTATCACTAATCTGCACTATAGCGGGATTCATTGTGATGTTGAGAGCTATGCATTGGATGACACCAATTGTATTTTCATTGTATCATTGAGCTTATTCTATTTATCAAGCGCATCGAGCCTAGTAATTTTTTTCCTAGCATTGTATTTTGATTTTTCATCCATGATGCTTACGAGCATATATGCACGACCGAGCACTTTTGTCTTTCTCTTTCGAGGTGCAGGCCTATGATATAGGATTCGATCATCCTACCATGGGTGAGGCACCCAACATGCACACATCCCTCCTCGAATAGGGAAAACCACCCACATTGGGGCGTGGTCCAACCTCGTGTCGCTCTCCCTCCTTACCTCCTTCCCGATAGGTGAACCCGACGTGAAACAAGGCGGTTGCTCTGTGACCCTCAACACGCCACCCACTCCTTGAGAAGAGAAAACAGGGACCTCGATGCCAGATCAGATATTCAAGGTGCCAACATTTTAAGTTGTTTGAATTTGTTTGCATTGTTCCACGCACTTAAATACAAAGATTGATTGTTTGCCTGAGTCTGAGCATCCATGTTTTACATTAGTTTAGTCCATATGCTTGTGCACTCTTGCTTATTCCTAATTAGATTGGAATTTGTGGTTTTTGTAGCTTAGATAGAACATTAGAAACATTAGAAAAATTTATCGAAAGAAGGAAAAAAGACATCAAAATTTTCTAGGAAGTTAAAGAGAGAAACAAGAAAAAGAGATCAAGTGAGATATTCAAGTAAGACATGAGTCAAGAAAGTAAAAGATCAAGTGAGTTAGATCAGATTTTTCCTAGATAGAGAATGTTTAGATTGACCTCCACCTCGTGGCTCGTGACCCATGGAGTTTCTTCTCTAAGCTCTACTCTGACTATGAGAGATAGTAGAGCCACTCACACTAGAAATTGTTTTGAGCTCCATGACAGACCAGAGAAGAGAGATGGAGGAAGTGCTTAAGGAATTAGTGATAGAGAAACAAGGGGCTCCGGTAATGTAAGCAATTTTGCAAGAAGAAGGCAAGTTCATAGGCCTAAATGTGACTAAATACCTAGATGGATTTGAGGACGAGGCACAGATGTACGGACTAATTGAAGATACCTTTACACATTACTTCGCACGGGTAGTTTCAAGATCTATCTTGGCATCTTTTCCAGTTCACATAACAAAGGCTTGGGCTAAATTCAGAAAGGAAATTCATAATTTATTTTACCTAGAAGACTGGATGCGAGAGAGGCAAAACAGTTCTTTGATTGTCATGTCATTCGATTGTTTCTCACTACTACCTATAACCCTGAGGCAAATGGAAAGATCGAGAGAGGTCACCCTTCAATCATGAGGGCGATCTCTAAGGCTTGCAACGATGACATAAAGGAGTGGCCTAGATCTCTTCCATTTGCATTATGGGCAGATAGGATGACATATACTCGGTCCATAGGGTCCATGCCTGCTGAGTTGATGTATTATCAGAAGCCAGTCTTCCCCATCCAGACTAAGATACTGACGTCCTTGACGCTCTTGTGGAATGATGGTATGACGAGAGAAGAACTTTTATCTTTGAGAATTAAGCATTTAGAGCAAGGAAATGAAAAGTTAAGAGAAGCAGTCTAGAAGATAGAGGAGTCTAGGTTGAAAAACAAGATTTATTTTGACAAGACTCATCCGCTTAGACTAGGTAGGATTAAGATAGATGATTGGCTATTTGTGTACGATAGTACATTCGACACTCAGTATGATGCTAGGAAGAAATTGACTAAATAATTGTTTGGGCCGTATGTAGTGATGTGAGTGTTTGAAAATGGAACATATGCGCTTCGAGAATTAGACGGTACTCCTTTGAGGTGTTTGATTGCAAAAAATAGGATAAATATTCAGGAAGAGAAATGATGCAGATTATGACATTGAGCAGGAACTATTGGAGGATGTTGATCATACTCATGCTTATGCTGATGATCAATAAATCATGAAATTGAACAAAAGCTCGATTGAACAATGATGAAGATGAACCAAATTAATAAGGTGAAATGTTTCCAATTTCAAATTCTGTTTTCTTTTTGAAAGAACATATGCAGTGCATTTTTTTGTGTCATAAAGATATGTACACATTAAAGAAAATTATGTAGGGTTCAAGATAGCAAATATCTCTTATGGTTTTGCTCAAAGCATGAATGACTAGAAGTTATATGAGTAAAATTAGTAGCAGAATAGAGACTTTTGGGATTGAAAACTTGGGAATGTGATGGCAGACTTAAGCTGAGTGCATCTACATGCTGATAGATTTGAACGCTTAGTCTGTGGGAATCTTTGGGTCCTACTATTTATCCCTTATGAGATTCTACCTCTAGATAGATCATGACTCAGGAAAACCTTCATACTCAAGGAAGTTGTATATGTGTGTACATGTTGTTAGAGTGCTATGATGGGCTAGTACGCAGGTGGAACAACCTTGGCCAGGTGATCAAGGTCACGATCTTATGTTAGTTTTGTCATAGGCCTGACCCATCTGTTGTCATGCACCTAGATGGGTCAGTAGGTGGGTGGAGTCACTCTAGCCGGGTGGTCACATCCAGGGCTGATGTTGATTTCATGTAGTGCTGATGTTGTGTGTCGTGCACTTTGTTGGGTCGATAGACAAGTGGGGTAAACTTGGTTCGGCCGATAAGTCCATGAGTCGCACCCAATTTCGGCATACGCCAACTTATGAGAATAAAAGTCAAAAGAAAAAGTGTTGAGCTGAGATGAAGTGAAAAATAAATGAAAGAGAAAAATAAGAAAGTAAAGAAAAGGAAAAGATCTGATGGAGAGTTGGATACTAGGGGATAAATAGAGGAATAAGGACATATTCTACAAATTGAATTAATAGATCTTAGTATATGCTAGTACTTAGGATAAGTTGTTGGATGTGAATGAATTGAACAAATGAAAGATATACTAAGCCTACAATTTATTCACCTGATTACTTGTCCGATTGCAAAAGCAAAAACATAATAAGATGCTTATGAATCTTGCATCTTCTTAATTTTCTAAAATTTGTTCTAATCTTTATAAATTTTCATGGAATGTATGAAGTATCGTTTAAAAGTTTGAAAGGAGAAATATAAAAATTTGAAGACTTCTCAAAAGAATCATGATATGCTTCAGTTGGATTTTGTAGGTTGGCCCCTCGAGACAATGTGCACGTTTAGTGGGGGTGGATGTTGGGATGAAATCCCTCAAGTAAGTGTACCTCAAGAATTTTTTCAAGTTCATTTCATTGATTTTCAGCGTGTGAAATGGTGTTTTGACTATAGAGAGTTATAAACTGTACATGATCCAATTGATTTAATTGTGTATTTGTTGAAAAACTATGTCATGTCTCTACATTCGACTTGTATATTCGTAAAGAGCTAATCATAAGCCCTAGAAACCCTAAGTTTGGCCCTTGAAACACCTTGAAATCTAAGGTTTGACCCTTGGAAAACCTAGGTTTGACCCTTAGAAACCCTAGGTATTAGCCCATAAGTATAAAAAAACCCTTTTATGATGATCCTAACTGTATGTGCACATGTATGTATGTGCACATGTATGTATGTACATATGTACTTATATGTGTTTAGGTGAATTTTATATAGGTAATTACATAGACACGGGAATAATGTGAAGTGCGTGGACTATTCATAAACTATGGAGAGACAATGAGTCTCAATGCCTAAATAAAGTACAATGACTTCTTAGCATCACATACATCCTATTGAGTGGGATCTAAACACTTCTACCCAATCAATTTCTTTAGATAAATGCTTCTTTTGGAAGGATCTAAGTAAAATGAAGGACAATATTTATCTTCTTATCACTTGCTATACTGCTTCCAGTATTCAGTATAGGATTTAAATATTACTTCATCTAAGTAGGAGAATCTTCTTGCAAGGACCTATTTTTTATGATGTAGAGTGACGTCTTAAAAACCTTATTTGCAAAGGGAGAGAAAATAGGTAGATTGTTTACATTTGAGCTTGAGGACACTAGAAACATTACACTTTATAATTATAAGGATTAAACCTTGTCTGAGTTAGAGATATGGAACAAAAGATTAGGAAAAATTGGTGAGAGAACATTAAAGCAGATATGTAGAGATCAATGTGTACTTGGGATACCTAATGTATCCAAGCAACATATGATCTATAAATGTGGTGCATGTCAGTTTGGTAAATCACACAGGTTACCGTTCGCAAAGAAAGGCTATATGCATTAGGATTATTTGGAACTTCTCCACACAAATGTATGTGGACCAAGCAAGGACCCTTCAATTTCAGGCTCAAGGTACTATGTGTCATTTATTGATGATTTCACTAGGTGGACTATCTTGTATTTCATGAAACATAAGGACTAAGTATTCAATTGTTTCAAGAAGTATCCTGCACTTGTCAAAAATCAAACAAGAAAGAATTTAAAGACAATAAGGTCACATGGAGGAGGTGAGTACTTCTCCAATGAGTTTGATGCATTTTTGCAAGAGAGAGGTATCAAGAGAGAGATCACAACTGATATAATCCTGAGCGAAATGGAGTAGCAGAGACGAGGAACATATTGATTGTGGAAGCAGCTAGATCTATGCTAAATGAAAAGAAGTTGCCTAATTATTTGTCGGCAGAGGCTGTGTCTACTCCCACTTATCATATTAACATGTTTTCCTCTAAGTCCCTTGATGGGATGACCCCCTATGAGGCATGGAATGGTAGGAGACCACCACTTGAACATTGGAGAATATTTGAATGTGTTGCTTATGTGCATGTTCCATCTCAAATCAGAGGTAAGCTAGACCTAAGGCAGATAAATGCATTTTCATAGGGTATGATATAAATCGAAAGGGGTACAAGATTTTTAATCCATCCAACAAAGGATTTATGGTCAGTAGAGATGTTGTGTTTGATGAGAATGACACTTGTTTTGAAAGTCAATGGAGGAGGGTCAAATTGCCATATGACTTGGAAGAAGAATTTCCTGCCTCACTAAGGAGGCGCCAAGCACAATTGAAGACATCAAATCAGATAATGAGGCCACCATCAACTTGGAAGAGTTTAGAGCATGGAAATCAAAAGGCAAAGTCAAGATGAAGAGATTGGAGGACATACCAGAGTCATCCAACCAAGCCTTAAGGAGATCACAAAGAGAGACTAAGAAGCCAATCAAATATGGGTATGATCCCTCATTAGTCACTAAGCATTCTATTTATCTTGCTCAGGATTCATCACTTGAAGAAACTTCTTCATATGAAGAAGCAAGTACCAAAGTATAATGGAAGGAGGCTATGGATGAAGAAATAGAAGCTCTCCAAAAGAATGTCACTTAGGAGCTAGTACCCAAAAAAGCATCAATGAAGGTTATTAGATCTTATTGGATTTACAAAATCAAAAGGAATTCAGACACTACAATAGATCGATGGTATACCGAGGTTTTTACCAACGAAAATGAGCGCGGCTTTATTTGCCACGATGTCAGTGTAAAGGTCGGTATGCGCGTCGGTACCAAAGCGTCACTATAAGCGTCCGTCGCGTATACTGTTGCATGCTGGGTGTACGGACACTTATTTCGATGACATTACTGGGAGTACCGTCGCGTATACCGACGACCATACCTGCAAAAGTTTTTTTGGGCAGACTATGTTGTCTTTTACTTCAGCAACATTACCATGATGTTGCTTAACAAAAGACAATACACTCTGCCCCAAAAAAAACCGAGTACATGTGATGTGTACTCTAATGTCAACCGAAATATGATTTCATGAAATAGAGTATTATTGGAAACAAAAGAGATAATTAGAATGAACCATGAACCATGTACAAAAGAAGTTATATATCTCAATAATGAAGCATGTACAAGAGTGTGGCAAACCACTTTCATATATGACACTTTTACAAAATGTGGCAAAGCAATGCATTGCCATATGAAAATCAAATACAAATTTTTTGTGTTCCACTGCCATACACATGCAAAGAACGTTCCATATCAACAGTCCTGCAAGAAAGAACATTAATGGAATGAGACAAATTCATATGAAAATTACGGACAACAACTAAAAACCAAGTTTATAAATTAATTACCTCATCGCAAACGCTCCCATGAAACGACCGCACCGCGTACCTCCAAGTCCTCTAATAGTGCAATCAACCCATGACGATATTCATAAGACTGCTCCGTTCGTGTTGGAGGACGACCCATTGCCAGCTCTTGAAACAAATATACAAAAGATTAGAGGAACATACATGAGAAATTTAACACAAATAAATTCAATAAATAAAATGGTACTTACAAACTCATGACGCATCGTGTCATATCCGCCGCTGCCCAAATGTGACGGTCCAATCGTATCTAAACATGTGGCTGGGGCATCTCGCTGCTAGCGATATCCGTCAGGATTCTGCTACTGCTCGTCACGAATCACGACCCACTCCTTAGCATCTAACCATAGAGGCTTTGGTAAGCCTGCTCTGAAAGCATCACGAGCCTCGGATCATCGATGGGACATAGCCTCACGTGCAGTGTGCAGAATCCACTGTGAACTGACAAGAGATTGTCCATCGACTGGTCGGAACTCCTGGTAAATTTTTTTCGTGATATAATTCTTCCGATCTTTATCCTGTTCACTCCATTTGAGCATGATAAGAGTGTCCAAACTGGATGGAGCAAAGCTGTCGTATGCATGCATGCATTGCTTTGCCAACCGCATCCATCACCGGAGCTCCATCTCGAATACTATACACCTTGGAGTCATCATGGTCATCTCGCATTTTGATGAGACCTTTGATCCCACATGCAAAATGATCATTGGTTGTATCATTTGGGCACTTGGAGCTCATCATAGTTTGATTGTACATTAGTTCCACATTAAAATTGTATTTTTGAGTGGTGACTTGGGTGAAGAAGTGTATGTATTTCAGCCCCATGGTCTTTTGCACGAAGGACATGAAACCAAAGTGTGTGAATTGAAGAATGTCTTATATGGTTTGAATAAAGCACCACATTATTAGTATAAAAGAATGCATGCATTACTTTCTTGAACATGGTTTTGATAACAATCCAATTGAGAGCACCTTATATCTTATGCGTGCATATGATTGGTGTTTATGTTTATGACATGCTTCTCGTTTGTCCTAATTACAAGCATACTATTTACTTTAATGATGATTTGCATGCCCTTTTTGAGATGTTAAAACTGGGTTATTTGTATCATTATTGAGGCACTCAATTTATGCAAGTTGATGGGGGAATAGCTTTGTGTCAAACAAAATATATTGACACATTATTGCACTCCTCTTGGACATGGAAAATCTTTTGTCACCCATATGAAAGCATGTTTACGATTGAGTCTTCAGGATCTAGGAGATGCATTTGATGTTGTTATCTACTAATAAGCTATTGAATGCTTTATTTACTTATGCATAGACCATCCTAATATTCAATATGCTATCTCTCATATAAGTAGGTTTATGCATTGCACAAGTGATGAGCATTGGCATGCAGTTAAGGGCATCTTTCACTACTTGAGTGGTACTCAGGTACTTGGATTGTTTTATCCCCAATGGGTGTTCATTATCACCAAACTTACATGATTTCTCTTATTGGGAATAGTCAATTTGCTATGATACTAATGTGTCCCCTAGTGATTTTTTCTTCATTCTTGGTAGCTCATGCATATGTTGATTGAGTAAAAAGGAGCCTAGTGTTGCCACTTCTAAATGTTAGGCTGAGTATATGGAAAATGACATATCAACTATTGAGTGTGTGTGGATTAGGTGCCCTTTGACTAATTTGGTGTTGGTCAGTATTTTGCCATCACCATCTTCATTGATAATTATAGTGCATTGCTGGTTGTGGGGATCCATATGTTCCATGCTTACACAAAGCAAATTTACTTCATTTTTTTGATTGATGTCTTTCCACATAGCTTGCAACTCCCTTATACATGGGTGCTAGCTCTTTTCTCACCACATAACTTCTTGAGGGGAACTTTTTTCATATATTTTGGTAGTGATGTGTATGATCACATTAAGGACCATCAGGGTACTTTTTTCCTCTTAAGTAGGTGTTTCCCTAGCTTGTACATATGCCTATAACCCTTATAACTCACTTATCTTTGTACATTCACTTGCTAAAACATTAAGTATTGTGTTGTGCTCCAAGATTCTTCTTCTTCCTTATGATGTTCAGATGCTTTCATAGACCTCAAATTCTAACACACATGTGGGTGCATCCAATTGATGTTTCATCACTTAATAAGGTGCTAAATTGATCCTAAATGAAGAACATTGGTTGCCCACCTTGTAGTAACAAAAAGGCAAGAGATGTGATACCCATAAAAGAATGAAACATTCACGTTAAAGTCATGAAGTTCTATTACGTTCCATGATGCCTATTTGAGCTTATGCCTAGTGGGAAGATATCTCATTGGCCCAATATGTTCTGATAGAGGTAGATCGTATTCAAAATTCATGATTATTGCAAATAAATATCATATTGAGTAGTTTGATGTGAAGGAAAGTAATAAGAATGATGCACATACTACAAAAACAACATTTGTTAAAATCGTTTTGACGAGCTTTGGTCTATGAAATGAAAGATGCACGAAAAACTCTTATGAGACTTCCAAACAATCGGTCATTGAAAATTGCATAGATTTCATCGGAAAAAGAGTGATTAAATGCAAAAGTACCCACCCCTTTAGATACCATATGGTGTTTTCTCTAGAGAACATCAACATTAAAAGAAACTGGATCCAACATGAAGGGGATGAGAAAATTATCTATCTTCGTTGTAACTCCATCTAGTTCTCTTGTAAGTCTATCTTGAGTTTAAATTAAAGCTCTATTTTAGAAAATATAATGGAAGAATATAAAGAATGTTTTACAATACTCAAGAAGAAATCAAATAGTTTTGTCCACAAAAAGTATGAATACCATAATGGTTTTATTATTTAATAAGTCTATTCTTATTGTATTGTGAATAAAATGTCGATATTCAGCTCTTAGAAATGTGCTATAATTTTATCTTCTTGCTTCTTTTACATCTGGATTAAGTAATCTCGTGAATCAAGATTATATTGTAAATCCTGAATGAATGGGTCCTTTAGAAAGGGAAAAAATCATCTATTTTCAAAATTTTACATTACATTCAATGGTTTATCAAAAATCCCCTTAAGAAACTAATATTTATTCAGAACGCTCAAGAACAATAGAAAAGCAATAATCCTGAAAAATATATTACAGAAAGCAGTATATCAATAGCTAGATGAATCATGTATACCATGAAATGCATCCATAGTCATCGATTTTTACATTACATTCAATGGTTTATCAAAGATCCCCTTAAGAAAATAATATTTATTCAGAACGCTCAAGAACAATAGAAAAACAATAATCGTGAAAAATATATTACAGAAAGCAGTATATCAATAGCTAGATGAATCATGTATACCATGAAATGCATCCATAGTCATCGAAAATGTCACTAATAGTGAATCTCAATAGTAATATATAGTATCGAAAACCCATCTTCTAGAATACTTCGACTTACTACTAAAGACATGATTCATATTTTCCATTGTTTTTTATTTTTAAATGTAAATCCTCGGATGCTTAAAAGACCTTGTCATAGATACTTCCAAATGTTTACAGTTCGCTTTAGACAGTTCTTCCGCAAATAGTTGCAATAGGCAACATTCTATAGACCCTATTATTATTTTTAGATGAGGAAATTAAGAAGCTTGAAAGAGTAGATTATTCTTTTTAGATCCTATAAATAGTTGCAATAGGCAACATTCTATAGACCCTATTATTATTTTTAGATGAGGAAATTAAGAAGCTTGAAAGAGTAGATTATTCTTTTTAGATCCTATTATTCTTTTTATATCCTATTATCCTATTATTCCAAATGAGACATCAGTCTTACATTTTTTTTGGTTGTAAATGAGATAGCAAGTGAATTATATACTAAGATTGGATATGTACAACCATTTATTGATGTATTTTACCTAACTAATCTATGCAAGTACCTCCCGTTCAATGAATAAAATAGTATTTATGATGATAAATATCATAAAAACCATATCAAAAAGTGAAAAGTCTGTTGTCCAATGAGAATGCCGGTCCTAGGAAGTTTTTTCAAAGCTCCTCCAGTGTCTGCCTTTTCTTTTTTCGCTGAAACGAGTCCTCTTGTGCTGCTGTTGGTGGAGAAACCACAGTTTTTTTTTTCATAGGTCCTTTTTTTTCAGAGTACAATGAGTTGGAAATACACACTCACATACCCAACCTCGTAAGGTAGAGACACCCATCATGAGAATCTCATGGACATGTCCAGCCAAGACATGAACTCCATACTTCCTCCCACAGCTTCAAAGTGTGAGCCACTAGGCTATGCGGGCTCGGACTTCATAGGTCTTTTTTGCTACCATGAGGGGCCCAAAAAAAAAGGGACCTACGGAAAAGAAGTAAACATAAAAGCTTTAGATGACGTCCATGACGATCTCCTCTTAAGTTTTTCAGAGTACCCGCTTTAAAAAATAGCAAGGAAGCAAATACAACACAGTAACAGCGAATTATAAACAAGGATTACAACCTTTTCGTTATCGGCGCAGCTATTGGGTGTTTGTTTACCCTGTGAAATGCTGTTGAAAGCGAAGAGCTTTGAAGGATTTGGAAGGGAAGATGCGCGGTCAGATTCGACAAACGTATCGCAAACAGTGGTAAAGTTTTGACAAGCCTTAATGCTCTATTAAGAAATCTCTAATATGTTTAAATAGACGAATCCGTAATTGTACGAAGTCCCCCTTTCACACATCACGAGTGCTCATTCTAGTAAACAACAAGATGATGATTTCCTCTTAACGCGCTTACGCATTAAGCATTTATTTTATAGATAAGATACACTAGTTGCACAAGAGGAATCCTCAGTATTTATTATTATTATTATGAGTAGTAGTAGTAGTAGTAATACAATGCTCTGAGTGCACACATTCGTCAGGTGCGCATTCCTTTCCAGAATTCGAACCAACAATGCATTTAACTTCTACTATGTCACATAAAGCTGACCTCGGCATTTTAACTGTAGTCAGCGCCATTGTGTTTCACATAAACTCGACGACTACAATTAAAAGATTTTCAGCATTCTAATTGTAGTCAGTATTTTAATGGTTCTGTTGAGATTTTCATCGTATCGACTGGAATTATATGTCCACGTCAAGGGAACGCCTACACAGGCAATTGAATCTGATTCATAAAACATTCTCAAGTAAATGCGTAGTTAGCACCAGGATAGTCAATAGTGGAAAATCGGAATTGAAAAGCATGCGCACTTATGGGATCCGCATGCCGACTTTCAAGACTTTTTAAATAATCTCATATCAAAGGCATGTCATCATCGATAGAGTCCTCACTAACTTGCGGAGCATCGACGTCATTCAATCAATTTTATAACCTTAAAGTTCAATCATTCTTCAAATTATTTATTTTTTTGTTATCGTACATCTTCTTCATAGATAAACATAAAATATCCGAGAAATGATTATTGAGTAGTAGTCCATCTTGGTGTGCTTGAGCTCGTAGAGGAGAGAGAGAGAGAGAGAGAGAGAGAGAGAGAGAGAGAGAGAGATTAGTAGTTTTGAAACGGATAAGCTATAGCATGAGACGCATGCTCGTATTCTTTCAATTTCTTCTATGGCTGTTGGTCACTGACAATGGACCAGGGTACTTGATCCTCGTTTATGGGTTCTGTCTACAGTTTCTTCTCGCATTCACACAAGGTTCGTCGGACTTTTTTATCTCTGCGTAAGATTCCTCGTACACTTACAATAAGAATGGGACAACTGGCCGGACCATGCAAGTTACTATTACGTATATCTACACTTGTTACCTGCAAATACAGAAGCCTAAACATGGGTTCAAAACCAAAGTGTGCAAATTGAAGAAGGCATCATATGGTTTGAATTAAGCACCACGTTCTTCGCATAAATAAGTACATGCATTACTTGCTCGAACATGGTTTTGGTAACAATCCAATTGAGATCACCTTATATGTTATGGGTGAATTGTTGTCTATGTTGATGTCATGCTACTCGTTGGTTCTAATGAGAAGCATACTCCTGAATTTAATGCTAGTTTGTGTGCCCTTTTTGAGATTCTAAAATTAGGGCATTTGTATCATTATTGAGGCACTCAAATTATGCAAGTTGATGGGGGGAATAACTTTGTGTCAAAGAAAATATGTTGACACATTATTGCATTTCATCTTTTACATGGAAAAACATGCCACTCATATGGAAACATGGTTTTGGTAACAATCCAATTGAGACCACCTTATATGTTACGGGTGAATTGTTGTCTATGTTGATGTCATGCTACTCGTTGGTTCTAATGAGAAGCATACTCCTGAATTTAATGCTAGTTTGTGTGCCCTTTTTGAGATTCTAAAATTAGGGCATTTGTATCATTATTGAGGCACTCAAATTATGCAAGTTGATGGGGGGAATAACTTTGTGTCAAAGAAAATATGTTGACACATTATTGCATTTCATCTTTTACATGGAAAAACTATTGCCACTCATATGGAAACATGTTTGTGATTGAGTCTTCAGGATGTGGGATATGCATTTACTGTTGTTGTCAACTAACAAGCCACTCGATGCTTGATTTACTTATGCATAGACCACCCTGATATTCAATATTCTGTCTCTCATATAAGTAGGTTTATGCGTTGCCTAAGTGTTAAGCATTGACATGTGGTTAAGGGCATCTTTCACTACTTGAGTGGAACTTAAACTACTTGGATTGTTTTATCCCCAATGGGGTCTCCTTACTACCAAATTTACATGATTTTTCTTACTAGGAATAGGCTGGTTTGTATGCCACTCATGTGTCCACTATTGGTTTTTGCTACATTCTTGATAGGTCATGCATTACTTGATTGAGTAAAAATCAGCTTACTTCCGGCCCTTCTAAATGTAAGGCTGAGTGTAGGGAAAATTTCACAACATCCGGTGCTTTTGGTTAGTTTTGGGTGTTGCTAAGTCTTCCACCACCACGATCTTTATTGACAAGGAGAGTGCATTGGCAATTATGAGGATCCCTATGTTCCATGCTTGCACAAAGCCATTGAGGTGCACTATAAATTCAGGAAGAGGATCTTTGTTGGAGAGGTCCATTTTTCATATGTGCCCACAAGATATAATATTGATATCCTTTTGACAAAGGCTTTGTCTAGGGAGAAATTTAAAGGTAATTGTAGAGCTTTGCTTTTTCTTCCTTCTATTCATTGATGTCTTTTCACATAGCTTGGAACTTCCTTATACATGAGTGCTCGATCCTTGTTCACTTATTAACTCCTAGGAGGTATTTTTTCATATATTTTGGTAGCGATGTGTGTGATCACATTAAAGACCATCTGGGTACTTTTTTCCTCTTTAGTAGGTATTCTGCTTGGCTTGTACATATTTCGATAACCCTTATGACTCACTTATCTTTGTACATTCATTTGCTAATACATTAAAAATTATGATATTCTCCAAGCTTCTTCTTTTTCTTGCTTATGATGTGCATGTGCTTTAATAGACCTCAAACTCCAACACACATGTGGTTGCATCCAAATAACATTTCATATCTTAATAAGGTGCTAAATTGATCCTAATTGAAGGAATTTGGTGGCCCTCCTTGCAATAAGAAGATGCAAGAGATGTGTTATACATGAAAGAAAGAAACATTCTCTCCAAAGAGATGATGTTCTATTACGTTCCATGATGTATTTGAGCTTATGGCTAGTGGGAAGAGATCTCGTTGGCCCATTTGGTTTTCATAGAGGTGGATCTTATTCAAAAGTCAGAATTATTGCAAATACATATCATACTAAGTACCTTGATGTGAAGGAAAGTAATAAGAATGATGCACATACTACAAAAACAGCATTGTTTGAAATTTTTTTCTCAAGGTTTGGTCTAGCAACACGAAATTTAAGAATCATGGAACACATTTGATTAGCAAATTGATCGAATCAATCAACCGCTCTCGTTAAGTTTTGATGTTTTAAGTATCACGACATAGTTCACTAGAAGCACGCATCCCAGCAACTTTAGAGAGATCACGAAATGAACACTTGTTAACGATCAACATCACTATCAAGAAAACCTTGTTTCATGCTAATTCGAAAGATAAATTTTCATTTATCGTACAAGACATATAACGCATATCATGATATCAACTTATTCTACAACATTAAACGTTTTCATTAACGCAGAGCTCAAGTGAGGTGAACAAGATAGGTTGAGATGACATACCTTTGATTTCGAACTTTTTAAAGTAACAAAACTTCTACCCACAACATATATTTAGCAATAATTGAATGGTTAATCACATCAACACTTTGTTAAAACACATATGTCGTTCTAGATTGTACAAAAACGTGGTATCATAAGGCTTGGAAGTAGATCCATCTACAAAAGCCATTAATTTCAGCGCTTTTTCTTCATATCCTTAGTAGAAAGTTTAGGATATATTTAAGTTACATAATAAGTAGGGTTAAACTTTTCAATCCGACCAATCTCTATCCTATTTCATTGATTTTGCACTACTGAACTTATAAGTTTTTGGTGTACTCGCATAAGCGAGAAATCCTTCCAAAAAGCTTTCTCTATGATACACGTAAGGGGTCTTTGTGCCGTCAATTAGCCCCTCTTTATACCATAAGCATAATAGATTTAACTTATAAACCACTTGAATTTCCTTTTTTAACATTTAGATGAGTCTTCAAGAATAGTATGTAGTAGTCAATTATTTCCTACAATCTCATCTCCAACAATGTTGGCAACACAATCCTCAGTCGACCATCTTCGGTTGTTTCACATGTGAAATCGAAATGGGACAATGTGCGATAATGACTTTTGTGATGAAATTATCAACTAATTACTCTGTCTGTGCATCCATGCCATTGAGCTACTAGTAGATCCCATGGGATAGAACCTGAACTTAATGGAAGAAAATCTTCGAACATCTTCAACATCAATTAAGAGAATAGGATTTTTTTTCCTACAGATTAGAATATTGCAACACCATAGACAACATCTAGACAATATAATGTCTATGAACATATGATGCGTCGTGTGTATCCACAATAGAAAGCTAGTACCATCCAGTGTAAGCTCAACTTAGCAGATTCGAAATATGTCGTTATTATGTGACATGGATGCTTGTAGAAAGCAACACTTGAAAGACAAAGTCCAGCATCAGAACCCTATGCAACTACATTGCTTTGGGTTGCCTACAGTAGAAAAAGGAAGTCGAATAGAGACGAAGCAACAAGAAATACGAAACATATCTTACAACATTCGTAACAATATCAATGGAGGAGAAAATGAGTACAGATGCGTTATTTTGAAGATTCCAAGCTCCTCGTTCTTCCTTGTATTCTTATTGAACATAAGAAAGCTAATCTCATAGTTGCTTTTTATATAATTTCTATTATTTCAATCATCAACTTGTATGCATGATTATTAAGGATGGGGAAGTAGGATCTTTTTTCCAATAAGAACTCCTCTTTGTTCCTTAAATTTTTTTTTTTTAAACAAACATCAAATATATTAGAAAAAGAAATACTGAGAAGAAAATATATTAACCAGAGGCCTCTTGATATCGCTGCATTTCTTTTGGTTTCTATACAGATATTTAGTGATTCCATCAGATCCACTGATGTATTTTCTCGTATATATTTTAAAATTTTTTTTCATTTCTCCACTATACCATAATAACCTCTCCCAATGATAGGCAGATAAACAGTGTTATCTTCATCAACCGTACCTTTTCTAATGACGGGAAAATGGAATGAGTGCACTGAATCTTTGACAAACTTTTCGCGAGTCCTTTGTTTGACTGAGTATGTAGATCGAGTATATCCGTTTCTTTCACATAATTTAGGTTGGCTTTACATAGAAAAGCAATAGAAAGATTGATTCCCTCGACTGAAAAAGGCTTGATGGATATTGTAAGGATGAAATTTAAACTTCATATGTTCAGGAGCCCTAAAACTTTAAAATATGACATAGTTTTTAGAATATCTGTATCACCATGGAAATTTCAAACCATTCCATATGCGTCAAGCACTACCCTTATCAGCTTTAGGAGATTCTTTTCTATAAAGTTATCTTTACATACAAAAAGTGAATTAACACCTCCATGTGCATATCTCAATCAATGAAGGAATTGGCCTACTGGTATTATGATTGACAAACTCCCCGCATTTCAGAGGATAATAATCAAATTCAAACTTTTCTTAAGTGTTTATATTTTCAATGTCAACTTGGACACTCTGTGAACCTTGAATGTTTAAGATCAACATTTCATAGTCTCTCAGTAATTTTCCTATATAATATATTCAGCAATACACAAAATGAAACCATACTTATATTTTATAAAACTCTCCAATATCACTCCTTCTAGGAATTAAGAATAGTTTTGATTTGAAGACAAGACTTTCTTTTTTAGGCCGTTTTGTTTGTTCACGATAGATCATGACACTTAATAATTAGTACGCAGTTCTGAAGAGTTATTCATATACGGAAGTCTGATTTCTGGTAACTGAAAGGTTCTATATATTTCCACGGGGAACTGCTATTGTCGTTTCATGCTTTTCTTTTACATTTTCTTCCTTTTCCCTTTAGCTCGTGGATGCGCGACGAACATCCGGCATGTCTTCTGCTTTTGTCGAAAAGACTATGGCCTAGCTGCTCTATATCTCTTCCTAGCCTTTCATGAAATATCGGAGGCAATTATTATCTAAAGATTTTTTTTCCTTATGTTTGAGATTCCTCGCGTTTCGAATGGATAGAGATTAATTCTGAAAGATTCTCACAAGCGACATGTTTTAGTACACATGATTCAAATGCCTATCTATGATCTCCCTTTTCTTCACGAATAAAGAAACTTTTTTGGTGGTTTCTATCCAACACTTTATAACCTAGAAGAATAAAATGGAGTTTTTTTATTTCCAGCGAGGGATAAACATTTCTGAGAAAACTTCTTTGCAGCAGTGACACTGGAAAATCTCAAATTTTTTGGTTTTGTTTTTACATAAGCCACATCATTAAATATCCCCCTCAAATTCAGAATGAGCTTGAATACAAAATGAAAGAAATACATATGTCCATACAAGATGAAATAACATGAAATGAAATCTAGATACAAACTAAAGCTTTCTAACTCCTAAAGCTTCTCTAAAGTAGATGAACTTGTCTTTGGGAAGAGCTTTCGTGAAGATATCTGCCACTTGTTCTCCAGTGCTGATGTGGATCAGCTCCACTTCTCCTTTGATGACCTTCTCATGAACAAAATGATAATGAACTTTGATATGCTTCAATCCCGCATGATAAACTGGATTCTTTGATAACATAATGTTGCTCACATTGTCACAATAGATGACCACCTTTCCATGGATGTAGACTCCCATGTCTTTGAGTAGGTACTTAATCCATGTTGCTTCACAAACAGCTTGTGTAATGCCTCTATATTCAGCTTGGGTACTTGACAAAGCGAAAAATGGTTCCTTCTTCCTACTCCATGAAATGATTGCACTTCCAAGCAAAATTGAAAATCCACTCATTGATCTTCGATCCATTATATTTCTTGCCCAATCCGCATCTGTGTATGCATATATACATGGCTGAACTTTTCTCTCATAAAACAGGCCAAAATTACATGTTCCTTTCACATATCGCAATATGCGTCGCACTGCATCCAAGTGCACTCTACATGGTTTATGCATAAACTAACTCACAAAACCAACTACAAAACTCAAATCCGGTCTTGTCTTTGTTACATAAATCAAACTTCCAACCATCTTTCTATACATATTGGCAACATGCAAGTACTTTCCATCATCCATAAGCTTAACATTAGCATCAAGTGGCGTATCAACAGGTTTGCAAGCACTCATACCAAATCTTTGAAGCATTTCCAGCATATAATCGCGTTGTATCATCCAAATTCCCTCTTTCACTGAAATTACTTCAATTCCCAAAAAGTATTTTAGCTCTCCCAAATCTGACATCGAAAATTCAGATTTAAGTTGCTTCTTCAAATCAGCAATCCTCTTCTCACTGTTGCAAGTAATGATCAAACCATCGACATAGATCACTAATAGAATCATTTCGCTTCCTTGATTCCATACAAACAGTGAATAATCAGCCTTTGATTGCATAAATTTCAGATCTAATAACTTCTTAATGAGTCATTCACACCATGCTCTTGGAGCTTTTTTCAAACCATAAAGTGCTTTCTTTAACTTGCATACATAGTCAGGATACTTTGGGTGCACATAACCTTTTGGTTGCTGCATATAGACTTCCTCATGCAAATTTCCTTTCAAAAATGCATTCTCAACATCTATTTGATACAAGTTCCAATTGTTCATAGAAGCCCATGCAATTACGCTTCTCATCGTTGTCATTTTCACCATTGGAGTAAACGTTTCATCATAATCCAATCCATATACTTGTGCATATCCTTTTGAAACTAGATGTGCTATAAATCTTTCCAATGAACCATCACTTTTGCACTTCACTTTATATACCCATTTACATCCCATGTATCATTCTTCTTCAATGCATTCATCTCATCATCCATTGCTTTGCACCAATCTTCAATTTATGATGCATCATGAAAATTCTTTGGTTCCTCATGAGATTCTTTCATGATGAGCATTGAATGTAATCCAAAGCCATTCTTCCTAAGATATCTTCCAAATACCTTCCCCTTCATGATATTTCCCACACACTCTCACGTCATTAGACCTAAAAGCTTGGCATAATCATTTGCTCTTACGCTACTCCAACTAAACCCGTCAATCCCTCTGAGATGAGCTGAAGACCAAGATGCAACGAAAACAAGAACCAAAAGCACTCGATATCTCCCCGTCTGTCACTCACTCCCGGGAGAAGTAATGACTCTCTCTCTCTCTCTCTCTCTCTCTCTCTCTCTCTCTCTCTCTCTCTCTCTCTCTCTCTCTCTCTATTGTAATTTGTCATTTGCACGCTTCCCAAAACTCGGAATTCTTCTTCACATTCCCGCGAATATAAAAAACGAGTTACAATAGTTATATTGATAGATTATATTCTTCTCTGTGGCAAGCACAATGACACAGTGTAAAATACTGATTATAATAGTTGTAAAACATAGTGCTCGTGAGCTCACGAGACGCCTATTGGAACGCCCAAAGAGCTCGGATAATACTATTAATTTCGGACTCAAAAAGCAGAAGCAGGCACGTTACTGTAGGTCGTAACATACAAAAACCTGTTTCGCTTGCGCGAACATATTCTAATACGTGTGAATGTGCATCGCGTTTGTCTATGTGGAGAGAGAGAGAGAGAGAGAGAGAGAGAGAGAGAGATTTTTCTTCGCAGGCAAATTGAATGTTTGTGAAACATAGTGCTCGTGCGCTCACTGCAGTGCGCTTGGAGCGCGCAAAAGAGCTTGCCCAATAGCAAAATTTCTGGATGCGAAAACCAGTAGCAGGGATCTTACCGTAGGTAATAACAAACAAACGTGTTGTCTTTCACCAACATATCGTAATACATGTGTGCGCATGTGTAGATGTGCGTGTATTTGTGTGTGTGTGTGTGTGAGAGAGAGAGAGAGAGAGAGAGAGAGAGAGAGAACTGCACCATATTGCAATACGTGTGTCTATATGTGCTCGTGGATGCGCGACGAACATCCGTCATGTCTTCTGCTTTTGTCGAAAAGATTATGGCCTAGCTGCTCTATATCTCTTCCTAGCCTTTCATGATATATCTGAGGCAATTATTATCTAAAGAGTTTTTTTCCTTATGTTTGAGATCCATAGCGTTTCGAATGGATAAAGATTAATTCTGAAAGATACTCACAAGCGGCATGTTTTAGTAGACATGATTCAAATGCCTATCTATGATCTCCCTTTTCTTTACGAATCAAGGAACTTTTTTGGTGGCTTCCTATCCAACACTTTATAACCTAGAAGAATAAAATGGAGTTTTTTTATTTCCAGCCAGGAGAAACACTTCCTAGGCCTACAAATCTTCATTACAAAAGTACAAAATCAAGTCAACATTCAAACTTGCGTTCTACGTACTACCTAATGACTTCCTTGTGCAATCCCCATTGGCATTTCCTTCTTTGCTAAATAGGATGAGAATATAATCAATAGAGAAAAAATGGGAAAGAACCATGTTGAGAACTTTATAACTTCCGTCCCTTATCAGTCATCCTTTGAGGAAACCTTTTTTTTGATAGTCAGCCTAATAACTTCTGCCAAGAATGATGATTTGTGATCGAATTCCAGCGGATCAAACAGATTAATAATCACACATGCCCAGTAATTTATGAGTGTAAACAGATCTCTGAGATTCCGAAATTCATCAAACTGGTAGGCGAGCAATTGGGATATTCCTTAGGAAGAAAGAGGCAATAGAAGTGAAGCTATCGGCTCCACCACACACTCATCATGTGAGCAATGAGTTACTTTGCATATCTGCAATTCCACACCAACACTTTAGTACTATTGCTTGGACATCAACATAAGGTTATCCTCTGTCTAGCATTGGAATTTCTCCATGAATAGCCTTCTTCAATTGTTCAAGTAGACTTCTTGTAACTAAGCATCTCTATATTTTCTCATGGTTCTACCCTTGCCTTCTTTGCACACAAATCTTTTGAGTGCATCTTCTTTTCTTTTAGAATCCTTTGCTTCACGAGCTCAATTCTAAGGCGACTTCTTTTCCTCCATAGATTTCTACACCCTTCTTACTTCTATCTTCCCCTTTGTAGTGCTAGCTTCCTATGACTATTAACATATCTATCTTACAAATGATGCTCCATACCTTGCATATCTCCTTCCATGTTATGATGTCTTCCTCCTCTTTGAACATCTACTCTCCCATACTCTCTCTAGCCCATTCTTTCTTGAGATCTTCCTTTATCGATTGCTCTTGTGATGATGGTGTTTCTATGACTCTGATTTAAGTAGTCAGTCTGCTCCTATTATCACTCTAATGATACATGTCTACTTGCATGGATCTTTCTGTAGCATGAAGATTCTAGGCTCACCGATGCTCTTCAAGACTCAACATCATTGTGGCTCCATGCAAAACCATCATTATACATCATGCAATCAAAGGAGATGATCCTTTGAGTGAGTAAAATGAACAAATATCTAGCATGTCCTACCAAATGACATTGAAGGGAGGAAAGGATGTTTACCAACATGAAGGACGGTGCAATTACTATGAGGAGGCTAATGATGGATCAAAAACATGAGTGCATGGGAAAACGTAGGTCAGACAACTTGAACTGCAATGGGTGATATGGCTATCATCCTAGTGGCCACATCTGAAGATCCCAAGCTCAACGTCATAGAAGATATGGCGTAGTGTTTGGATGTTAACTAGCTTTGCAACCCTCTCTAGCATGTCACTCTGAAGAAGGTCCCTAAGCTTGCGAGTGTTGGAGTGCAATCTAGCAATTTTGTAGATAATTAAGGATTCTTGGAAGTGTTTGACTTCTTAAAGCAAACTCGCTCTACCCTCATCAATAAGGGAGAGTTGGATGGGCAATAGTGGAGTCAGTTTAGGGGCTTCATGTGAGTGCCTCTATGGTTTGGGATCCAAGTCCATCCATGTCTAACACATGCAGGAGAAGAATAGGAGGCTAGGAAGGTGCTTTTGAGACACATATCTCCATAGACAAGTGAGATAAAACAGCCCAAAGAAGTTGGGAGAGGGGGAGGGGGACATGAGATGCGGATGAGGGGAGGGAGAAGGTGAGGATGAGAGGAGATACGAGAGGAAGGGGGGAGGGGAGGTTAGAGCAGTGGGGGGGAGAGGAGGGTTTGGTAGGGGGCAAGGGGAATAGGCAATGGGCCAAGGGGAGGACAAGCATGGACAAGGAGGGAAAATGATGCAAACTCCTTTAGTACGAGTGTGGGGATGCACCAAGGGCACTATGAGGCAGAGAGGTAGGTAGATAAGGGTAGGGGACACCCAGCTATGGGGGCACATAGCAATAGAGAGAGGGGGGATGTTATGTGTAGGGAGTGATTTTATTCTACATTGATAAAAATATAAATTCAATTTTACAGGTGAGCTTTGATGAATGGTGCCTGATAAGAAATAGAATGTCTGCTTCGGCCTTGTTGAAGATAAATTTACTACAGGGTAGTGATCCCCTGAGTCCAGAAGGGATAAAATGGTGTAGTGTTAATATCCTTGAGCAAATTCTCAGTTTGCAAAAGAATTTAGATCTATGCTTACCACTCAACAATAAATGGAGCCTAAATGGGAAAATTTCATATGCGATTTTAAATTCTATGATCTTTGCCATCACCTTATTGAGATTAAAAGATCGATGCTCTTTTGATAAATTCTCATCATGGAATTTGGACTAATGCCGAGCCCCACAAAAGTTTATGGGTCCCTCCATGTTGTAAGAGGTGTAATTGGGGTAGAGAAGATGTTCTAAACCTTTTCTTCTCTTGTCCCAAAAGCAGCTTGGTGTGGCAAGCAATTGGGAAAACTCTGAAGCTCTTCAATGATTCCCCTCACTTGTTATGGTTGACATACACAAAAGAAAAAGGAGATGAATCTATGTTGTCTATTATCTAGGAGCTCATTCAAGGAGATAATGTTCTTTGAATATCCTTTGAGGCATGCACTATTCTCATTAGATCTCTCTGTCCCTCATCCTATACAAAGGAGCCTCCAAATGGCATCTCACATGGGTGACACATGGCATGCATGTGTGAGCCCATCTAGATTGAGCTTAGAGGCGATTCACACCTCTCTCCCTTGGGATACTCCATATAATGTTTCCTTCCCATTAACTCCATGTTTTCCTCAAAACTAGTATTCGAAGATCACATAGAAAGAGAATCAATGGAATAGTACTCCCACTATATCCCCATGTATCCAATGTTCATGGTCATATCTCCATGTTGTTTCCATGTATCCTTCCCCTTACGAGGAATCTTGGGAAGATAATCTCAAGTTGGGAAGGAATCTCTAAAGTTTGCTTACCTGATCCCATGTAGCACTATGTCTCCATTTTACTAGACATTGTCTAAATAAATGACTCGTGTGTACTAGATTAGGGTACAATTATTTTTGCTTTGAAGAAATATTATCATTACTTATATGGTGTCAAAGTCATAATAATGTTTGATTAAGAGAGCATTAAGTGGTTCTCTAATCAAACATAGATTAAAGGTCATAAGGCTCAATGGCAAGAAACCCTTCAATATTTTGACTATAAGCTTAGGTATACGAAGGGAAAGTTTAAGGTAGTGGCTGAGGCAGCTTAGCCGCATGCCTATGCTCAAGAGACTTAGTTTTTTTCAAATTACTAGTGACCTACTTGATTCCATTAGAGGATAATGTAGGATTGATCCTTCATATTGCAAGATTTGGGAAGCAATTGAGAAAGGGGATCATGACATTCATGTTTCCAATGAGGATGAAGTATTGATGCATAATCAAGAAGGATTCCAGTGGAAGAATTATAGTATCCATGATGGATATCTATTATATAAGCATAATGTCTGTGTCCCTAGAGACCGTAAGATTAGATGAAACATTTTATTTGAGTGTCATGACACACCTAATGAAAGAAAGCTAGGAGTTACCAAGATATATGATCTTGTTAAAAGGAAGTTTTATTCACTTGGAGTTCATAAGGATGTCCTAGATTATGTCCTTAAATGTACCAAATGCCATGTCGATAAAGTTGAAATATTGATGATTGGAGGATGACTCCACCTATTAGATATCACAAATGGAAAAGAGGAAAGTATTTCCATGGATTTTATAGTAGGATTACCAGCTAAGACACAAAAAGGGCATGACTCGGTTTGGGTAATTATCAATAGGTTAGCCAAAATGGCTAGGTTTATTCCACCACATAGTAAAGTGAAGACACCTGAGTTTGCTAGATTGTTTTTAGAGAACCTGTACCGATTATATGTTCCTCCTTTAGACATAGTTTTTGATCCGAATAGGAAGTTCACTAGACACTTTTGGAGAGAAGCTTTGAAAATTTCGGACATAACACTCAGAATGATGGCAACCATCGACACTCAGATGGGAAAAAAGAGAGGGTGATGTGAATCCTAGAGGATATGGTTTGTGCATATGTGAATGAAAGGTAAACTATTTGGGAAAAGTACTTACCTATACTATATAACTTTCATGTAAAATTCCAAAGATCTCTTCCACTAGGTATAGTCCATTTATGCTTATGTATGGGTTTTAGCCAAGAGCTCCTTATGTAGTAGGATTGGAGAATGAGAAACTAGAAGCTACAAAAAACTTCTTGGAAGAGATAATCGATATGTTTAGGCTTGTAAAGGAGAGAATTATGAGATCCCAAGATAGGGATAGAGCCTATGCTCACCCTCAAAGGAGAGACATCAACTTTGAGGTACAAGCAAAAGTCTACCTTAGAGTTCCATTTAGGTCTATAAGGATAAAGATGGTACGATGTCCAAAACTATATCCTAGATATTGTGGACCATTTCCAATACTTAAGAGAATAGAAAATATGGCTTACTAACTCTAATTTTAGAGAGTAGACAAATCCATCCAATATTTCATGTTAGCTAGCTTAAGAAAAGGTTGGGTGAATCAAATAACCTCATTCTAGATAGTGAGGTAATAGAGTCAATCTTTGTTAAATTTTTTCCACATGAGTCCGTGAGCACACTATGCACTCAAGAGAAACAGATGAGGATTCACTTATAGAAAGAGTGTCTCATAATTTGGAAAGATAGTTCAGAGGATAGTGCCACATGGAAGCATGTTATCACCCTTTAGAGAGGGTTTCCAAAAATTTAGATTGCCTTCCCAAGAGTCTTCTTAAGGGGAAGGACACGGTGTCTTCGGGATATCGCGTGCTTAGGGGTGCACATGGGGTGAAAGAAAATGAACTTTGACATGATTAAACAAAAAGCTTGTACAAATCAACTCAATGTATTCAACTAAATTCAACCCTCATATTCAAAGTTCATATTCGAATGCTTTATTCATTTCAAATGTTTGTTCTACTAAATTCATCAAGTACAAACATACATTCAAAAGTCTTTTTGTCTAAAAAAAACATCTTCAAATATACTCTTCCGGGAGTAAATTCCAAAGACAATTTATGGGCATGAGAGAAGTTTTGAAATGCTTAGTAAGAATCGGTAGGATAAAAGATATTTGCATATTTTAACATCACTTTATATTCTTTCAATCATCGTGCAAATCAAAACAATGTAAAGGACCATCAAACATCTCAGCGCTGTAGTGGATTTGATCTTATATTCTCATAAAAACAAATTCATCAATATTTTAGGATAAGAAGTTAAAGAGTTTGGTTTATCCTACAAGCTTTGATATTTTTGGAGAACGGTGCACTTAATGTTGAAGGGTATAGTATATGTTTGGCACAAGAAATATCATTCACCACCTTGCTAAGAAATGCTCCATCCTTTCATCTCTAAATCAATGTCAACAAGAAGCCCAATACCTCATGGTAAAAGACACGATATAACAAAAATACCGTGTATCAAAAAGCCTCAGCTTCACAAATGATAGTTACAAGGGAATATTGGGAATAACTATAGTGCATTTTAGAACACACCCAAAGATTTATGATGCTCACACACAGACTATGTCGAACACATTTGTCTTTCCCCGCTTTCTCAAATATATGGATGTCTTGATTCTAAAGCATTCAATTATCTTTATGTCAAAAGATAATTAACAATATCTTTCTATGTGCACCTCAATTCTTACATTTTCTAGAGATGATATAAATTATGAAAACCAAAACTCTTAGTACATTAGTTCAAGATAGTCCCCTAGATGTTCTGTAGGAGCCATAGACTTCTCTCGCTCTCTGCACATGCCTATACATGTCTTTACATCAATGTGTATATAAGCCCATCTTCAAATAGCAAATTGCAATCTAGTTCTCATGGTAGGATAGAGCCGAATAGCTGGAAAATATTAGACATGTTTCTTGAAACAAAACACAGAAAGCACACTCAATCAGTCACACATACATTGTGAAACTGTTTTGCCTGCATACTTCTAATGAGAAATATTCCATGTAATATTCCCTGTCGGAGTCAAAAATTAGTTATATTTGTTAGGTCAATTCGACCAGCCTAAGCCATGTATGGAAATTATGCGGGTGGTGGCCGCCCACGCTCTACCACCCATGTATAGCCGTCCACAGAAGGCAACCCAGTATCCCATATATATATTAATTTTGAACTATCTGAGACATTGAATTGAGCCAGCATGCCTGTACCTTGTATCTCCCTATCTAGAGTTGTTTAGATACCATTTTAACTCTACCTTGAGAGGGAAGGAGTGGACAACACCATCATCTTTGTACTTGGTATTAGTAGAAAATCTTTGAGATTCTCCCATATGTGTTATCTTCTCTACTAATGCTCCTGTGATATATTGCATAACTATTGTCTTACATGGTATCAGAGCCGTAAGGTTAGAATAGCTTGATAACTATCACTATTTTAGCCTACTAGCAAACTAGAATATCAATAGATTATTCGAGTGATTACATGATGGCTTCATCGTCGAACACTGTTCTTGGTGCTTCAGCAAATGTTAATGTTGCACCTATTTTAATTGGCCCACCTACATTCACTAAAGTGAAGCTAGATGGAACACACTATACACTTTGGAAGTTCAATATTTCTACAACTTTGGACTCCAATGAATTACTTGACATTGTCATGGGACCCATGGGATTGGGTCTAGAGCCTATACTAGTTGAAGATCTAGCAAATTCAAGATTGATGACTCAGCCAGATCCAAATCTTCTACGAGCTTGGAAGAGGCGGAATGCTGATGCATTATGTGCAATTGTCACTAGTGTAAGTGATTATGTGCTTACTTTAGTTCAACCTACTACTAAAGCACATGAGTCTTGGGGAATATTGGCTCATCAATATGAGACCAAGAACCACACTAGGATACAGAATTTAGAAAATCAGTTAGCAAATGAAAAGCATTCTGATTCTAAAAAGGCTGAACATTTTATCAAACAAATAAAACATCTTCAAGATAAATTGACAGTAAGAGCTGTTATAACACTACAAGAGCTGGCTCAAAGATGTGTACATGCTCTTTTAGCAAAGTATGATGGATTAGTAACAACCCTTAACACTCAGGTAAGACCAACTCCCCTTACGTTTGAAGAGTTTTATGCTATGCTTTTAGAAGAGGAGATGCCGTTGAAGAATCGGCAAAGTATAAGTGATGCTGCATTCTCAGAGAATGCAAAAGGTAAAGGCTCTTCTGATGGTTCAAAGAAGAAGCCAAAGAAGAAAAAGTTCACAAGAAGTAGCTTCTATTATGAAAAGAAAGGCCATGCCATCAAGGATTGCAGAAAGAAGGATTGCAGAAAGAAGTAAGCTGATGAACAAAATGAGAGTGTAAAATCATCTTGGAAGAACAAAGAGTCTGCAAACAACATAGAGATGGTCTTAGTATATGATCAATGTGTACCCCTCATGATTCTATGCACATTTTGTAAGGCCCCCGTTATGAGGAGAAGCCAAGCGTGCATTACCCAATTGATGAGAATCCCAACTTGCATGTTGGATGAAGGTCATATTGGACCATGTAAGGTATTGTAAGGAAAGGGAGTTACCAGGGTCCCCAATTGGGGGGTCCGGGGCAGCGAGGAGCAGCCCCGGCTGGGGGGTCCAAGGGGGCCAGCGGGCCCCCTGGTTGGGGGGTCCCAGGAGCCAGCGGGCCCCCTAGTGTGGGTCCGGGGGCAGCGCCCCTGGCACGACGGTAAAGGGAATATTCCATAGAATATTCCCTCTCGAAGTCAGAAATCATTTATATTTGTTGGGTCGGTTCAACTGGTCTAAGCCGTGTATGACAATTACGCGGGCGGTGGCCACCCACGCTCTACCGCCCATGTATAGCCGTCCACGGAAGGCCACCCATGATCCTATATATACATGACTTCTGCACTACCTGAGACATCAAGTTGAGTCAGCATGCCTCTACCTTGTATCTCCCTATCTAGAGTTGTCTAGATCACCATTTAAGCTCTACCTTGAGAGCGCACGGGTGGACAACGCTGTCGGCGCGAAAGCGACGGTCGGTGGATCAGGGCGACCGCCGAAAATACGGCGCACGCCGGGTGCTTGGAGCAAGCTCAGGTGCACGGGACACAAAGAACTCTAAAGTTATTAGTAACGAATTACAATGTAGTTCTTCACATTTGCTCTAAGTTCGTTCATGAATGATTCATCAATCTTTGTAAGCTATCAAAATTATAACAAAATTTCAATAATAATTTTGAAATGAAAGTTTGCAAGTCGTAGTCATGTTAATTAATGCATTATCTCTACAAAGCTTTTCCACCGCACATCATCTCAAAGATTTCATAATGGTTAGACACAACTTTTGTGCGACATATGAGCTACTCGAAAATTATCTGTGGTACATCAAGTGAGGATCGGGGCAACAAATCATGTCAGAACAAAAAGGGATGTAGAGGATATATGCGAGTAATTTCATTATAAGAGGTATTTAAATTGAATGATTAACATATTATATAAGTGCACCTATTCGATATTCTCAATGATTATCAACGTAAATTGGTACATGAATAGTGAATTCTTCAGAGATGTCTTGAAATCTGCATTCAATCCAGGAGCTATGCGGGAAACAAGAGCCAACACTAAGTACAGCACATATGGTTGGAGGTGGAGATCTTTACAGTTCAGAACAAGCGCGCACAAGTTAGTCTTCATGTACTTAAAAGATTGCATCAGCTCATTCAAATATATTTTGTCATCCTCTGGAAGTTTTGAAACAGAGAATGTTTTCAGAATTCCATGAATCGAGTACAATAGAAGAAGCCTTTGATAGTGGTCTCTCAGTTGATTTGATCGTAGGAATATCAGAAAAATGCAGAAGAACAATTGCTATACCGTGCCTCTTTTTTCAACTTAAACTTAATTGCAAAGGTGATGAAGTGTCGTACTATGTTATCCTAGTAATATGATAAAGATATCTTGTTCCTAATTGCTTATTTGAAATGAAGTGAGCTTATTAATAGCTTTAAACGCCAAACAGTCGTGAACCATAGCTAGAGCGCGTGTTCTATTCCTATCTGCTTAATGTTCCTAAAACGATGGCGTAGGAAAAAATGAACATATCTTATCAGAATATGGGGAATTGGCGGCAATAGACCATACATACATAAAGTAGCCATAGAGCAGATAATAGTACAGAAGTTTTTGGTAATGGTCCTCCTTCCTGGGCACTCTGCATGTCAGTTCATATCATCTATCATTACTATTAATATCAAAGTCAGAAAACTTGGCTTCAATGGTCTTTATTTCACAAACCATCAGAACCCATTAACATTACGCAATTCCAAATTTACCTTACAAACGTTTACGTTAAAACTTGTGATTTATTGTGGAAATGATTAGATTTATCGTGCATCATAACCTGATATATCATAAAAGAAACACAAACATCTTTCTCTGTTATTGCAAACGCTTCTTGTACTTCATATTGTAGGTAAGAATTTAACGACAATCAGCCGAGGCTTTACTAATTCACAGTACATTGCATGTCAGCATATTTATCCACATTCATCAATTAATAAACAAAGTATTCAACAAAAGCGCACACCTATACATGAGTTAGATTGCCAATTGATCCGCAATTACTGGGAAAATCTTATAGAACACAAGAAACTCCATTGACGTTAATAAAGCATCGTGTTGACAGAGATAATAAGAGGAAAAGATTTCGACATGGCTGAATGAATGGAAAACTCCGTACACATATATCTTAATGATGTATGCAGAACGCATGAAAAGTCACCTGTTAGATATTCAATTGTAAGTATGTAGTCGCATAGCTATTTGACATCACTCACATTTGCCAGATTGGAGTCGACATCATTTTTTTTTCAAAATTGAATGAAAGTTGGCCTTTCCCTTTGCATGCGCTGCCTTCCTCAGATATAAGCCATCTCCCCGAATCTATCTATGCTGATATGATTAATGAACAATAGCGCTCTTCATCTCTGAATGGTCACGCAATAAATCAAGCAGATCCCCTCTGCGTTGCCTCCTCTCTTCTCGAATTTGTGCGCCACCTCCTTTCCTCCTCAGATAATTTCTCCTTTTCAAATGAAGAGATTCTGCCAGATAGGCGTCATGAATTAGCCAGAACAGCCCCCTTCTATCTCTCCCCCCGCGAGCCTCCTTCTATTCTGCAGCATACATCCCTCTGAAGTCCCGCTTTTTTGCCGAGTTGCCTGATGGCCTCTCTTTCATGCGTGAATCACCCCAGCATCACTCCTTTTTTTTTCGTACTTTTTTTTCCTTTTTCTTTCCTCCGTCCTTTTTCTGTGGAGATGAGCCGTACCATCAATACCAATGATTAGCGTCCAATGATTAGTCATCCTTCTCTTGTACATCGGCTGTGCCTCTCCTGTCAATCGAACATGTCGCCTCCACTCCTTTTGTCCATGCGATCGTGTTTTACTCCCCTTCTACTGCGATACAATCATTGATTCTATTACTTGTAAAGCAAGCTCTCTTATATCCTCTTGCCCAATTTTTCCTTTGATAAGAGAGTCCATTGTTCTCTCTATAATTGTATTTGCATTGGTATTGCACAGTTTGTTTTGATGTCTTCCTTCATTGTCCTAAATGTTTGGTTCTGAAGCAAGTAGAAGCGAGAGTAGAGATAAGAATCTCTATGACACTCACCCCCACCAAACCTGTGCATCCTCCGGATGCGCCAACCTAAGAACCTGCTTTCTGCTTAATAAATAAAATCAATTCCATAACTGAGTATGTGCATGGTTTTTAAAGTCAAAGTGCCTTATGCACGGCTGCGTAATTAGCCCTATTTATATGCACACTTTGAATATGCATGTATAAAATTAATGGTGCAATCAATAAAGAGAATGGCTTTTGATGGTGAGGCTTGTGCACTCACTCACATACATAGCAATATGGCATTACATAAATCCTTACAATCACTCTTATGTGCAAGGGTAATACTCGATTTGTGCCTCAATGCATGGTCATGTAGTGTGACCCTACTATGCATACTTTACGTGCATTTTCAAAATCATGGTGCATAAAGGGTAAGAGCTTTTGATGAAGAGGTTTCTATCTCCTATAGTTCGTTGCTCGCAGATTTCATCATGCATGTTACAATGGAGATTGGTGCAAATGAACGTGCACCTAAGAAAAGAACTCAACATGTGTTTGTACATAATTTGATGCATACTTTAAATGCAAAGTGAAACAAAATGGTGCAAAAATGGAACTACAAGTTATTTATAATCTATTCTTGATGAAAATCTTGGTTCATCATTCAGCTCCCAATCTTCATGCTAAACCTGTAAAATAAATCAACTCGAAAAACTTGTGAGCAACATAATTATTAGCAGACTTATACAAAAGGTAGCAATCCAAGATAATACTTCTCGATAGTCCATCTGCAAAAACCAAAGCAATAGTAAGTCAAACTTTGTGGCTTTCATGATATTCCAATGAAATATTAAATCCTCCATTCTTGCTTGACCTGTATCAAACCACTCAAAATTTTGATTAGAAAAACCAATATTAACATCATTGAGACAAAACAAGTGTTCATTTATATTGAAACCCTTCAATTCATATTTTTCAAATGTATAAATATCATTGTTTATAATTTTCTCATATTGTTCTTCCTTATATGAAGAATCAATGTGAGTAATAATTTTAGGAGAAGCTATTGTGATGAGTGGGATTTCTTTAACACTTACATCACTCACTTCTTCAATGAGTAATTTGGGAAGACTTTTAGAAGAATCAAACAAAGGTTTCTCATGTTCACACTCATGTTTGTTTAATGTTTTGTGTTCTGAAATTGTAATTTGGTTTTCATCATTCATCGTTGGTGTAGCATAATCTAATTCATTGTTTGTAATTTCAAATTTGTTTTCTTCATTTATCTTTTGATAAGTACAATCTAAATCGTTGCTTTTAGAAAGAGGAAAATATTTGAGGTTTTGGCGTTCATATCTAAGAGCAAGTCGATGAACTTGCTTTTGCACATATGTCCAATCACTGGTCAGGCCATTTGAAGTATTATGTTCTTCTAAAAGAGGCTCTAGGTCTTTTCGAATTGAGTAATCAAGGATAGTTAAAAAATTTATAACTTTATAAGGCTCTAGATAAGTTTGATCTTGCTCAGGTAATTCACTAAACTGTTCTTCAAACTCTTGAAAACTCTCAATTAAGTTCTCTTTTGGTTTCGATGTATTTACCCAAGCTTGAAACGTTTCATGATTTCTTTTTGTTGAATCCTCGAAAAAGAATTCTTGTCGCAATTGGGTCTTAAAAATATCCCAAGGTCTAGTGGACGAGCCCAACCTAAGGCTTATTCTATCTCGGGTATCTCCATTTGATATACGCCTAAAGGTGGAAACCCAACTATCCCTAGGTATGCCATATTGATACGCTAAATGTTCATACCCCTTGATATACCTAGTAACATCTTTACCACAAAACTCTTTCTTCTCTATTTTGAGGTCATCAATCAATTTCCAGACTCTTGTTTCTACGAGGTAAGGGTCCATTATGAAAGCTCTATTTCTTAACCACTCAAAACTATGTCACAAATATCAGATCTCCCTGAGCTGCTATGCCGCTTTTTCACGTCGGGTTCACCAAATGTCGGCGCGAAAGCGACGGTCGGTGGATCAGGGCGACCGCCGAAAATACGGCGCACGCCGTGTGCTTGGAGCAAGCTCAGGTGCACGGGACACAAAGAACTCTAAAGTTATTAGTAACGAATTACAATGTAGTTCTTCACATTTGCTCTAAGTTCGTTCATGAATGATTCATCAATCTTTGTAAGCTATCAAAATTATAACAAAATTTCAATAATAATACTGAAATGAAAGTTTGCAAGTCGTAGTCATGTTAATTAATGCATTATCTCTACAAAGCTTTTCCACCGCACATCATCTCAAAGATTTCATAATGGTTAGACACAACTTTTGTGCGACATATGAGCTACTCAAAAATTATCTGTGGTACATCAAGTGAGGATCGGGGCAACAAATCATGTCAGAACAAAAAGGGATGTAGAGGATATATGCGAGTAATTTCATTATAAGAGGTATTTAAATTGAATGATTAACATATTATATAAGTGCACTTATTCGATATTCTCAATGATTATCAACGTAAATTGGTACATGAATAGTGAATTCTTCAGAGATGTCTTGAAATCTGCATTCAATCCAGGAGCTATGCGGGAAACAAGAGCCAACACTAAGTACAGCACATGTGGTTGGAGGTGGAGATCTTTACAGTTCAGAACAAGCGCGCACAGGTTAGTCTTCATGTACTTAAAAGATTGCATCAGCTCATTCAAATATATTTTTTCATCCTCTGGAAGTTTTGAAACAGAGAATGTTTTCAGAATTCCATGAATCGAGTACAATAGAAGAAGCCTTTGATAGTGGTCTCTCAGTTGATTTGATCGTAGGAATATCAGAAAAATGCAGAAGAACAATTGCTATACCGTGCCTCTTTTTTCAACTTAAACTTAATTGCAAAGGTGATGAAGTGTCGTACTATGTTATCCTAGTAATATGATAAAGATATCTTGTTCCTAATTGCTTATTTGAAATGAAGTGAGCTTATTAATAGCTTTAAACGCCAAACAGTCGTGAACCATAGCTAGAGCGCGTGTTCTATTCCTATCTGCTTAATGTTCCTAAAACGATGGCGTAGGAAAAAATGAACATATCTTATCAGAATATGGGGAATTGGCGGCAATAGACCATACATACATAAAGTAGCCATAGAGCAGATAATAGTACAGAAGTTTTTGGTAATGGTCCTCCTTCCTGGGCACTCTGCATGTCAGTTCATATCATCTATCATTACTATTAATATCAAAGTCAGAAAACTTGGCTTCAATGGTCTTTATTTCACAAACCATCAGAACCCATTAACATTACGCAATTCCAAATTTACCTTACAAACGTTTACGTTAAAACTTGTGATTTATTGTGGAAACGATTAGATTTATCGTGCATCATAACCTGATATATCATAAAAGAAACACAAACATCTTTCTCTGTTATTGCAAACGCTTCTTGTACTTCATATTGTAGGTAAGAATTTAACGACAATCAGCCGAGGCTTTACTAATTCACAGTACATTGCATGTCAGCATATTTATCCACATTCATCAATTAATAAACAAAGTATTCAACAAAAGCGCACACCTATACATGAGTTAGATTGCCAATTGATCCGCAATTACTGGGCAAATCTTATAGAACACAAGAAACTCCATTGACGTTAATAAAGCATCGTGTTGACAGAGATAATAAGAGAAAAAGATTTCGACATGGCTGAATGAATGGAAAACTCCGTACACATATATCTTAATGATGTATGCAGAACGCATGAAAAGTCACCTGTTAGATATTCAATTGTAAGTATGTAGTCGCATAGCTATTTGACATCACTCACATTTGCCAGATTAGAGTCGACATCATTTTTTTTTCAGAATTGAATGAAAGTTGGCCTTTCCCTTTGCATGCGCTGCCTTCCTCAGATATAAGCCATCTCCCGGAATCTATCTGTGCTGATATGATTAATGAACAGTAGCGCTCTTCATCTCTGAATGGTCACGCAATAAATCAAGCAGATCCCCTCTGTGTTGCCTCCTCTCTTCTCGAATTTGTGCGCCACCTGCTTTCCTCCTCAGATAATTTCTCCTTTTCAAAAGAAGAGATTCTGCCAGATAGGAGTCATGAATTAGCCAGAACAGCCCCCTTCTATCTCTCCCCCCACGAGCCTCCTTCTATTCTGCAGCATACATCCCTCTGAAGTCCCTCTTTTTTGCCGAGTTGCTTGATGGCCTCTCTTTCATGCGTGAATCACCCCAGCATCACTCCTTTTTTTTTCGTACTTTTTTTTCCTTTTTCTTTCCTCCGTCCTTTTTCTGTGGAGATGAGCCGTACCATCAATACCAATGATTAGCGTCCAATGATTAGTCATCCTTCTCTTGTACATCGGCTGTGCCTCTCCTGTCAATCGAACATGTCGCCTCCACTCCTTTTGTCCATGCGATCGTGTTTTACTCCCCTTCTACTGCGATACAATCATTGATTCTATTACTTGTAAAGCAAGCTCTCTTATATCCTCTTGCCCAATTTCTCCTTTGATAAGAGAGTCCATTGTTCTCTCTATAATTGTATTTGCATTGGTATTGCACAGTTTGTTTTGATGTCATCCTTCATTGTCCTAAATGTTTGGTTCTGAAGCAAGTAGAAGCGAGAGTAGAGATAAGAATCTCTACGACACTCACCCCCACCAAACCTGTGCATCCTCCGGATGCGCCAACCTAAGAACCTGCTTTCTGCTTAATAAATAAAATCAATTCCATAATTGAGTATGTGCATGGTTTTTAAAGTCAAAGTGCCTTATGCACGGCTGCGTAATTAGCCCTATTTATATGCACACTTTGAATATGCATGTATAAAATTAATGGTGCAATCAATAAAGAGAATGGCTTTTGATGGTGAGGCTTGTGCACTCACTCACATACATAGCAATATGGCATTACATAAATCCTTACAATCACTCTTATGTGCAAGGGTAATACTCGATTTGTGCCTCAATGCATGGTCATGTAGTGTGACCCTACTATGCATACTTTACGTGCATTTTCAGAATCATGGTGCATAAAGGGTAAGAGCTTTTGATGAAGAGGTTTCTATCTCCTATAGTTCGTTGCTCGCAGATTTCATCATGCATGTTACAATGGAGATTGGTGCAAATGAACGTGCACCTAAGAAAAGAACTCAACATGTGTTTGTACATAATTTGATGCATACTTTAAATGCAAAGTGAAACAAAATGGTGCAAAAATGGAACTAAAAGTTATTTATAATCTATTCTTGATGAAAATCTTGGTTCATCATTCAGCTCCCAATCTTCATGCTAAACCTGTAAAATAAATCAACTCGAAAAACTTGTGAGCAACATAATTATTAGCAGACTTATACAAAAGGTAGCAATCCAAGATAATACTTCTCGATAGTCCATCTGCAAAAACCAAAGCAATAGTAAGTCAAACTTTGTGGCTTTCATGATATTCCACTGAAATATTAAATCCTCCATTCTTGCTTGACCTGTATCAAACCACTCAAAATTTTGATTAGAAAAACCAATATTAACATCATTGAGACAAAACAAGTGTTCATTTATATTGAAACCCTTCAATTCATATTTTTCAAATGTATAAATATCATTGTTTATAATTTTCTCATATTGTTCTTCCTTATATGAAGAATCAATGTGAGTAATAATTTTAGGAGAAGCTATTGTGATGAGTGGGATTTCTTTAACACTTACATCACTCACTTCTTCAATGAGTAATTTGGGAAGACTTTTAGAAGAATCAAACAAAGGTTTCTCATGTTCACACTCATGTTTGTTTAATGTTTTGTGTTCTGAAATTGTAATTTGGTTTTCATCATTCATCGTTGGTGTAGCATAATCTAATTCATTGTTTGTAATTTCAAATTTGTTTTCTTCATTTATCTTTTGATAAGTACAATCTAAATCGTTGCTTTTAGAAAGAGGAAAATATTTGAGGTTTTGGCGTTCATATCTAAGAGCAAGTCGATGAACTTGCTTTTGCACATATGTCCAATCACTGGTCAGGCCATTTGAAGTATTATGTTCTTCTAAAAGAGGCTCTAGGTCTTTTCGAATTGAGTAATCAAGGATAGTTAAAAAATTTATAACTTTATAAGGCTCTAGATAAGTTTGATCTTGCTTAGGTAATTCACTAAACTGTTCTTCAAACTCTTGAAAACTCTCAATTAAGTTCTCTTTCGGTTTCGATGTATTTACCCAAGCTTGAAACGTTTCATGATTTCTTTTTGTTGAATCCTCGAAAAAGAATTCTTGTCGCAATTGGGTCTTAAAAATATCCCAAGGTCTAGTGGACGAGCCCAACCTAAGGCTTATTCTATCTCGGGTATCTCCATTTGATATACGCCTAAAGGTGGAAACCCAACTATCCCTAGGTATGCCATATTGATAATCTAAATGTTCATACCCCTTGATATACCTAGTAACATCTTTACCACAAAACTCTTTCTTCTCTATTTTGAGGTCATCAATCAATTTCCAGACTCTTGTTTCTACGAGGTAAGGGTCCATTATGAAAGCTCTATTTCTTAACCACTCAAAACTATGTCACAAATATCAGATCTCCCTGAGCTGCTATGCCGCTTTTTCACGTCGGGTTCACCAAATGTCGGCGCGAAAGCGACGGTCGGTGGATCAGGGCGACCGCCGAAAATACGGCGCACGCCGGGTGCTTGGAGCAAGCTCAGGTGCACGGGACACAAAGAACTCTAAAGTTATTAGTAACGAATTACAATGTAGTTCTTCACATTTGCTCTAAGTTCGTTCATGAATGATTCATCAATCTTTGTAAGCTGTCAAAATTATAACAAAATTTCAATAATAATTTTGAAATGAAAGTTTGCAAGTCGTAGTCATGTTAATTAATGCATTATCTCTACAAAGCTTTTCCACCGCACATCATCTCAAAGATTTCATAATGGTTAGACACAACTTTTGTGCGACATATGAGCTACTCGAAAATTATCTGTGGTACATCAAGTGAGGATCGGGGCAACAAATCATGTCAGAACAAAAAGGGATGTAGAGGATATATGCCAGTAATTTCATTATAAGAGGTATTTAAATTGAATGATTAACATATTATATAAGTGCACTTATTCGATATTCTCAATGATTATCAACGTAATTTGGTACATGAATAGTGAATTCTTCAGAGATGTATTGAAATCTGCATTCAATCCAGGAGCTATGCGGGAAACAAGAGCCAACACTAAGTACAGCACATGTGGTTGGAGGTGGAGATCTTTACAGTTCAGAACAAGCGCGCACAGGTTAGTCTTCATGTACTTAAAAGATTGCATCAGCTCACTCAAATATATTTTGTCATCCTCTGGAAGTTTTAAAACAGAGAATGTTTTCAGAATTCCATGAATCGAGTACAATAGAAGAAGCCTTTGATAGTGGTCTCTCAGTTGATTTGATCGTAGGAATATCAGTAAAATGCAGAAGAACAATTGCTATACCGTGCCTCTTTTTTCAACTTAAACTTAATTGCAAAGGTGATGAAGTGTCGTACTATGTTATCCTAGTAATATGATAAAGATATCTTGTTCCTAATTGCTTATTTGAAATGAAGTGAGCTTATTAATAGCTTTAAACGCCAAACAGTCGTGAACCATAGCTAGAGCGTGTGTTCTATTCCTATCTGCTTAATGTTCCTAAAACGATGGCGTAGGAAAAAATGAACATATCTTATCAGAATATGGGGAATTGGCGGCAATAGACCATACATACATAAAGTAGCCATAGAGCAGATAATAGTATAGAAGTTTTTGGTAATGGTCCTCCTTCCTGGGCACTCTGCATGTCAGTTCATATCATCTATCATTACTATTAATATCAAAGTCAGAAAACTTGGCTTCAATGGTCTTTATTTCACAAACCATCAGAACCCATTAACATTACGCAATTCCAAATTTACCTTACAAACGTTTACGTTAAAACTTGTGATTTATTGTGGAAACGATTAGATTTATCGTGCATCATAACCTGATATATCATAAAAGAAACACAAACATCTTTCTCTGTTATTGCAAACGCTTCTTGTACTTCATATTGTAGGTAAGAATTTAACGACAATCAGCCGAGGCTTTACTAATTCACAGTACATTGCATGTCAGCATATTTATCCACATTCATCAATTAATAAACAAAGTATTCAACAAAAGCGCACACCTATACATGAGTTAGATTGCCAATTGATCCGCAATTACTGGGCAAATCTTATAGAACACAAGAAACTCCATTGACGTTAATAAAGCATCGTGTTGACAGAGATAATAAGAGAAAAAGATTTCGACATGGCTGAATGAATGGAAAACTCCGTACACATATATCTTAATGATGTATGCAGAACGCATGAAAAGTCACCTGTTAGATATTCAATTGTAAGTATGTAGTCGCATAGCTATTTGACATCACTCACATTTGCCAGATTGGAGTCGACATCATTTTTTTTTCAGAATTGAATGAAAGTTGGCCTTTCCCTTTGCATGCGCTGCCTTCCTCAGATATAAGCCATCTCCCGGAATCTATCTGTGCTGATATGATTAATGAACAGTAGCGCTCTTCATCTCTGAATGGTCACGCAATAAATCAAGCAGATCCCCTCTGTGTTGCCTCCTCTCTTCTCGAATTTGTGCGCCACCTGCTTTCCTCCTCAGATAATTTCTCCTTTTCAAAAGAAGAGATTCTGCCAGATAGGCGTCATGAATTAGCCAGAACAGCCCCCTTCTATCTCTCCCCCCACGAGCCTCCTTCTATTCTGCAGCATACATCCCTCTGAAGTCCCGCTTTTTTGCCGAGTTGCTTGATGGCCTCTCTTTCATGCGTGAATCACCCCAGCATCACTCCTTTTTTTTTCGTACTTTTTTTTCCTTTTTCTTTCCTCCGTCCTTTTTCTGTGGAGATGAGCCGTACCATCAATACCAATGATTAGCGTCCAATGATTAGTCATCCTTCTCTTGTACATCGGCTGTGCCTCTCCTGTCAATCGAACATGTCGCCTCCACTCCTTTTGTCCATGCGATCGTGTTTTACTCCCCTTCTACTGCGATACAATCATTGATTCTATTACTTGTAAAGCAAGCTCTCTTATATCCTCTTGCCCAATTTCTCCTTTGATAAGAGAGTCCATTGTTCTCTCTATAATTGTATTTGCATTGGTATTGCACAGTTTGTTTTGATGTCATCCTTCATTGTCCTAAATGTTTGGTTCTGAAGCAAGTAGAAGCGAGAGTAGAGATAAGAATCTCTACGACACTCACCCCCACCAAACCTGTGCATCCTCCGGATGCGCCAACCTAAGAACCTGCTTTCTGCTTAATAAATAAAATCAATTCCATAATTGAGTATGTGCATGGTTTTTAAAGTCAAAGTGCCTTATGCACGGCTGCGTAATTAGCCCTATTTATATGCACACTTTGAATATGCATGTATAAAATTAATGGTGCAATCAATAAAGAGAATGGCTTTTGATGGTGAGGCTTGTGCACTCACTCACATACATAGCAATATGGCATTACATAAATCCTTACAATCACTCTTATGTGCAAGGGTAATACTCGATTTGTGCCTCAATGCATGGTCATGTAGTGTGACCCTACTATGCATACTTTACGTGCATTTTCAAAATCATGGTGCATAAAGGGTAAGAGCTTTTGATGAAGAGGTTTCTATCTCCTATAGTTCGTTGCTCGCAAATTTCATCATGCATGTTACAATGGAGATTGGTGCAAATGAACGTGCACCTAAGAAAAGAACTCAACATGTGTTTGTACATAATTTGATGCATACTTTAAATGCAAAGTGAAACAAAATGGTGCAAAAATGGAACTAAAAGTTATTTATAATCTATTCTTGATGAAAATCTTGGTTCATCATTCAGCTCCCAATCTTCATGCTAAACCTGTAAAATAAATCAACTCGAAAAACTTGTGAGCAACATAATTATTAGCAGACTTATACAAAAGGTAGCAATCCAAGATAATACTTCTCGATAGTCCATCTGCAAAAACCAAAGCAATAGTAAGTCAAACTTTGTGGCTTTCATGATATTCCACTGAAATATTAAATCCTCCATTCTTGCTTGACCTGTATCAAACCACTCAAAATTTTGATTAGAAAAACCAATATTAACATCATTGAGACAAAACAAGTGTTCATTTATATTGAAACCCTTCAATTCATATTTTTCAAATGTATAAATATCATTGTTTATAATTTTCTCATATTGTTCTTCCTTATATGAAGAATCAATGTGAGTAATAATTTTAGGAGAAGCTATTGTGATGAGTGGGATTTCTTTAACACTTACATCACTCACTTCTTCAATGAGTAATTTGGGAAGACTTTTAGAAGAATCAAACAAAGGTTTCTCATGTTCACACTCATGTTTGTTTAATGTTTTGTGTTCTGAAATTGTAATTTGGTTTTCATCATTCATCGTTGGTGTAGCATAATCTAATTCATTGTTTGTAATTTCAAATTTGTTTTCTTCATTTATCTTTTGATAAGTACAATCTAAATCGTTGCTTTTAGAAAGAGGAAAATATTTGAGGTTTTGGCGTTCATATCTAAGAGCAAGTCGATGAACTTGCTTTTGCACATATGTCCAATCACTGGTCAGGCCATTTGAAGTATTATGTTCTTCTAAAAGAGGCTCTAGGTCTTTTCGAATTGAGTAATCAAGGATAGTTAAAAAATTTATAACTTTATAAGGCTCTAGATAAGTTTGATCTTGCTCAGGTAAGTCACTAAACTGTTCTTCAAACTCTTAAAAACTCTCAATTAAGTTCTCTTTTGGTTTCGATGTATTTACCCAAGCTTGAAACGTTTCATGATTTCTTTTTGTTGAATCCTCGAAAAAGAATTCTTGTCGCAATTGGGTCTTAAAAATATCCCAAGGTCTAGTGGACGAGCCCAACCTAAGGCTTATTCTATCTCGGGTATCTCCATTTGATATACGCCTAAAGGTGGAAACCCAACTATCCCTAGGTATGCCATATTGATACGCTAAATGTTCATACCCCTTGATATACCTAGTAACATCTTTACCACAAAACTCTTTCTTCTCTATTTTGAGGTCATCAATCAATTTCCAGACTCTTGTTTCTACGAGGTAAGGGTCCATTATGAAAGCTCTATTTCTTAACCACTCAAAACTATGTCACAAATATCAGATCTCCCTGAGCTGCTATGCCGCTTTTTCACGTCGGGTTCACCAAATGTCGGCGCGAAAGCGACGGTCGGTGGATCAGGGCGACCGCCGAAAATACGGCGCACGCCGGGTGCTTGGAGCAAGCTCAGGTGCACGGGACACAAAGAACTCTAAAGTTATTAGTAACGAATTACAATGTAGTTCTTCACATTTGCTCTAAGTTCGTTCATGATTGATTCATCAATCTTTGTAAGCTATCAAAATTATAACAAAATTTCAATAATAATTTTGAAATGAAAGTTTGCAAGTCGTAGTCATGTTAATTAATGCATTATCTCTACAAAGCTTTTCCACCGCACATCATCTCAAAGATTTCATAATGGTTAGACAAAACTTTTGTGCGACATATGAGCTACTCGAAAATTATCTGTGGTACATCAAGTGAGGATCGGGGCAACAAATCATGTCAGAACAAAAAGGGATGTAGAGGATATATGCCAGTAATTTCATTATAGGAGGTATTTAAATTGAATGATTAACATATTATATAAGTGCACTTATTCGATATTCTCAATGATTATCAACGTAAATTGGTACATGAATAGTGAATTCTTCAGAGATGTCTTGAAATCTGCATTCAATCCAGGAGCTATGCGGGAAACAAGAGCCAACACTAAGTACAGCACATGTGGTTGGAGGTGGAGATCTTTACAGTTCAGAACAAGCGCGCACAGGTTAGTCTTCATGTACTTAAAAGATTGCATCAGCTCATTCAAATATATTTTGTCATCCTCTGGAAGTTTTGAAACAGAGAATGTTTTCAGAATTCCATGAATCGAGTACAATAGAAGAAGCCTTTGATAGTGGTCTCTCAGTTGATTTGATCGTAGGAATATCAGAAAAATGCAGAAGAACAATTGCTATACCGTGCCTCTTTTTTCAACTTAAACTTAATTGCAAAGCTGATGAAGTGTCGTACTATGTTATCCTAGTAATATGATAAAGATATCTTGTTCCTAATTGCTTATTTGAAATGAAGTGAGCTTATTAATAGCTTTAAATGCCAAACAGTTGTGAACCATAGCTAGAGCGCGTGTTCTATTCCTATCTGCTTAATGTTCCTAAAACGATGGCGTAGGAAAAAATGAACATATCTTATCAGAATATGGGGAATTGGCGGCAATAGACCATACATACATAAAGTAGCCATAGAGCAGATAATAGTACAGAAGTTTTTGGTAATGGTCCTCCTTCCTGGGCACTCTGCATGTCAGTTCATATCATCTATCATTACTATTAATATCAAAGTCAGAAAACTTGGCTTCAATGGTCTTTATTTCACAAACCATCAGAACCCATTAACATTACGCAATTCCAAATTTACCTTACAAACGTTTACGTTAAAACTTGTGATTTATTGTGGAAACGATTAGATTTATCGTGCATCATAACCTAATATATCATAAAAGAAACACAAACATCTTTCTCTGTTATTGCAAACGCTTCTTGTACTTCATATTGTAGGTAAGAATTTAACGACAATCAGCCGAGGCTTTACTAATTCACAGTACATTGCATGTCAGCATATTTATCCACATTCATCAATTAATAAACAAAGTATTCAACAAAAGCGCACACCTATACATGAGTTAGATTGCCAATTGATCCGCAATTACTGGGCAAATCTTATAGAACACAAGAAACTCCATTGACGTTAATAAAGCATCGTGTTGACAGAGATAATAAGAGGAAAAGATTTCGACATGGCTGAATGAATGGAAAACTCCGTACACATATATCTTAATGATGTATGCAGAACGCATGAAAAGTCACCTGTTAGATATTCAATTGTAAGTATGTAGTCGCATAGCTATTTGACATCACTCACATTTGCCAGATTGGAGTCGACATCATTTTTTTTTCAGAATTGAATGAAAGTTGGCCTTTCCCTTTGCATGTGCTGCCTTCCTCAGATATAAGCCATCTCCCCGAATCTATCTGTGCTGATATGATTAATGAACAGTAGCGCTCTTCATCTCTGAATGGTCACGCAATAAATCAAGCAGATCCCCTCTGCGTTGCCTCCTCTCTTCTCGAATTTGTGCGCCACCTCCTTTCCTCCTCAGATAATTTCTCCTTTTCAAAAGAAGAGATTCTGCCAGATAGGCGTCATGAATTAGCCAGAACAGCCCCCTTCTATCTCTCCCCCCACGAGCCTCCTTCTATTCTGCAGCATACATCCCTCTGAAGTCCCGCTTTTTTGCCGAGTTGCCTAATGGCCTCTCTTTCATGCGTGAATCACCCCAGCATCACTCCTTTTTTTTTTCGTAGTTTTTTTTCCTTTTTCTTTCCTCCGTCCTTTTTCTGTGGAGATGAGCCGTACCATCAATACCAATGATTAGCGTCCAATGATTAGTCATCCTTCTCTTGTACATCGGCTGTGCCTCTCCTGTCAATCGAACATGTCGCCTCCACTCCTTTTGTCCATGCGATCGTGTTTTACTCCCCTTCTACTGCGATACAATCATTGATTCTATTACTTGTAAAGCAGTTTGTTTTGATGTCATCCTTCATGGTCCTAAATGTTTGGTTCTGAAGCAAGTAGAAGCGAGAGTAGAGATAAGAATCTCTACGACAACGCCATCATCTTTGTACTTGTTAGTAGAACATTGTTGAGATTCTCCTATATCTGTTATCTTCTCTGCTACTACTCCTATGTTATATTGCATAACTATTGTCTTACATGGTATCAGAGCCGTAAGGTTCGAATAGCTTGAGAAGTATCACTATTTTAGCCTACTAGCAGACTAGAATATCGATAGATTATTCAAGTGATTACATGATGGCTTCATCATCAAACACTGGTCTTGGTGCTTCAGCTAATGTTAATGCTGCACCTATTCGAATTCGTCCACCTCCATTCACTGGAGGGAAGCTGGATGGATCCAACTATACACTCTGGAAGTTTAAAATTTCTGCAATTTTGGACTCCTATGAATTACTTGACACTGTCATGGGACCGATGGGATTGGATCCGGAGCCTATACCAGTTGAAGATCCATCTAATTCAAGATTGATGATTCAGCCAGATCTAGTTCTTCTACGAGCTTAGAAGAGGCGGAATGCTGCATTATGTGCAATTGTCACTAGTGTAAGTGATTCTATGCTTACTTTAGTTCAACATACTACTAAAGCACATGAGGCTTGGGGCATTTTGGCTCAACAATATGAGACCAAGAACCACACTAGGATACAGAATTTAGAAAATCAGCTGGCGAATGAAAAGCATTCTGATTCTGAAAAGGCTGAAGATTTTATCAAACGGATAAAACATCTTCAAGATCAATTGGCTGCAGTTGGTGTTGTTATAACATCAGAAGAGCTAGCTCGAAGATGTGTACGTGTTCTTCCAGAAAGTATGATGGATTAGTAACAGCCCTTAACACTCAGGTAAGACCAACTCCCCTCACATTTGAAGAGTTTTGTGCTATGCTTTTAAAAGAAGAAATGCGGTTGGGGAATCGGCAAAGCACAAGTGATGCTGCATTTTCAGCAAATGCACAAGGTAAAGGCTCTTTTGATGTATCAAAGAAGAATCCAAAGAAGAAATAGTTCATAGGAAGTTGCTTCTATTGTGAAAAGAAAGGCCATGCCATCAAGGATTGCAGAAAGAAGCAAGCTGATGAACGGAATGGGAGTGTAAAATCATCATGGAAGAACAAAGAGTCTGCAAACAACAAAGAGCTGGAACTTTGGGTAGCTTTTGAAGAGGTATGTTCATCTGTGCAAGCTCGTGTTGATGAACCATGGATTTTAGATAGTGGAGCTTCTCGCCATATGACCAGTAAAAAGGATTGGTATAGTTCCCTAGTGCCTCTGCGGGAATCCATCAATGTAGTGGTGGGAAATGACTCCAAGTGTCCAGCCGAAGGAACTAGAACCATCTCTTTTATCACTTCTCCAGGTGTTGAGAAAAAGTTATCCGATGTTATCTATGCACCTACACTCAAAAGAAATTTGTTGTCAGTTTCAGCAATAACAGATCGTGGACTCGAAGTTCACTTCAATAAGAGTGGTGCGGAAATCATGGATTCAACAGGTAATGTTGTAGGTAAAGGCATACGACGGGATAACTTGTATGAGTTAAGTGCCTTAACTGCTACAGAAGATAAAGATGTAAGCAGGTTATGGCACCATCGATTTGGGCATCTCGGATTTGCAGTTTTGAAGGAGATGCAAAGAACAGGGATGGTTGCTCATTTGCCTGCATTTTCAGAGTTGCAGGAACCTTGTGAAGCTTGTATGATGGGCAAGCAACAACGAAAGGCATTTCCAAGAGAGACCAGCAATCGATCTCAAGCTCCTCTAGAGTTGGTACATGCTGATCTATGTGGTAAAATGTCTACACCTGCTTTAGGAGGATCTTTCTACTTCTTGCTGTTAGTCGACGATTATAGTAGAAAGATGTGGGTTTATTTCATTCGAGAGAAGGCTGATGCTTTTGAAAAATTTAAAGTGTGGCATAAGTATGTAGAAAATGAATCAGGAAGGAAATTGAAGAAATTTAGAACAGATAGAGGAGGTGAATTCTTATTAACAGAATTCAACAATTACTATAAGGAGCATGGTGTGAAAAGGCAACTTACCACAGCTCATACACCTCAACAAAATGGCATTGTTGAGCACAGGAACAGGACAGTAGTTGAAATGGCTCGTTGTATGTTAAAGGCTCAAGACATGCCTGATTCATTCTGGGCAAAAGCAGTCAATACACAAGTCTACATCCTCAATCGAAGCTACACAAAAGCACTGAAGGGGATGACTCCTCAAGAAGCATATTCTGGTAAAAAGCCTTCAGTTTTGAATTTAAAATTTTGGTTGTTTCTGTTATGCACATATTCCTGATTCAACAAGATCAAAGTTGGATTCGAAAAGCAAAAAGTGTGTCTTCCTAGGATATAGTGAAGAGTCTAAAGCATACAAGTTGTGGGATCCTGAGGCAAGGAAGATTTTTGTCATCCCAGATGTGGTGTTTGATGAACGACCACACTTAGTAGAAGATAAAGGCAAATCAACTATCTCATCAAACAGAGAAATATCTCACCTTGTGCCTATCAAAAGACAGGTTAAAGTTGAGGAGGAGGAAACATCTGATGGAGAAATTTCCTCAATAAAAAGCCAACCGGTTGTAGCTGCACAACGTAAGCCACTACCGAAGTGGGCACAACAGCTCTTTGATGATCACAATCCATATGTAGATGTACCAGAATCATCATCGGATGGATTATGAAGATCAAAGAGAATAGAGGAGCAATGAAGAGCCTCAAAACACATTGTTAACATGGCTCTAACGGCAGATATCATGGGCTCGATAAAGGAACCTACCACCATTGAAGAAGCCCTTGATGATCCAAGTTGGAGAGCGGCAATGTAGTCGGAGTATGATAGTATACTCAAAAATGATACATGGGATCTAGTCGACTTGCCGCCAAAGAAGAAGGTAATAGGTACTAAATGGATTTGGAAAGCTAAGTATAAAGCAGATGGAACATTAGAAAAGTATAAGGCGAGATTAGTTGCACAAGGTTTTTCACAGATCGAAGGATTTGATGTTCAAGAAACTTTTGCGCCAACAGCACGCATGACAACTATTCGGACGGTACTTGCAGTCGCTGCACAAAAGGCCTGGCCTATTTTCTAGATGGATGTCAAATCTGCATTTTTGAATGTTCACCTCAAGGAGGAGGTATATGTATCTCAACCACCAGTTTTTGAGGTGCCCAATTCAGAAAATAAAGTTTGCAGGTTGAAGAAAGCTTTGTATGGACTTAAGCAAGCTCCACGGGCTTGGTACCAACGAATAGATCATGTTTTCAAAAATATGGGTTTTGAAAGAAGTACTTTTGATGCTAACTTGTATGTAACGAAAAGGAATAGCAAGCTAGTTGTTGTCATTGTATATGTAGATGATTTGATCATTACAGGAGATCATCAGGAACTCATCAATCAAACTCGAATCAGCTTGGGAACTGAGTTTGAAATGACAGACTTAGGTCTACTCCATTTTTGTCTGGGAATTGAAGTATGGCAAAGGAAGGATGGCATTTTCATCTCACAACAAAAATATGCCAAAGAGATTCTCAAGGCATTTGGAATGATGGACTGCAAACCAACTAGCAGACCTATGGAGGTAAATCATAAGCTATCTATGGATGATAACATGCCTGATGTAGATGCTAAGAAGTATAGGAAGCTCGTTGGAAGTCTTATTTTTCTATGCAACACTAGACCAGACATTTGCTATGTTGTTGGAGTATTAAGGAGGTTTTCCAACAAACCTAAGGAGACTCATTGGAATGTTGGAATGCGAATTCTAAGGTACATTGTGGGAACCTTGGATTTTGGTATTTTTTATACCACAGGTGATACACTCCTAGGATATTGTGATTCAGATTGGGCTGGAGATTGTGATTCTAGAAAATCAGTTTCTGGATATTGTTTCTCACTTGGTTCAGGAATATTTTCTTGGGTAAGTAGAAAGCAACCAACTCTCGCACTCTCCTCCACTGAAGCAGAGTACAAAGCAGCTTGTTTTGCTTCTTGTGAGGCAGTCTGGTTAACGAGAATTCTTGCAGATCTAGGCTTTCCATCAAATATGGGGACTATACTCAAGTGTGATAATCAAAGTTGTATGGCTATTGCAAAGAACCCAGTATTTCATGCTTGCACCAAGCACATAGAAGTACAGTACCATTACATTCATGACCTAATTGAAGATGAAATTGTGGAGCTAGAATATTGCCCAACAGAGGCAAATTGTGCTGACATATTCACTAAAGCACTTGGAAGAGGGCAACTCCACAGACATCTTCAACAGATGGGCATAGGACCGAAACCTACTTGATTTTTCATCGGTAAACATTGAGGGGGGGTGTTAGTATATGATCAATGTCTACCCCTCATGATTGTATGCACATTTTGTAAGGCCCCCATTATGAGGAGAAGCCAAGTGTGCATTACCCAATTGATGGGAATCCCAACTTGCATGTTGGATGAAGGTCATATTGGACCATGTAAGGTATTGTAAGGAAAGGGAGTTACCAGGGTCCCCAATTGGGGGGTCCGGGGCAGCGGGGAGCAACCCCGGCAGGGGGGTCCAAGGGGGCCAGCGGGCCCCTTGGCTGGGGGGTCCCAGGGGGCCAGCGGGCCCCCTCGTGAGGGTCGGGGGGCAGCGCCCCCGGCATGACGGTAAAGGGAATATTCCATAGAATATTCCCTCTCGAAGTCAGAAATCATTTACATCTGTTAGGTCGGTTCAACCGATCTAAGCCGTGTATGACAATTACGTGGGCGGTGGCCACCCAGGCTCTACTGCCCATGTATAGCTGTCCATGGAAGGCCACCCATGATCCTATATATACATGACTTCTGCACTACCTGAGACATCAAGTTGAGCCAGCATACCTCTACCTTGTATTTCCCTATCTAGAGTTGTCTAGATCACCATTTAAGCTCTACCTTGAGAGCGCACTGGTGGACAACGCCATCATCTTTGTACTTGTTGTTAGTAGAAAATTATTGAGATTCTCCTATATCTGTTATCTTCTCTGCTACTACTCCTCTGTTATATTGCGTAACCATTGTCTTACAGATGGAACTATGGGTAGCTATTGAAGAGGTATGCTCATCTCCTCAAGCTTTTGTTGATGAATCATGGATTTTAGATAGTGGAGCTTCTCGCCATATGACCAATAAAAAGGATTGTTATAGTTCCCTAGTAACTCTATGGGAATCCTTCAATGTAGTGGTGGGAAATGACTCTAAGTGTCGAGCGAAAGGAACTGGAACCATCTCTTTTATTACTTCTCTAGGTGTTCAAAAAAATTTATGCGATGTTGTCTATGTACCTACACTTAAAAGAAATTTGTTGTTAGTTTCTGCAATAAAAGATCGTGGACTCGAAGCTCACTTCAATAAGAGTGGTGTAGAAATCATGGATTCATCAGGTAATGTAGTAGGTAAAGGCATAAGACGTGATAACTTGTATGAGTTAAGTGCCGTAAGTGCTACAAAAGATAAAGACGTAAGTAGGTTATGGCACCAACAATTCGGGCATCTCGAATTTGCAATTTTGAAGGAGATGCAAAGAACAGGGATGATTGCTCATTTCCCTGCATTTTCAAAGTTGCAAGAACCTTGTGAAGCTTGCATGATGGGCAAGCAACAATGAAAGGCATTTCCACGAGAGTCCAACAATTGATCTCAAGCTCCTCTAGAGTTGGTACATGCTAATCTTTGCCGTAAAATGTCTACACCTACTTTAGGAGGATCTTTCTACGTTTTGTTGTTAGTCGACAATTATAGTAACAAAATGTTGGTTTATTTCATTTGTGAGAAGGCTGATGCTTTTGAAAAATTTTAAACATGGCATAAGTATGTGGAAAATGAATGAGGAAAGAAATTGAAGAAATTTAGAACAAATGGAAGAGGTGAATTCTTATCAGCATAATTCAATAAGTTTTGTAAGGAGCATGGTGTGAAAAGGCAATTGAACACAGCTCATTCGCCTCAACAAAATGGTGTTGTTGAGCGTAGAAACAAGATAATAGTTGAAATGTCTCGTTGTATGTTAAAGGCTCAATACATACCTAATTCATATTGGACAGAAGCAGTCAATACAATAGTCTACATCCTCAATTGAAACTACACAAAGGCACTGAAGGGGATGACTCCTCAAGAAGCATATTCTGGAAAAATGCCTTCAGTTTTGCATTTCAAAATTTCTTTATGTTTTTGTTATGCACATATTCATGATTCAACAAGATCAAAGTTGGATTCAAAAAGCAAAAAGTGTGTCTTCCTAAGATATAGTGAAGAGTTTAAAGCATACAGGTTGTGGGATCCTGAGGCAAGGAAGATTTTTGTCAGCCGAGATGTGGTGTTTGATGAACGACCACACATAGTGGAAGATAAAGGTGAATCTACTATCTCATCAAATGGAGAAATATCTCACCTTGTGCCTATCAAAAGATAAGTTAAAGTTGAGGAGGAGGAAACATCTGATGGTGAAATTTCCTTATGAAAAAGCCAAGTAGTTGTAGTTGCACAGCGTATTCCACTAGCAAAGTGGGCACAATAGCTCTTTGATGATTGCAATCCACATGTAGATGTACTAGAATCATCCTCGGATGTATTACAAAGATCAAAGAGAATTGAGGAGCAAAGAAGAGCCTCAGAACACATTGTTAACATGGCACTAATGGTAAATATCATGGGCTCCATAAAGGAACCTACCACCATTGAAGAAGCTCTTTATGATCCAGGTTGGAGAGTGGCAATGCAGTCTAAGGATGATAGTATACTAAAAAATGATACATGGGATCTAGTTGACTCGCCATGAAACAAGAAGGTAATAGGTACTTAAAGGATTTGGAAAGCTAAGTATATAAAGAAGATGGCACATTAGAAAAGGATAAGGCAAGATTAATTGCACACGGTTTCTCACAAATCAAAGGATTTGATGTTCAAGAAAATTTTTCACCAATAGCATGCATGACAACTATTCGGATGGTACTTTTAGTTGCTGCACAAAAGGCCTAGCCTATTTTTCAGATGGATGTCAAATCTGCATTTTTGAATGGTCAACCCAAGGAGGAGATATTTGTATCTCTACCACCAGGTTTGAGGTGGCCAATTTAGAATAATAAGTTTGCAGGTTGAAGAAAGCTTTGTATGGACTTAAGCAAGGACCACGGGCTTGGTACCAACGGATAGATAATTTTTTCAAAAATATGGGTTTTGAAACAAGATTCTTCTGATGCTAACTTGTATGTAACGAAAAGGGATAGCAAGCTAGTTGTTGTCATTGTATATGTAGATGATTTGATCATTATAGGACATCATCAGGAACTCATCAATCAAACTCGGATCAGCTTGGGTCATGCTTTCTAGAGATGCATCGAAGGAACATAATGGTGCATAGATCGGACATTAGGCATCTGATGATGAGGCATTCCAACTAATGCTCAAACTCAAGATTTTAACATGTATTTACAATGCAATTAATGGTCCAATTGGATGTGCACCTATGGGTTTGAAAGCACATCTGCACTTAGATTTTCAAATATGCATACTCTAGGTGCAACCATTCTCAATCATGGTGCAAATGAGGAAACAATTTTCAGGATTTGTACTAAAAGAGGCTCCACTCATAACTTTCACTATCAGATGCACTCACTCTTGTCCTCACTCACAATTCTTCTCTCAATTCCACACATAACTTGATGTTCTCCTATTTACGATATTTAAAAATACATTTCATGTGAAAATGAGTGTGCAACTATAAGAATTAAGACATGTGCTCTTCTCAACTTAAAATATGCACTCTTGATATGCAATGCAACTCCAAAATGGTGCAAAAAAAGGTCGCAGTTAAAGCAACGTAGCTATTGAAAAAGATTTTCATAACTTCATTCTTTGTTGGTCATCTCCATTGTCTTTACTTGATAATTTCCTACACTAATAAAACTAAACAAAAGATGAGAACCATTAAATCCAAATAACCATACATACACATGCAATCGACGAAAGAATTTCATGAAATTTCATCTGCAGTAGAACATGAATTAGCAATTCAAAAATTATTGCCTTTCATAGGATCCAATCAAAATCAAGATCTTCAATCAGCTCGAGATCAGCACCTATACTCATAAACTCATAAAAGATATCAGGAACATCATAATCAGTAAAATAATTTGAAAAAATTTCATCCATTTGAACACTAGGTGCATCTATTTGAATTGAATCAAATTCAAAATTTTCATTCAATATGCATTCACTTTGTGAAGATGATTCATTCAATTCATCTAACTCTTCATACTATAAATCATGCAATTCCAAACTAGCATACATCAAATCAATAAAATCATCTTGAGCTATAAGATTTTCATACATTCCCATTAAGAACAACTCTCCACAATCAATCAAACTCAAACATTCATCATAGCCATCATCATTAGACACCAACTCTTCCTCATGCAAAAGATTCTGCTTAGGTGAAAATTCATCATGGCTTTCATTCTCCTCTCAATCAATCTCATCTCTCTCACTCCCTCCTACTTTCTGAGGAGTACTCGCAAGAATATCCTCAACTCGTGAAGAGTTAGTGATCAGTGCCCCATCTTCCTCATCCTGAGAAGCCTTGACATCTACTTCACTAACTACTTCAAAACTCAAGTCATTCAAGTGTTTGACATCACTTATGATTGAATCATCATATGAATCACTCGAATCTTCTACCCAAACATCCTCTTTCTCTTCAATCAACTTAGCGTCTTGCACCTTTTTCATCATCTCTATCAATTCCATGCATGCACAACATCATCAAACTCACTTTCTAATTTCTCATCATCTTCCCTAGTCTCATCCTCACCTATCTCTTCGTCTCTAGAAATGGAGATGGTCTCTTCACACAACTCCTCACTCAACTCCTCTCTTATCTTCTCACACTCAACTATTGGTTCCTATAGATCCACTCTAGATTAACATGATTAGTTAAGGTACGAAAAATTAACTACATGTTCATTTTCACCTTTCACAATCTCATTCATACAAACCAAAGGTATTGTAGTAGGCATTGGGAAAATATGAGTATCTTCAACTCTATCTTGCAGTACATATAACCTCCATCTCTTGCGTCTGAAGAGCATCGATTCAGCCTTATGCACTCTACTTTGTTCTCTGGTCAATCCCAATGGCTTGTTCAAGTCTTCTAACATGTCACCTAGCTCTAAGACCAAAGCAGGGTCTACACTCTTAATGAAGAGCTCTACCTTCTCATGTTCCAAAGCATCTTGGTCATTATGGCTCATTTGGTCAAATCCCTTTTCAAATTCTCCAAGTAGCTTGGTCATCTCAAGGCCTTTATTTGGATTATCCATCCACTTTCTAAATGTATGTCGCATGGGCATGGCAAAGTCCTCTAGGTAATACTCTTGAAGATTCTGAAATTCACTCCATGTGTGGGATCTCTCTTGAATAGCATAAATGCTAGGTCATTAGGGGAAAAAATGAACCCTCCTTGGGCCTTTTAGATTAAGGGCTGATTAGTGATGGACCAATGAGAAGAGGGTGGTGGACACAGTCTAGTCCCTTAAACACATAGGCTAGGCATAGGCTTCCATTGTTTTTGTTTGGTCAAAGTGGAGAAAACCACTCAAAACTAGTGGATTTAGTTCCATGAATGGTTTTGAGAGGCCTTGATCCAAAGGTTGAGGTTGGATGATAAAAGTCAAGGGAAGTTTGAATCTGGACCCTTGGATATGTGAGAAAGCAAGGGTTGAGATGAAATTACTCCAAGAATGCGTGTTTTCATGTCGATCGTTGGATGAAGACCTGAATCGGACAGCTAGAATTGAAATCTTGGACAAGTTTGGCGCCTAAAATCTGAGGCCATTGGATCTAGTGTTTATCTAATGGTTGGGATTTTCTCAAAAAATGAAAAAGCGCCTTTCAACCTTGACCATCGGATGCTCAGATCATCAGATGGCTACGAATAGCCATGATTTTTTGCTCAGCCCCAAGTGCGCTACAACGTTAGATCCGTGTCTCATCGGATGGCGGTCGCTGCACTTTGCAGATGTCTCAGCCCCAAAACCGGAGAACCATTAGATCTTTCATCATCCAATGGTCATAAAAGCTGCAGAGAGTGTGCATAAAAGTTCGTGAGACCAAGAAAGTACCCATGTGCATGTCAGATATTCTCTCTCTAATTTTTGAAATCTTTCAATCCAACCGTTAAACTGATGCATCCAAAGGCCAAAAAAAGGATTCTTAGAATTCAAAAACAAAATTCCACAAAATATTTTTTTATTCAAGAATACCACTAGTGGTTTTTGAAGCAGCCTTAATCTCTTACATTAAACTTTTTAACCCCTAAAAATTAGGAATCCTTACAAGGCCCATGCAGGGCTCACTTTTTCCCCTAATGTTTGACACTAGGCATTACAATCCTTGCAAATTCACTAAGCTTTATAGAAGCACTCACACCATAGAAGTCGATTTTAGCATTATAAACTTGCAAGAACTTGGTTACATTTCGGCCATTAAAGATTTCACTCTCTTTTCAACTCACATCTAGGGCTTGCATCACTCCATCACTACTTGTGGCAATCCTCTGAGATTCAATCAACACTTGAAGCAAGGTGCTTAAGGTTCATGGATCTAAGCGTAAGGCCTCCATCAAGGTCAAATCCCAATCCAAAATTCAAAGTCTCAATCAAAGTCAGTACTCAAACTCTAAACCTCAAGTCTCTCACTCTAACGGTCAACTAAAGGTCATCTCAAGGTCAACTTCAAAGTCAGCTCAAAATAAAGATCAATTTCCCCTATGCATTTCAAATCCGGTTCATGTTGTTGTCGGATGTTGCATGCTTAGAGGTGCACACAGGGTGCCAAGAAAATGAACTTTGACATGATTGAACGAAAACCTTCTATAGCTACAAATCAACTCAATGTATTCAACTAAATTCAACTCCAACCCTCATATTCAAAGTTCATATTCGAATGCTTTATTCATTTCAAATGTTTGTTCTACTAAATTCATCAATCATAGACATACATTCAAAACTCTTTTTGTCTTAAAAAAACGTCTTCAAATATACTTTTCCCGAAGTAAACTCCAAAGATAATTTATGGGCATGAAAGAAGTTTTGAAATGCTTAGTAAGAATCGACAGGATAAAAGATATCTGCATATTTTAACATCACTTTATAGTCTTTCAATCCTCGTGCAAATCAAAACAATGTAAAGTACCATCAAACATCTCAGCACTGTAGTGGATTTGATCTTATGTTCTTATAACCACAAGGTCGTCAATATTTTATGATAAGAAGTTAAAGATTTTGGTTTATCCTACAAACTTTGATATTTTTGGTGCATGGTGCACTTAATGTTGTAGGGTGTATTATATCTTTTGCACAAGTAATATTAATCACCACCCTGCTAAGAAATGCTCCATCCTTTCATCTCTACATCAATGTCAACAAGAAGTCCAATACCTCATGGAAAAAGACACGGTATAACAAAAATACCGTGTATCAACAGGGCTAAATAAGCCTCAGCTTCACAAATGATACTTACAAGGGAATATTGGGAATAACGATAGTCCATTTTAGAACACACCCGAAGTTTTACGATGCTCACACATAGACTATGTCAAACACGTTTTGTCTTTCCCCTTTTCCTCAAATATATGTGACGCCTTGATTCTAAAGCACTCAATTATCTTTATGTCAAAAGATAATTAACAATATCTTTATATGCGCACCTCAACTCCTACACTTTCCAGAGATGATATAAGTTATGAAAACCAAAAATCTTAGTAAATTAATTCAAGGTAGTCCCCTAGATGATTCTGTAGGAACCATAGACTTCTCTCGCTCTCTGCACATGCCTATGCATGTCTTTACATCAATGTGTATATAAGCCCATCTTCAAATAGCAACTTGCAATCTAGTTCTCATGATAGGATAGAGCTGAATTGCTGGAAAATAGCAGATATGTTTCTTCAAACAAACATGGAAAGCACACCCAAGCAGTCACACATAAATTGTGAAACTTTATTGCCTGCATACTTCTGATGAGAAAAATCTATTGAGATTTTAGCAACTTCCCACAACTCGATCAAGAGAATGAAATTGAACGCTTAATCCAGTAACATGCATTTGAGGCAAAGAGATATCAGCAAACAAAGCACACATGTTTGTCAAATAAATGCTAGAGAAAGTGTCTGTTGGTGACATAATCTTGTGAAAGAAGGGTTTGAAATATACAAACATTTAGCATAACCAGGCATTCACTCTATACATTAATCCATATTGGAATCTAAAAATATAGATGTCAAAAGAAGGAAACAAAGAACGTTATCTTAATAGATGAAGTCATCATATATCCATCTTAAAAATGGTTTAGCACAGAGAGATTCAATTCTTGCAAGAAAAAAAAAATAGACAAGATAATGAATCACAAGCTCATGAATATCTGAATATTTACAATCCACGGATCATGTCACTCCAAAGCTGCAATCATGAACTTATACAAATACCAAAAGTGGTGTGGAGATTCAAACTTTAGATGAAGCATTCAAAAGCATGAAAGTACATAAGAAGTCCATGAAACTATGATCTAGTAAAACTTACAGAACAATTTGTTCCATTCTCCTTGATGCTCTGAGCACATTCAAGATTGCGAGGGATTCTCATTCTGAAAATTTTTTGTTATTCAAAATCTGAACAAACAATGCATGTTGTGATTCTCTAGCCCACGTTCATCATTGATGCCATGATATTATCTATCCTTCTTTGCTATGATGTGACTCTCTGCTTCTTGAATCTTTTGATTCTGACATTTTTCCCCTCGAGAGCTCTTCTACTCTATGTTAGCTTTCTTCTCATTGAGGCACACACCTCTTCTACATGGGGAGTTTTCCTTGTTCTTCTTTGTAAGATTCAGGGAAAGATTTTGGAACTTGATCGAACCTTGCCCTTTCTTCCATGATCTTCTGCCTCAGTTGCAGGGCTAGAGTCCATAGATTTAATGGGTCCTTGCAATGCCTGATCTGAATAAGAAGCTGATGGAGCAAAGCTCCCCTCTACGTGCGCTCTTCATTGCCTCATTGCTCTCATATACGTATTGTGCAAAATTTAATCCCTTGGACTGATTTCCTTCATCTCTCGACAAAAACAACTTGGATTGGTATGCATAAAAGAGTAAAATTATTCATTGTAGTCCCCATGAAACAAAGCGCAACTCCTCCAAATCCACTTTCTCCCTTCTTAGCTCGAGGGTTTGCCTCCTCTAGAAACCTCAATCCCCCAAAAAGTACTTCCTTCCAACTGTTCTAATCAACAATGCCAAGTGCCCACTCCTTCCCTATTTTTGCTCCTCGATCTCTCCCCAAGGTCCCCCAGCACAACTTTCTTACCGTTGCATGCATACCTTCTAGGCCATGCCACATGTTGTTCTAAAAGTAGAGGTCAAATTTTCTCTCTATGCTTGTTTGCTCTTTGTACTCTATCTCGACTCATGCATTTGGAAAATGAGCCTCGAGTCTTGTGATCTATTTATAGAAAATTGGATGAACTGAACCAGGAACTAACTTTCTATAACTGAGTCAAACTAGGTGTTACTTGCTGGCATAAGTAGACTATATATTTGAAGCAGGAAACAACAAATTCTATCCAAATATAAATATCATATTTGGTTATCTACGGGATTGAGGCCAAATATGTATCTCAAGATATGTATATTCTTTCATCACCAAGCAAGAGGAGGAGGAGGAGTACTTGTGAATGACACTATTCCTCAATTGTTCAAACTTTGGAGTCATTGGTGGGAGTACGCTTGGTGTGTTGTGTATGATGCCATCTACAAGTCTCCATTCATGAGCCATTGTTCCCACCTCCTCTATTGAGAGGGGAGCTATTAGCTCTAACATGCTTTCTTTCAAAGCTTAGGATAAAGTATGAGCCCAAAGTCAAACCACACTACAAAGAAACTTAAGAAATGAGCTCCCCTCCACATATTTAAAGGAGGAATATGCATAAACTAGGTGCTCTCAATACCAATGTTAAATCATCATAATCCTACAAATCAAATGAATTTACCTGACATATGTGACTAAAATAGAGCTCAAGGCTCAAACGGGTGGTCTCCTTAACCTCATATGAGGTTACACTTCCTTCCACTAAGCCTGCATAGACGGGAAGATGATGTAGAAGTTGCCTCAAAGTATTTTCACACTTCATTCCCTTTTTTTTTGGGTGGGCTTGTCGTTTCTCATAATACATGGAGTGAAGAAGGAGGTGCAAAATCAGCCACATGATGTGTGCAGAAAACATTTTTTAGTCTTTTTGCTATTCTTTCCAAATCAATTACATCTTGTAGCCATGATATGTTAGAGAGATTTTTTCCACCTAGACTAGATTATAAAAATACTCTGATTTTAAGGAATAAATGAGCTAGAATTAACACAAAATAACTCCTAAGTTGCTAGCTATGCAAGTGATCTTTAGGTTAAAGTTTGATTTTGATCAAATGAGAATTTCAATAGGGCTATGAGAAGAAATATGATAAAAACTATGATTTTAAATTGAAAATGGTTCCAATATTAGCGTTAAACTCTAATTTTTTACCCTTTCATGAAACACTACTATAATTTTGAAGGATAACGATAAGAAGTTACATCATAGGACTTTGCATGGTCTTAGTAAATCAAATTCTACATAATTTAGATTATCATGCATTCCATGTATGACACAATCACTTCTAAGCATGGAAAAGATAGATCCATGATATGTTCACTAAAGGACGGACTTCTTCTTCCAAATTTGATAGTTATATCACTCCTAATGGTAGAAGTTTCACTACTTTAAAAGGTTAAATCCATCTTGGTGTAAGATTGGATTGATTTTAATCTACCCTCAACAATAAATCAAGTGATCATCTATTGACATGATTTTCTCTTAAGTTCTTGTTAGGCAACTCTTTCCTTTGCCCTTGTACTTGCATCACATTGTGCATTACTTCTTGTCTTTTCTCTTCATGTTGAGCGATTCATTCCATGTGAGATCCAATCTCATCTTCCTTTTCTACAGCTGCATTCAATTTCTTAGAGTAAATCATTAACTCAAAGGAATTCATGGCCTCAATCCCATAGATGCATTTGGCCTCAATCCCATATTTTCCATACATGCATCGATGGATTGCCTAAACAATTTTTAATGAACAATGAAATCATACCTCTAAATGATCCTTGATTGTCTAGATACATGATTTCGGAGATATAATTACTTGATGTTACGCTTCCACTGTTTGTATACTATAAAGGGAATGCTCTTACATCTCCACTATCAATGAAGGTGAGCTCTCTCTTTTTGGTTCATGCTTGGGCAGCACCTCTCTCTAGTAATCGACTCGATAGACTTTCAAATTCCTTGTTTTCAGTGGACCCTTTCATGAATGATGTCCATGGCTTAGAATGTATCAATGATTCTATGTTCTCAATTGTGTCATTTAAATTAGATTCTCAATGCAACAATGCTCAATCTGATACATCTACTAAATCTGATCCACCTATTGATCTCCCTTTAGATTCAAGAGCATGTGGAGCAAAGAATGTTAGTAGAGAGAGACAGAGAGAGAGAGAGAGTATACAAAGCATGTGGAATTTTAAGCAAATGCCTTGTGAAGTATATCAAAGAAGATTTCAATTACTTACTTGAGTAGACAAATTTCATTGGACATTGTGAAGCATTGCTCTGGTTTGAAATGTTTGTATAAAGTAGGAATGAAGAAACTAAAGCAACTTAGAGAGAAATTCTTCCATTTAGATAGTGAAAGTCAAGATTTACACCTTGTTTTGCACATGCAAGTGATTGAGGATAACATGTCATTAACACATGTTGCTTTTGAATATTACTTTAGTCAAGGGATTCAATATTTTAGGGCAACATTTGAAACTGTAATGCGTGTGGGCAATTGTGTTGGAAGAGATAGATGGATACCTCAAGGAAGTGAGGTGGTACTGCCAAAACCTACTTTATACCTATCCTATCAAACCTCGGAGTTGTGTTTAGGACCTTTTAGCTTGGAAATGACACCAAAAAAGTACCTATGTACTTTGGAGTTGATTCTTCAAACAATTAGATCAAAACTAATTACTTCACAAATAGCTAGTCACTCAAAGCTTACTATTTTGGCCTTGAGAACTACTGAATCTTTTGTTGAGTGCTCATAGTAAAGTAGCAATTGATAAAACTCCTTTTGGGGGAATCAAATTAGCTTATATAGCTAATGATTACAAGTGAAATCATCTAAAATGATTAATTATACTGAGAAATTATTTGAGCAATGAAGAGCTTACCCCCGACTTTTTAGGGACTGAGAAGTAATTGGCGAGAGAGAATTTTGATGCAGATTTCTCCCAATTGGCTGAAGCAAATGTAATTAGAATTTGATAGCATACACCAGACTTGAAGCTAGTTCCATCAAGCTATAGAACATGTAAAATGGCAGAGAAATCACTGAGATATGGTTGCAAAGTTCACTGTTCTGAGTAGTCATAGCAGAGAATTAGATAGAGATGATCAATGATGTATATGTATTATAGAACATTTTTCTACAAGATCATTGGCGAGGAAATGATGCCCAATGATAGTGATCTAACTGAGCTATGATCTAAGCCACTTAGTTCTTACAAATGATCAAGGAGAAGGTATAGAATAAGGTACTATGGCTGCAACTTTTCTCAAGGCTTTTATAAGTGTGTAAATCTAAGTTTTAATTTCAAATTCAAACTTGGCTCCATTTGAAAATTGATTCCATTAAATGAGGAGATATTCTCTCTTGAAACTCGTAGCTCATCTTTCTCTCCTAACTCCATGAGATACATGGACTTACAAGATTCTCTCAAGTGCAACACTCTTTACAATGGTTAATGATCCAACTATTACAAGGTAGGATTCATATGATCCATCACATGGTTGCACACATTTTCTTCTATGCCTAGCCAAGTGTGTTGGGAAAGATGGATGGATCCTTTAGAAGATTGAGTAGGTGCTGCTAATCCTGCTTTGCACCAGCCCTCAGTGACTCCAGATATGATTAGTAGACACCCTTAGCTTCCAAATGATACCAAGAGATCATATATGTACTTTGCAACTGATGTGTGTAGTGATCAAATCAAAACAGACTACTTGATACTTCACAAATCTAAGAAAACTTGCTATTTTGGTATTGACACGTGCTCAGTCTTTCCTTCTAGAGGTATTCTATTAGCTTAGTAAGCTACCATTTGCAAGTGGAATGAGATAAAATGATAAACTATACTAGGAGAAATCACTTTAGCAAAATTATGGACACCCCCGGCTTTTTAGGAAATATGCAGACAAATACCAGTGAGCACTTCGACCGCGATTTCTCCAAATTGGCTGAGCCAAGTTGCTTAAAACTTTGTATGCTTGTAGTATGCTTTGAGCTGGATCTACCAAGCTTTGAATCACTTGATTTGGTTTAGTAGGCACTGAGATATGCCTCTTTGAAGTTGACAGACTTGAAGTAGTATACTCAAAGAACACAGAAGTGATAGGTGTAAATATATGTATTAATTCACATTGATGTACATTGCCATTGGCATGATAGACATTGCCAAATGGTACTCAGAGGTGTAGGCTATGGAGTAGAGCTCACACACTCAAGGATAGATGAAATTAGCCTCGGAAGAATGGACTGTTGTACCGCGACTTTTCTAGATACATCTTATATATGAAGTGAGCAAGAAGTTGAATTCAAATTTGAATTCTTGGCTCCCTTCAATCTAGCATCTAAAAGTAAGGAGATATTCCCTCAATCACAAGTTCTAGTTTTCCACGAATCTATCAAGTAGGTGTATCCATAAGATTCCAATTCATTTAGACTTCTACATGGGTAAAGTGGTAATAAATTACAAGCATAAGTTCCTATGGTTCTTCTCACATGTTGAGTCTTCAAGAACAAATCCAAGCCAAGTGTGTGGGCTTGCAAATTACACCAACAGCTCCCCCTCAAGCCAAACACTTTGGCTTAAGTCTTCATCTTCAATCTTCAATCACATCCTGCAATCCAATCATGGATTTGAATCTGCATAATTTGTTTCCATCCAAAGCTTTAGTGAGTAAATCTGCACATTGCATATTAGTAGACACATAGGTCAACTGAATGTCCTTGCTAAGCAACTTGTCTCTCACATAGTGGTAATGAACCTCTATGTGTTTTGTCCTAGCATGATATATTGGATTAGCTGCAAGGTGAAGAGAACTTGTGTTGTCTCCAAAGATAATTGGGGGCCTAGTGTATAGGCCTAGCTCTGTATACAAAAGCTTTAACCAAATAGCTTCTTGAGTGGCATTGGCTAGCCCTCTATACTCTGCTTCAGTGGATGACAATGCCACTGTTGGTTGTTTCTTGGCTGACCAAGAAATAGGTTTATCACCTGCAAAAGATAAGTATCCTGATGTGCTCCTCCTATCATCCTTGCATCCTACCCAATCTGCATCTGAATACACTTTAATATCAATATCTCATGTATAAGGAAAGTACAAACCATGGTTCTGAGTTCCCTTTAGATACTTCAAGATCTTCTTTGCAGCCTCAAGGTGAGGTACCCTTGGTTTGTGCATGAATTGACTTAGCACACTAACTCCATATGCTATGTCAATTCTGGTCAAGGTAGCATAATTCAAACTACCTACCATACTTTGATATCCTGTAATGTCTTGGACTTCATCCCCTTCATGAGCACTTAGCTTTAGGTTGACTTCCATTGGAGTACTAGAGACTTTAGCATCCTGCAAGCCAAATTTCTTTAACATGTCTTGCACATACTTCTTCTGAGTGATATATATACCTGAATTAGTATAAACCAATTCAAGTCCTAGAAAGTATTTCAATAATCCAAGATCATTGATCTTGAACTCCTTCATCATCTGATTTTTGATGCTTCTGATTCCTTGGACATCATTACCTGTAATGATGATGTCATCAACATAAACACAGAGATAGATTACCTCTGAATTGCTCCTTTTAATAAACAATGATGTATCTGCCTTGCTCATAGTAAACCCTTGGTCTTGGAGGTATGTTGTCAGTCTATAATTCCATGCTCTAGGTGGATTGAAGCCTTCTTCAATTTACAAACATAATTTACCTTCTTGGGATCTTCATAGCCAGGTGGTTGTGACATGTAGACTTCTTCAGATATCCATCCATTCAAGAAATCATTCTTGACATCTAATTGGTACATGTTCCAATTCTTAGATGCAGCTACACTCACCAATACTCTGATTGTTGGCATCTTAGCCACAGGAGAGAATGTCTCCTCATAATCAATGCCTTGGGTTTGTGCAAAACCCTTGGCTACCAACCTAGCTTTGTACCTGTTGATTGTACCATCAGAGTTCCTCTTTAGTTTGTAGATCCATCTGGATCCTATCACCTTCATAGAGTCCTTCTTGGGTACCAAGTCCCATGTGTCACTCTCCTTGAGAGCTTCTATTTCTTCATCCATAGCTCCTTTCCATTATGTTTTGGTGATTGCCTCTTCATATGAACCTGGTTCTTCACTTAACAAGTCCTTTGCAAGATAAATTGAATGCTTAGTTACAAAAGATGTATCATACCCATATCTGATAGGCTTCTTACTTTCTCTCTGAGATCTCCTCATTGCTTGGGTTGAAGATTCTGGTATATTCTCAAGCTTCTTCATCTTTAACTTGCCTTTGGACTTCCATGCCTTGAATTCTTCAAGATTGATTGTGTCATCATCTTCTGAACTTGTCTTCCTTCTGGATTGGTTCCTCCCTTGAGAGTTTTGGAAACTCCTCTTCCAAATCATAGGGTAGACTAACCTTCCTGCATTCATTCTCATACCATGAGTCATTCTCATCAAAGATGACATCTCTGCTTACCTTGAACCCTTTATTGGTTGGGTTGTAGAATCTGTACCCTTTTTTATTTAAGTCATAACCAATGAAAATACATTTTTCTGCTTTAGGGTCTAGCTTTCCCCTTACCTGTGAGGGAATATGCACATATGCTACACAACCAAAGATTTTTCAATGATCCAATGATGGTCTCTTACCATGCCAAGCTTCATAAGGTGTCATTCCATCAAGTGACTTTGATGGCAACCTGTTTATGAGATAGGTGGTAGTAGATACACTCTCTGCCCAAAGATAATTTGGCAACTTCTTTTCATTAAGCATGGACCTGGCTGTTTCAACTATAAGTCTATTCCTTCTTTCAGCTACCCCATTTTGTTCAGGTGAGTACCTTGTGGTTATCTCCCTTTTGATGCCTCTTTCCTGCAAGAAGTCCTCAAACTCATTGGAGAAGTATTCACCTCCTCCATCTGACCTTAGCTTCTTCAAGTTCCTTCCTGTTTGATTTTCAACTAGTGCAAGATATCTTTTGAAACAATTAAACACTTCATCCTTGTGCTTCATAAAGTATAACACAGTCCATCTGCTATAATCATCAATGAAAGACACATAGTACCTTGATCCTGAAATGGAGGGATCCTTGCTAGGTCCCCAAACATCTGTGTGTACCAAGTCTAGGTAGTCTTCATGCATAAAACCTTTCCTTGTATAAGGTAACCTGTGAGACTTACCAAATTGACAAGCACCACACTTGTAAATCATGTGTTGCTTGGATACATTAGGTATCCCAAGCACACATTGATCTCTGCTCATTTGCTTCAAGGTCCTTTCACCTATGTGCCCTAGTCTCTTGTGCCATATTTCAAGTTCTGAAAGTGTCTGGTCCTTGTAGCTATACAAAGCAATATTCTTTGTGTCTTCTAATTCAAAGGTAAATAATCTACCTGATTTTTCTCCCTTGGCTATCCTTTTGAATCCATGTCTTGGGTCCTCCACATATGCTCCATGTTGAGTGAATCTGACATGCAAACCTTTCTCCACAATCTGACCAACACTCATTAAGTTTTTTGTAATAGTTGGTACATAAAGTACCCTGCTCAATAGGTTCTGGTTACCATCACAAGTTTTTACATTTCCAATCTTTACTACAGAATGCTAAGTATCATCACCTGTCTGTACTTGATGTTTGCCCTTGGGTTCCTCAAGATCAGAGAGTAGTGCCACATTGCCAGCTACATGATTAGAACACCCTCAATAAATATAAAACAGATGATCATCATTGATACCTGACTTGGAAGTCATATTCATGATCACTAGGGAGTCATCTTGCTCCTCTGTGTAGTTGTTGTAGTCTTTCCTATTTCTGAGTCCTCCTTGGTAGTTACCATTGTGGTTGTAATTGTTGTTGTAGTTATTGTTGTAGCCATTGTAGCCTTGGTGTTGGTTGAATCTTCCTCTGCCTTGAGAGTATCCACCTCTTTGATAGCCTCTTCCTCTCTGATTTTTGTAGTTTCTGTAACACTCATCTGTGGTATGATTAGACAATCCACAAATATTGCATGGTGATGAATAGTAGGGTCTCCCCCTACCTTGCTTACCTCCTCTGCCCCTGCCTCTTGAAGATCTACCTCTCCCTGCATAGTTGGCTTGGGAGGTAGACCCTTCATCCTCTTGCTTTTTACCTTTACCTTTGTCTTTAACCTTTTTATCAGTATATAGGGCAGAAGGAGTGTTACCTTTAGATGTATCTCCAACCTTTGTGAACTTTGCTTCATGTGTGAATAGTTGGCCCATCAGAGTTGTGAGATCTGGGGTATGCATGTCCATGTAGAGATCCATTGCAGTGGTGAAACTTTCCCACTTATCATCTGCCTTTAGTCCATTGGTTATTTACCTTACTATTTGTTCCTCTTCAATCTCCTCTCCTATGCTTGCTAATTGGTCTGCCACATCCTTGATCTTGGTCACAAATTCTGAGACTGATTGCTTTGGTTGCTTCCTAAGGGTTGTGAATTCAATCCACAATTGATTCTTCCTGGCCCTTGTATTAGATGAAAAGTATGATGACAAGGTTTCCCAAGTTTCTTGGGAAGTCTTACAATTCCTGATGTGAGGTAAAAGGAAATCAGATATAGAGTTAAGAAGATAAGACCTTGCCAATGCATCTTTTGCACACCATGTATTAAGCCTTTCTTGTTCTTCCTTGGTGGGTAGACCCCTTGCTTTGAATGAGGGCAATTCCTCATCTGCTAAGATGAATCCACATAGACTTCTTCCTTGTAGATAGGTCTTCATCCTCTGAGACCAAGCTTGATAATTGTTCCTGTCCAATTTGTCAATGAATGAAGGAAAACCATCTCCCATGTTACTTTGTTTGCTCTGATACCACTGTTGGGAAAGATGGATGGATCCTTCAGAAGATTGAGTAGGTGCTGCTAATCCTGCTTTGCATCAGCCCTCAATGACTCCAGATATGATTAGTAGACACCCTTAGCTTCCAAATGATACCAAGAGATCATATATGTACTTTGCAACTGATGTGTGTAGTGATCAAATCAAAATAGACTACTTGATACTTCACAGATCTAAGAAAACGTGCTATTTTAGTATTGACACCTGCTCAGTCTTTCACTCAGTATGACCAGTACACTTACAATTGGCAAAATTCCTTCTAGAGGTATTCTATTAGCTTAGTAAGCTACCATTTGCAAGTGGAATGAGATAAAATGATAAAATATACTAGGAGAAATCACTTTAGCAAAATTATGGACACCCCCGACTTTTTAGGAAATATGCAGACAAATACCAGTGAGCACTTCGACCGAGATTTCTCGAAATTGGCTGAACCAAGTTGCTTTAAGCTTTGTCTGCTTGTAATATGCTTTGAGCTGGATCTACCAAGCTTTGAATCACTTGATTTGGTGCAGTAGGCACTGAGATATGCCTCTTTGAAGTTGACAGACTTGAAGTAGTATACTCAGAGAACACAGAAGTGATAGGTGTAAATATATGTATTAATTCACATTGATGTACATTGCCATTGGCATGATAGACATTGCCAAATGGTACTCAGAGGTGTAGGCTATGGAGTAGAGCTCACACACTCAAGGATAGATGAAATTAGCCTCGGAAGAATGGACTGTTGTACCACGACTTTTCTAGATACATCTTATATATGAAGTGAGCAAGAAGTTGAATTCAAATTTGAATTCTTGGCTCCCTTCAATCTAGCATCTAAAAGTAAGGAGATATTCCCTCAATCACAAGTTCTAGTTTTCCACGAATCTATCAAGTAGGTGTATCCATAAGATTCCAAGTCATTTAGACTTTTACATGGGTAAAGTGGTAATAGATTACAAGCATAAGTTCCTATGGTTCTTCTCACATGTTGATTCTTCAAGAACAAATCCAAGCCAAGTGTGTGGGCTTGCAAATTACACCAAAAAAGTGTTAAGGCTTGTTCATTTGCACCAATAGCTCCCCCTAAATCCAAGCATCTTGGCTTGTATAGCTTCATCAATCCTCTTGAATATCTATATGCCAATTGAATCTCTTTGCTTAATAGCTTCTCTCTCACATAGTGATAATGAAATTATATTTTCTTGGTTCTTGCATGATAAATGGGATTGGTTGTAAGATGCAAAGAACTTGTGTTGTCACCAAAGATCATAGGTGAATGAGTGTGAAGTCCCAAATATGAATATAGCAATTTAATCCAAATTTCTTATTGTGTAGCCTTTGCTAATTCCGTGTATTCAGCCTCTGTTGAAGATAGAGCAATAGTTGGTTGCTTCTTGGAAGACCATGAAATGGTCTTATCACCTGCAAAAGAAAGATATCCAGAAGTACTCCTTCTCTCATCCTTACAACCTTCCCAATCTGCATCTGAGTATAGCTTAATGTCCAAATCTGATGTGTATGGGAAGTGAAGAACTTTTTTTTTAGTACCTTTGAGATATTTCAAGATCCTTTTGGCAGCTTCCAAGTGAGGTGCTCTAAGTTTATGCATGTATTGACTCAGAACACTTACTCCATAAGATATATATATCCTTGTTAATGTTGAATAGTTTAGACTCCCAACTATGCCTTGATGTCCTGTAATGTCTTCAAGCAAATCACCTTCATGAGTACTCAATTTATGATTTACCTCCATAGGGGTGCTAGCAACCTTTGTATTCTCCAAGTGGAACTTATTCAACATGTCTTGCACATATTTCCTTTGAGTGATATAAATTCCAAAATTTGCGTAGACCAATTAAAGTCCAAGAAAATACTTTAGAAACCCTAGGTCACTTATTTTGAACTCCTGAATCATTTGGTTCTTGATTTGTTTGATTCCATTGGCATCACTACCTGTTCGGATGATGTCATCAACATACACACATAAATATATCATTTTGGAGTTGCTTCTCTTGACAAACAGAGAAGAATCTGCCTTGCTCATCATGAATCCTTCATCTTGAAGATAGGTAGTTAATCTATGGTTCCGTGCCCTAGGTGCCTACTTCAAACCATAAAGAGCTTTGTTCAATTTGCATACATAATTTAACTTGCTTGGGTCTTCATAGCCATGAGGTTGAACCACGTAAAACTCCTCTAAAATCTAGCCATTGAGAAAGGCATTTTTCACATCCAATTGATACATATTCGAGTTTCTAGATGGAGCCACACTTACCAATATGTTGATGGTTGGATTCTAGCTTTATACCTATTTATGGATCCATCTGAGTTTCTTTTGATTTTATAAATCCATATAGAACCAATTACCTTCATTGATGCCTGCTTGGGTACTAGTTCTAAAGAATAATTCTCTTGGAGTGCTTCTATTTCTTCATCCATAGCTTCCTTCCATTCTGCCTTGGTACTTGCTTCTTCATATGAAGAAGGTTCTTCAAGTGATGAATCCTCTTCGCAAGATAAATGGAATGCTTAGTAACTAATGAAGTATCATACCCATATCTGATTGGCTTCTTACTTTCCCTTTGTGATCTCCTAGAGCTTGGTTGGATGATACATGTATGTCTTCCAACCTCTTCATCTTGGCCTTGCCTTTTGATTTCTGTGCCTTGGATTATTCTAAGTTGATGGTGTCCTCATCATCTATTTTGATGTCTTCAATTTGGCTTGGCTACTCCTTGGTGAGACTTAGAAACTCCTCTTCCAAGTCATACGGCAATTTGACTTTCCTGCATCCACTTTCAAACCAAGAGTCATTCTCATCAAACACATCATCTCTACTAACCATAAATCCTTTGTTGGATGGATTATAAAACCTCTATCATTTCTGATTTTAATCATACCCTATGAAGATGCACTTCTCTACCTTAGGGTCTAGCTTACCTCTGATTTAAGCAACACATCCAAATATTCTACAATGATCAAGTGATGGCCTCCTACCATGCCATGCTTCATATGGGGTCATCCCATCAAGTGGTTTGGATGGCAACCTGTTAATAAGATAAGTGGCAGTAGAAACAATCTCTACGCATAAATAATTAGGCAATTTCTTTTCATTAAGCATTGATCTAGCTGCTTCCACAATCAACCTCTTTCTTCTCTCTACTATCCCATTTTGCTTAGGAGTATACCTAGTACTAATCTCCCTTTTGATACCTCTGTCATGAAAAAATGCATCAAATTCATTGGAGAAGTACTCACCTCCTTCATGTGATCTTATCGTCTTTAGAATTCTTCTTGTTTGATTTTCCACAAGTGCAAGATATTTTTGAAAGAAACACCATCTTTGTGCTTCATGAAATATAAGATATTCCACCTACTAAAATCATCAATGAATGATAGATAATACCTTAAGCCTGAAATTGAAGGGTCCTTTCTTGGTCCCCACACATTTGTGTGGACAAGTTCCAAGTAAACATCATGCATATATCCTTTCTTTGTAAAGGGTAACCTGTGTGATTTACCAGACTCACAAGCACCACATTTATAGATAATATGTTGCTTGAATACATTAGTTATCCCAAGCACACATTGATCTCTACATATCTGCTTCAAGGTTCTTTGACCAATGTGCACTAATCTTTTATGCCAAATCTCTAACTAAGAGAATCTTTGATCCTTGTAATTATAAAGTTCAATGTTTCTAGTGTCCTCAAGTTCAAATGTAAATAATCTACCTGTTTTTTCTCCCTTGGCGATTCTCTTGAATCCATGTTGGGGGTCCTCCACAAAAGCTCCATATTTGCTGAACCTAACCTGCAAACCCTTTTCCACTATTTGTCCAACACTCATCAAATTCCTTGTGATAGTAGGTACCTAAAGAACCTTGCTCAAAAAATTTCTATTCCCATCAGAAGATTTGACATTTCCTATGAACACTAAATGCTTGGCGTCATCACCTATCTCCACTTGGTGCTTTCCCTTGGGCTCCTCAAGATCAAAAAGGAGAGCTACATTGCCTACTACATGGTTTGAACAACCTGAGTCAATATAGAAGAGGTGCTCATCATTCATACCTTGTTTTGAAGTCATGTTCATAATGAGAAGAGAATCCTCTTGATCCTTTGTATAATTGTTGAAATATTTTCTTGATTTGTATCCTCCTTGAAAATTGTTGATGTAGTTGTTGTTGTAGCCATGGTTGTAGCCTTGATTATGGTTGAATCTTCCTCTTGATTGTGAGTAGCCACCTCTTCGAAATCCTGTTCCTCTCTGATTTTTGAAGTTCCTATAGCACACATCTATAGTGTGACTCGACATTCCACATATATTGCATGGGGAAGATTTGAAAGATCTCCCCCTACCTGGCTTACCTCATTTGCCCCTTCCTCTTGAGTTCCTACCTCTCCCTGCATAGTTAGCTTGAGAAGTAGTGCCTTCATCTTTAACCTTTTAGCTCTTTCCTTTATCTATAGACTTTCCTTTATCTGTGTATAGCGCAGAAGAATTGTTACCTCTTGATGGTTCTCCATTTTTAAGGAGCTTGGCTTCATGAGTAAAGAGTTGTCCCATGAGAGTGGTAAAATTTGGAATTTGCATGTCCATGTAAAGGTCCATAGTAGTTGTGAAAGCTTCCCACTTATCATCTGCCTTGATGCCATTGATTATCTACCTCACTATTTGATCTTCTTCAATCTCCTCTCCTATGCTTTTCAATTGATCATCCCCATCTTTAACCTTGGTCACATACTCTAAAACATTCTGCTTGGGTTCCTTTGAGTGGTAAACTCAATCCACAATTGATTTTTTCTAGCTCTTGTGTTGGAAGAAAAATATGAAGATAATGTATCCCAAGTCTCTTAGGAATTTTTACAATTCCTAATGTGTGGAAGAAGTCAGAGATAGATTCAAGTAGATATGACCTTGCTAAAGAATCTTTGGCACACCATGAGTTGAGTCTTTCTAGCTCCTCTCTTGTAGGTTGTCCTCTGCTTTTGAATATGGGCATCTCATCTCCTGATATGTATCCATAGAGACTCCTTCCTTGTAGATAGGTCTTCATCCTCAAGGATCATGTTGGATAATTATTCCTATCCAATTTTTCATTAAAAGAAGGGAAACCATCTCCCATTTTACCTTAACTTTCTTTGATACCACTGTTGGAAGACATGGATGGATACCTCAAGGAAGTGAGGTGATACTGTCAAAACTTGCTTTGTACCTACCCTATCAAACCTCAGAATTGTGTTGTAGGCCCTTTTAGCTTGCAAATGACACCAGAAAAGTACCTATGTACTTTGGAGTTTATGCTTCAAATAATTAGATCAAAACAGAGTTCACAAATAGTTAGTCACTCAAAACTTGCTATTTTGGTCTTAACACTAGCTGAATCTTTTTCTCAGTGCTCACACTACAGAAGCTTTTGATAAAATTCCTTTTTGGGGAATAAAATTAGCTTAGATAGCTAATGGTTACAAGTGAAATAATCTAAAATGATGAGCTATACTCTGAGAAATTAATTTAGCAATCAAGAGCTTACCCCCGACTTTTTAGGGACTGAGGAGTAATTGACCAGAGAGCATTTTGATGTAGCTTTCTTGCAATTCGTTGACCAAAATAAAATGAAAATTTGATAGCATACACATGACTGGTTCCAATAAGCTATAGAACATGTAAAATGGTTGTGAAATCACTGAGATATGGGCATGCAAAGTTCACTGTTTTGAGTAGTCATAGCAGAGAATTAGACAAAGATGATCAATGATGTATATGTATTATAGAACATTGTTGTACAAGATCATTGGCAAGGAGATGATGCCCAATGATAGTGATCTAAGTGGGTTATGTTGTAAGCCACTTAGTTCTTACAAATAATCAAGGAGAAGGTATAGAATAAGGCACTATGGCTGTGACTTTTTGCAAGGCTTTATAAGATTTTGATTTTAAGTTTGAATTTCAAATTCAAACTTGGCTCCATTTGAAAAGTGATTCCTCTAAATGAGGAGATATTCTCTCTTGAAACTCCTAGCTGATCTTTCTCTCCTAACTCCACAAGATACATGGACTTACAAGATTCTCTCAAGTAAAACACTCCTTACAATGGTTGATGATCCAACTATTACAAGCTAGGATTCATATGATCCATCACATGGTTGCACACATTTTCTTCTATGCCTAGCCAAGTGTGGAAGCTTAGTCATTTGCACCAAAAAATTGGAGAATACAACAGATTCAACAAGGTCTTATATGTGTAGATCTCATTTTTTATACATATCAGGAATTTGGGTCCAAAAGTTCTATTGGTCATCATGCAATGAGTTTGGATGATGAACTATTTTAGTTTGCATTCTAAATTTATGCCTACAACTCGAAGCTTACACTTGTCAGATAACTTTACTTGACGAGAAGTATTTCAAGTCTATAAAGAAGAGATGAAAAGTAAAAATGAGAAGTATGTCCTCTATTGATATTTTATTCCGTTATGGAAAGAAGAGTTTAACAATGTGAGTATTCCTCGTAAAGTTAGTATGGGTGAATGCTCAGTTTATGCCGCTTTAAAAAACATCGCAAAGGGGCCCACAACACCACAAAAAAAAGATAATTTTAAAAGTGTTCTAAAGAGCCATCATGAGAGTTAAACTTTAGAGAAAAAGAAAGCAATTCATCATCGAAGTAAAGCACTTAGAAATCTAGAGGCTTATATGGGTTTTTTGATTGATGGTATGGATAAAAAGAAAACATGTCCACCCCATTTCGCTCACATTCCTAAGGAAATTATAGATGAAGTCCTTGTGAAAATGCATTTGGTTGATGCTTTGGTATACAAAGGAACCATAAAGTCGAAGGTTTTCTTCACATATTATAACATGCATAATGATCCAAACCTTAGGGTTACTATGATTCATAAATTTTTGCAATCATGGGAGGGTCATTTGCCATCGAATCTCTATTTTCCCCTTGATAATACTAGAAGAGAGAATAAAAATTCTACAGTCTTTGGATATTTATGCATGCTTGTTGATAGAAAAGTGTTTCAGAAGGTTAAGGTAAATTTCCATTTGGTTGGGCACACTCATGATCACATTGATCAAACCTTCAGTATGTTCTCTAAGAGGTTGGCATGCCATAAGGTTTTACTCTTCCAATACTATGTGTGTTGATCTTTGAAGCATATACTCCAAAGCTTGAAGTTAAACACCTTACACAATTTTATGACTTTAAGCAGTTTTGCTTCGTAGGTATTGATAGCAATACTGAGGTTTTGACTCCATTGCACACCATTTGTTTCAACCACTTATTCTTGATAAAGAGGCTTAATGAAATTTCTCTTTTATGGCAAAGAAATATTCATGTTCTCCATGGTGGGAGCCTAAAGATGGATGCAGATTTTTATTGTATGTGCATAATTTGTTTGTGGATGGTGCATAACAAACACCATGTGAAGATAAAAGAAATATGGAAATTTGTGCAAATGTGGTTGAGAAAATTAAAAGGTGGATGCATGTACTTATTGAGAAGAAGAGACCGATTGAGTACGCAAAAAAAATATGTTGGAGATCAAGATGTATCTTGGTAGGATGAAGTTTTTAACCATCAAGAAGAGATTATAAAGAATACTATTGCAGGGCATTGGCCGAATGATACTCCATTCACATGGGATTTTAGCACACAAAGATCAATGAATGTGGACCAAGCATGTAATGCAGATATACTTCAAAGCTTTATGCATCCACCATAAAGGAATAGTTATGTAAGCCAAAGGATGACAAAATAGGCCGAAGCACGACGACAATGAAACTTGAAAGAAATAAATGTTGGAACACTCATTGTAGTCCTTACTGAGGGTGGTGAGGCTACTAGACCATTTTGGATAGCAAAAGTGTTAGAGTTCATTAACGATTTTGATCAAAGAAGAATAGAGGCTTTCATAGTTGGTATTATACGAAAAATAGTAATGCATTCTCTGCTAATTATAACTTAGAAATGGTATGTGATACCAAACAAATAGGCTCAAAAAAGAAAAAGAATAATGGAAGTACATCCACCCTTAAAATGGATGATGTAGATATCCTTTTTATGATTTTTCCTCGACAAAAACAGGGCGCTTCATGAAAGAAACCATTAATATGATAAAGTCAAAGCTTTCAAATGTATGTGGTATATCTAATCATAGTCAAACAAGAAGATATATGCATGATCCTGTAGAATTTGGTATGTACTTGGATGAGGATAGAGCTTTTGTTGATATAGAAGAAGAATAAGAAAGATCCTAGGAGTCTCACATTGAATCAAATGCATGTGATGATCAGGGTGTAGACATAGATCAAGAAAGTTGTGAATTAATTTTAAAATCTATGACATTTTTTTGGTGCTTATACAACTACTCGAAAGCACTTTGCGTAATGAAACGAGGTTCTATTGAATTTCTGAATCTCTATCAAAGATCATCTATCCAACACACTTTTAATCTTTATTTTCTATGTAAGATTTTTAATCACTTTTATATTTCTCATATAGATTCTCGAGATATCAATGTTAAATAGATACAAAATTTGGACACATTTTGACCTCCTAAATTTTCAGAAAATGACATAAAAGATCAAAACACTACATGTTTTCACTTGAGTTTTGAAATGTATGTATACTACTGTAAAGGGTTTTCAAACGTAAGATGTAATGTTCTTGATTTTTGACAAGGGAGTTCTCTTTTTACGACATAGTTCTCATTTGTTATGACGACTCATGGTTGTGTGCAAATTGAAGTTCAAAAGTGATAGTTCAATGGAGAGATATAAAGCATGTCTAGTTACAAAAGGATATGCATAAGCATTTGACCTGGATTATGATCAAATTTTTAGTCCAATTGTGAAATGACAATGGTGAGAAGCATGATTGCATGGACTTCTATAAACAATTGGAGGTTGTTTCAAATGGATGTAAAGAATGCAGTCTTGAATTGCAAATTGCATGAGGAAGCTTGTATACACAAACAAGAAGTTTATGTGCATCCAAAGTATCTTAATTACATTTGTAAATTGAGGAAAGCCCTTTATGGATTGAAACAAGCACCAAGAGCATGGTGTTAACAATTCACTAAAAAGCTATTGGATCTTGAATTCATGCAATCCAAGAATGATTATTCACTATTTTTATGGAATCATAAGAAGTAAAGGGATTCAACTAATGATTTATATCAATCATTTGATCATTACATGCAATGATGAAAAGAGGATTGCTGATTTGAAAAAGCAATCAAAATCTAAAAGCTAAAATACTTTGGAATCCAAGTGATTTCAATGCAAGACGGCATTTGGATGATACAACATAACTATATGTTGGAAGTTCTTGAGAGATTTGATATGAGTATATGCAAATCCTATTGATATGCCACTTGATTCTAATGCTAAACTTGTGGATGATGAGAATATTTGCATGATGCAAATGTATATAGGAATATGGTTGGAAGTTTGATTTATGTAACAAAGTAAATAGTGGATTGGGGTTTTGCAGTTGGATTGGTGAGTGTATTTATGCATGAACGATGTAAAGTGAACTTGGATGCATTGAGACATATATTGAGATACGTAAAAGGAACAGGTAATTGTGGCTTGTTTTATGAGAGAAAAGCTCATCCATGTATGTATGCATATAGATAGGTAGAAGATTAGGATATATCATCAATCGAAGGTCAGCTAGTGGAGTTTCATTCTCACTTGGAAGTGCAACCATTTCATGGAGTAGCAAGAGGCATCCAACTATCACTTTTTTAGTACTGAAGCTGAATTTAGAGGAATCACTAAAGCCATTTGTGAACCAACATGGATTAGGCATCTAATTGAAGACATGGGAGTCTAAATCGACCAAACGTGATAATCTATTATGACAATGTGAGTATCATTATGATATGAAAGAATCTAGTGTATCATGTGAGATGAAAGTGAATCGAAGTACACTATCGCATTGTTCATGAGACGTTCATTGAAGGAGAGGTGGATATGATTCATATTAACACTAGGGATCAAGTGGTGGACATTTTCACCGAAGCTCTTACCAATGCAAAATTCATCTAGTTCATAAAAGCTTTAGGAGCTAGGAAGCTTTATTTTGTATCTAGACTTCATTTCATGTTGATTTCATATTGATTTCATATTGATTTTATATTGATTTCATATTGAAAGGACATATATATTTATTTCATTTTGTATTCAATATCATTTTGAGATAATCGGGGATATTTGATGACATTGAAGTATGTAAAATTGTTTGTAAATGAAACAAATGTATGCATCTAGACTCAGTCAATAGGGGCTATGCCTTATCTAAAACCATGTATCACTCTCTCTCCCTCTCTCATGTCTATGAAGTAGAAAAATACGATGTACCCACCATAGCTAGCGTTGCACTCATATATATATTTATTTATGTATGTATCTATGTATGTATTTATGTATGTATGTATGTATGTATTTATGTATGTATGTATGCATGTATGTGTGTAATTATGTATGTATGCATGCATCCATGTATAGATGTATGTATGTATGTATGTATGCATGCATGTATATATGTATGTATGTGTTGATTTATGTTTTCACATATCAAATAGCAAGTCATAAAAAATGAGAACTATGTCATAAAAAGAGAACTGCCTTGTCGAAAATTAAGAAAATTACATCTTATCTTTCAAAACCCATTACATCAGTAAACATACATTTCAAAAATCAAGTGAAAACATTCATGTTTTTGACATTTTTAATCATTTTTTTAAAATTTAGGAGTTCAAAATGTGCCCAAAATGTTTATCTATTTAACATTGAAATCTCCAGAATCTATATGAGAAATATAAAATTGATAAAAAAGGTTATATAGAAATAGAACATGGTTTCATTATGCAAAGTGCTTTGATGCATTTGTATAAGCACCAAGAATGTGGTAGATTTTCAAATTAACTCAAAACTTTCTTGATCTATGTCTACAACCCCATCATCAGATGCATCTGATTCAATCTGAGACTGTTCAGAGCTTCTTCTATATGAACAAGAGATCTATCCTCATCCACGTATATACCAAATTATTTAGTATCATGCATAGGTCTTCTTGTTTACCAATGATCAACTATCCCACATATAGCAGGAAGCTTTTACTTTATCATATTGATGGTTTCTATCCTCAAGTGCCCTATTTTTATCAAGGAAAAATAATGAAAAGAATATCCACATCATCCATTTTGAGAGTGGATGTACTTTAAATATTCTTTTTCTTTTTTGAGCCTAATCGTTTGGTGTCACATACCATTTCTAATTTATACTTACCCATGAATGCATTACTACATTTCCTTATAATATCAATGGTCTAAAAATCCTCTACTCTTCTTTGATCAATATCTTTGATGACCTCTAAAAAATTTGCTTATGGTTAGGTAGCCTCATTGCTGTCAACAAGGCCTACAATAAGTGTTCCAACATTTATTTCTTTCAAATTTCCTTGCCAGCATGCTTCAACCTTTTTTGTCATCCTTGGGCTACATAAATATTCCTTTCTGGTGGATGCATAAAGCTTTGAAGTGTATTTGCATTACATGCTTAGTCTACATCCATTGATCTTTGTGTATTGAGATCCCATGTGAATGGAATATCAATTGGCCAATGACCTGTAATGGTATTCTTTATAATCTCTTATTGATGGTTAAAAAACTCACCCCACCAATATACATCTTGATCTCCAACATATATTTTTGCATGCTCAAGCTGTCTCTTCTTCTTAATAAGTAAATGCATCCACCCTTTACTATGCTCAAACACATTTCCACATCTTTCCATATTGCTTTTATCTTCACATGGTGTTTTTGTTTGCACCATATACACATAAAGTAGGCACATGCAACAAAAACGTGCACCCATCTTTAGGCTCCCACCTAGGAGAACATGAATATTGCTTTACAAATAGAAGAGTAATGTCATCAAACCTTCTTGTCAAGAATACATGGTTGAAACTAATGTTGTGAAATGGGGCAAAAACCTTAGTGCTATTATCAATACCTGCTAAGAAAACTGCTTAAAATCATAAATATGTGTAAGCTGTTGAACTTCAGGCTTTGGAGTATATTCTTTAGAAATCAACACACATAATATTGGAAGAATAAAAGCATTATGGAATGCCAACCTCTTAGACAATGTACTGAACATTCGATCAATTTGATCATGAGTGTCCCCAACCAAAAGGAAATTTACCTTAACCTTCTCAAACACATGTCTATCAACAAGCATGCATAAATATCCAAAGAATGTAGAATTTTTATTATCTCGTCCAGTATTATCTAGCTAGAGTATTAGATTTGGTGGCAAAAGATCCTCCCATGATTGAAAAAACTTTATGAATCATAGTAGCCATAAGGTTTGGATCATTATGGACCTTGGGATATATGAAGAGAACCTTCAACTCTATGGTTCCATTGTATACCAAAGCACCAACAAAATACATTTGCACAAGGACTTCATCTCCAATGTCCTTAGGAATGTGTGCGAAATGGGGCATACATGTTTTCTTTTGATACATACCATCGATCAACAAACACATATACTGCTCTGGATTTCTAAGTGCTTTACATCGATGATGAATTTCTTTCTTTCCTTCGAAAGCTTGACTCTCACGATGGTTCTTTAGAAGAATTTTAGAATTGTCTTTTTCTTGTGGTGTTTTGACCCCTTTGCCATGTTTTTCAAGGTGGCACAAACTAAGAATTCACCCATTCTAAGTTTATGTCGAATACTCACATTGTCAAACTCTTCTTTCCATAATTGAGTAAAATGTCGATACAGGACCAACTTATCATTGTTACTCTGTGTATCTTGTTTGTAGACTTGAAATACTTCTCGTTGAATAAAGTTATTTGACAAGTGTAACCTTGTTTTTGTAGGGATAACTTCACAATGCAAACTAAAATAGTTTTTCATCGAAGTCATTGCATGACAACCAATAGATCCTTTGGTCCCAAGTCCTTGATATGTATAAAAAATGAGATCTCTACTGATAAGCCCTTATTGAATCTTATGTATTCAGCAATTCCCCATGCCCATCATAATTTTAATTCCAACCCTACAACATCGGATCCCTTGACTAAAGTAATATTCAAATGCAACATGTGTTACTAGCATGTTATCCTCAATCATTTACATGTGAGAGACAAGGTATATATTTTGCCTTTCACTATCTAAATGGAAAACTTTCTCTCTTAGCTTCTTTAGTTTCTTCATTCCTAATTTATAAACACATTTCAAATCAGAACAATGCTTCGTAATGTCCAATGCAATTTGTCCATCTCAAGTAAGGATTTGAAAACTTCTTTGACTTACTTCACAAGGCCTTCGCTTAAAACACCGCATTCTTTGTATTCTCTCTCTCTCTCTCTCTCTCTCTCTCTCTCTCTCTCTCTCTCTCTCTCTTTGGTGACATCCTTTGTTCCACATGCACTTGAATCTAAAGAGAGATCAATAGGTGTATCGAGTTCAATAGGTGGATGGGATTGAGGATTGTTGCATTGAGAATCTAACTTAAATGAATCAATTGAGAACCCATAATAATTGATACATTCTAAGCCATGGACATTGTTCATGAGAGGATCCATTGAAAACAAGGAATTTGAAAGTCTATCAAGATCACTAGAGATAGGTGCTTCCCACACATCCACCAAAAAGAGGGAGCTCATCTTCATTGATAGTGGAAGTGTACGAGCATTCCCTTTATAATATATAAACAGTGGAAGTGTAACAACCAGTGATTATATCTCCCAAATCATGTATCTATCTAGTTATGATGATGGATTGTGCCCATTATTATGCATTGTATGATTTTACTTTATGTCACAATCAAGAATCATTGAGAGCTACAATTTGATTGCTCATTAAAAATTGGAGAGCTACATGATAGGCAATCCATCAATGCACAATCCATCAATCTTTGAAAAAAATTTTACAAACCATCAATGTACAATCCCAATGTAAAATTGAAAACAAGATAGGAAATCTCCAAAACACATTTTGCTATCAAATAACTCTCTTTGTGTGTGATCAAGTACGTATAGCATTTGATAAGCCAGCTAGACATTAGATAATTGTCTTTGTGTGTGATCAAGTATGTATAGCATTTGATCAAGTATACTTGTAGCCTTTGACCACAACTAGATAGAGTTCTATTCTTCGTAAATTAATCCATTCATTGTGTACGAGTAAGCATTGTATTGCATGTCGATAACTTTTGTGATGGATTTTTGGATAATGCAGTCATACCTCATTGAGAGCTTGCAAAGTTTTGCATGAAGTCAAGTTCTTTATCTACTTGGCAAAAAGGCCCTATAACATTGTTAACCTTACCTCTCAGAGAGTACGATTTCACATTTGGATCAGGGTTTTGAAAAATTTCTCTATTAGCTCAGTTCAGTGGAGGTTAAAATTTTTATTTGTACTTTGCTTTTGGCTTTTGTTTGCACAAACTTGAATCTCTTGTACTTGGTTGTATAGATCAAATGCTTATCATGGGAGAAGCTCCTCTCATCAAGTACTTAGTCATGTAATTCTCATCGGGAGAACAACTAGTCATGTCTCATCGCTCAATGTACTTAGTCATGTCACATCGAGAGAACAACTAGATCCTCCTCCCATATCATACTTCTCATCAATTTTCTCTATACTTCACACTTGCCACACCTCATTGTTTTTCTTTTCATGAATGAATTTCTACTTGAGAATGATTCACTTAATGTAGAGATGCCATAACGTGTCTTTTGATCTTGTTACTCCTAGTTAAATTGATTCATTTATATTTGAGGTGGACATGAATACAAAACACCTATGTATCAGTTAATTCATACAATGTATTAAATTCCTAGTTAAAAAGTATGTTTGTATCTCATGAGATGAGTACACTTGCATACCACTATGCTAGTTCAAGTTCCCCTAGAATTCGGATGCATGAGTATGAGTATGATTTAAGTATGATTATGAGTATGTGTATGAGTATGAGTATGAGTTTAGTGAGATTTTAGTATGAGTATGATTTTAGTATGAGTATGAGTTTAGTATGAGTATGTGTTTCTTGTACATTTTAACCCAAAAGAATGGATCGAATGTTCAATACTCTTTTTGGATAACCAAATTTGATATAAGCAAGTTTGATCTTACTAAAAATGGTTGCTTCCTACTTCAACTCTATAGTCCACTTGAGCCATCAAGTTACACCTAGTTTCACTCAGTTATATCAAGTTAGTTCCTGATTCAACTTAGCCAAATGTCTATAAATATATGAGAGGATTTGAGTATCATTTTCCACATCGATGAGTTAACATAGAGCACAAAGAGAAAAAGAGCATAGAGCAAACAAGAGCAGAGAAAGAAGATAAAAAGAAAGTCAACAATGGAGAAAGAGCAAAAAAGAGCACAAAAAGCAGATAAAAAGAAAGTCAACAAGGGTGCTGGCAAAATGTCTTGCAAGTACCCCAAATTTACCCAAAAAATAAAGATTCCATAAAGATTTCTTTATAGAACCCTAGAAATTTTTGTATTTTGTTTGAATGAATTGAAATATATGTCCAAGTTCATGGTGATGAAATTTGATGCCAAGCATTGAGTTTGCGGGTGCGAGCCATTGACTTTTTGGCCCAATTTGATGCCAAGCATTGACTTTTTGACCAAATTGATGTTACAAATCCACCTTGTCGGCCTATTTGATGCAAGGCATCAGATTTTTTAGCCAATTTGATGCTAGGCATCAATCTTGTGGGTACACTCAATGCCATGCATCATGTTTTTGGGAAAATCGATGCCAAGCATCAACTTTGCCTTCAAACTCGATTCTTGGCATCGAATTGGCCCACAAAGGTCGATGACTAGCATTGACTTGGCATGCAAACATGATGATTGACATCATGTTATCCCAGATGGTTGATGGCTAGCATCGACTTGGATTGAATAGTTAATGCTTGACATCGAGGTGGCCTTACTAAGATTAATGTCATGCCCTTAGCTAAAATTTACTATATCACTTTAGGGACATAGAGAACCCAAGTTTTTCAGTATGGCCTAATGTTTAGGGTGGTGTACAAGAATGAGGACTCAAATAAACTACTTTTCCTAGTGGAGATTTCAAAAGGATTAAGGAATGTCATTTGCAAAATGGAACTTCTATGTCTAGAATGTTGTGTGCCGAAGAAGCTTGCTTAGATTTGTAGGGATTTAGACAATTTGATTGTGGATCTCTTTTCATGGATAGAGGGGAATATCATGCCAATCCAACAATGAAAGATGACACCTATAAATTTAAAGGGTAAGTATCCCATATAGAAGAAGCCCTAGAAGAAGATTACAAAGCTCATTGATTTGGAGTCAACAAAAAGCTCAGACTTTGAGGATAATATAGTTGCCCTTGGTGGAGAGCTTGCATCTGGGATTTTATTGATGAAAGAGAATAAAATTAGAGAGGACATTGTCAAGAGGAAGCTCGTGAAGAAGAAGAAACATTTTGTCCTCCCCATTACCATCATCCACAAATCCCCCATTGGCCAACTTATAGGAATGAAGCCTTTTGAGATCAGGGAGCCCCATAACCTCCATGTGTAGAATCTCAAGAAGAAGATGAAGATAAATCCACATGCAACTATTGTTCCACTCTTGGTAATGGTCTATCCAAACAAGTGCAGTTTGATGGAGGAGTTCAACGATGCATTGTGTGAGGACTACACATATTATGTTTTTGGAGGATCCCACTCTATAAAGAATCAAAGAAAGCTTGTTAAAGAGCATCCAACTACATACTTCTTGAGGTATGCAGTGTGAGATCACATTGGTTTGATTAAAGAGGAGGCAAAGCTCATAGCTTGGGACTAAAACAATGACAACCATTACAGGCCGAAGATGTCGTCCATTGAGCGTATCTGTTTCTTTGACGATGAGTATGTTGATGCACTAAGTGCAGACGATGGAATTATTCATCCCACTTTGAGAAAGCACTACATGGTAGAGGTAAGAATTGCACTAGATGACAATGTTAAGTTAGATGCATTTTGTAAGTTTGATCCATGCTTCCATCTCATCTTCAAGAGAGGTGAAACTGGGGAGCTCTAGGATAAAATCTTTACAATGTCCGAGAACAAGGAGGCCAAAGGCCAAAAACAAAAGAAGAGAAAGCTAGATCATCTTCTGGATGTAAAGGAAAAGGGAAAGAACACTGATGTCTCAATTGAAGAGGTTGTTTAGGATATGAAGCTAACATCTTATAGAGCATTGCAAGGCATTAAGGATGACACTTTGATCATTTCGACATTGTCAAGGGCCATTTCAAAAGACTTGAGCCTTGAGGAGATTGTCATAGACCTAAATATGTAAGTAGAATCTTTTCAATAAGTGGTTTGACTTTCTCCTTTAGTAACTTATTATGTAGATCCAAACTTCACAATGTAGTCACAAGATTTACGTTAAGATTCAGGAGGTCATGATGACGTGGCTTGGGTGCTTCACATGGAGTGAAGTCAAGGCATAGTACCCGACCACCTCCTCATACAAAGCACTATAAGAATACTTTATATTGTTTCATGATTGGTTGAGTTCTCTTTCTCATTACAATTTAGTATGATTGTGTTTGTCTAGTAGTTGGTGCTATTCGATGTGAGGCATCGACCAATATGAATAGACATGCTAGAACTCAATGTGTGGCATCGAATGTTAGATGCTCGGCATTGAGTCCCAATCGAAGTTTGATGCTAGGCATCACGTTTCACTAGAATTCCAATGCTAGGCATTGGCTTTGAGAACAAATTCGATGCCAGGTATCGCTTCTCATAAGTATTCGATGCCAAGCACTGGCTTGAAGTAGCGGAAATGGCTTCGGGGTTTTACCCATTTATTCATTCCAATTTCCTAGCAAATACTTTATCCATTTATTCAATGCCAAGCATGGACATGATTCATGTATGTTGCACTTTGTATCAATCTTTGAGTTGACACTTATCTTTCTTTTATAGAAACCTTGAGATACGAAGAGTGGTGAGCCCAACGAAGACTGTCCTACTACGTTCCTCATTCATATCCAAAGGGCAAGGCATGAGAAGTGTCGAATAAAGGCACATGAGATGAAGTTTGAGAATGAGACTTCCAAAATAAAGTGTTTTTTCAAACCCCATAGACCCTCTAAGGCCATTGTATTACAATGTATATTGCAATGATATAAATAACATATGTACAATAGTACCTAGAAACATTATTCCTTTCTAATAGTAGATATCTCATATGGGTTTAGAATGAGTGGTTCCATTGATGATGATGAGCCATTCAAGCACCTAGAGACATGAAAGCTAGTGACACATTTTGTTGAATTGACCATGTCACCACTCTGGAGGATTGCCATTTTTTCATAGCAGGGACCAATCCTTCATTGTATCAATAGCCATAAATTCAAGGTTCCATGATGTCAAGAGTCTTACATGGTACTCTCTTTTCTTTTAATCTCTATGTTTACATTTCATGTCACATTGTACTTATAATGATAAATTTTTAGCATAAAGACAAATGTTAATCAAACCATAGGACATAGGTTTGTTAGTTCTATCAAGTGCCTTATATTCCGATACTATGATGAAGTTAGTAAAAGAAGGGTCACTGAACATTTAAGGGAGAACAAAATTTCAAATGTACTAATGTTCCATATAGTTACAAAGAAACTTCCTCATGTGATAGGGGACAAGACATCGGTAAATCCTTATGAGAAGCCCCAAAAGTTGATAATGAGGTTAATGTAGTTATTCTTTAATGATGATAATTTCATCCTTGACTTATTCTCTCGCACATGTAATTGTAATTGCAATGTTGCTCATCAACAATCTTCTGCCATCACCTCTAAATGATCGGTTTGTTTTCAGGGATGACACTCACCTGTGTGCTCAAAATGTTGAGGTAGTGCATAGCAATAGGCAAGGAAGAAGCCCAAGTCAACTTCATTAGGATGCAGATTACTAGCTCAAATGAGTCCCGAGACAAGGAACAAGAGGTTGCGAAGAAGTACCTTGTTGACACAATGACATTCTAGCCTACCTCAAGGGAGCATGTGCCACCATTGGCGGATGATTCAAGGGACATGGCAGACCTGGAGGAGCCAATTGTGGAGCATGAAAATCCTTCTAAGACTTCTCAAGTTTCTAAAGATGATGTTATGCATGAGGCAGAGAAATTATATGATCAACTTCTATCATAGAAGGGCTATAGAACTTTGAAAAGATACACTTTTGCAATGATTTAATTAATGGAATATAATGCTCAAAGTTTCTTATTATTTGTGCTTAACTTTATGCTCATTGTTCTCAGTTATCTTGGATGGTGTGTGGTTTCCTTTACATTTATGGCCGGTTAAGGTGATATTCTAGAAGTGGTAATTGGAATAGCTTTCTAAGCTAGAATAAATGTATGTAAAAAAGATTCTTGTAATGTATGTACTAGTACACACACATATAAATACACGCACACATACACACACACATATATATATATGTATAAATGTATATATATATATATATATATATATATATATATATATATATATATGTATATATATATATATATATATATATATATATATATATATATATATATATATATATATATGTGTGTGTGTGTGTGTGTGTATATATATATATATAAATACATACATACATACATACATACATACATACATACACACACACACATATATATAGATATATATACATATATATATATATATATATATATATATATATATATATATATATATATATATATATATATATATATATATATATATATAGGGTGGATGGATAACATAAGTATTGAATATCTAATGAAACGAAAGGGACACGTGAACTTTGATCTCTTATCAAGACTAAACTAGACTTAAAATATTATACTTCATTGAGGATAGGTTTGACCCCGTAAAATTGACCTTACGAGTTTAATATATTCTAGGGTAAGGGTTGTACAAATATCATTATTGCTAGGATCCTCCTTCACATCCTTGAGTCTTAACCACTAGGCTTAGTGTATCACTTGGTTATAAGAGTAAATGACCTTCTATTAAGTCTGGGCTCGAGATCTTCGGTCATACATACAGATGACCAAATGGTGTCGGATTTCAAATCCGTCAGAGCTTGCCAGACCGCTACCTTGTGAAGAGATAGATAGGTATGTGCTTGAAGATGAAGAGGTGTTGCAAAAACCTTGATCTACACCAGCCAAATGAACTCCACGAGTATATGATGGGCCCTTTTAGCTTGCCAATGGATGTATTAGACACCCTATGTACCTTGGAAGATCACTCTCAAAATTATAGATCAAAACAGATAAGTTGGAGTTAGCTCAGAGGTGAAGAACTTGCTATTTTGGTTCATATACCTGTCCAGTGTTTTGCAAAATTCTCTGAGCACAGCAGCAATTAGCTTAATTCCCCTTGGGAAACTCTAGTTAACTTAAAGAGCTAACTTTCAAGAGTAATCACATCAAAAATAATGAACCACACAGTGAGAAACAGCTCTGACAAGATGAGTAAAAAAGTCGGGTACCTAACAGAGAAGTGAAAATGAACACACACTGTTGCCTTCAACTAAACATAACTAAAGATTGAAACACTCAAATGAAATGAAAATTAGTGAGCCTATAGTAGACTTATAGAGCTAACTTTACCAAGTTAAATCACTCAAAATGATGCAACAAGCTCAGAGAAACCATCTCTGCAATCTGACTGAGAAAACTGAGAGATATGGCAGTGAGTAGTACACTTCACAAGAACATGGAAATATGAACTCAAATGATCATGAAAATGAAAGTATATTGCGTGTACAGCACAATGGACTTACTGATACATATGTGTGCCTTAGAATCACACCTTGATATGGCATAAAGCTCAGCTCTTGGAGGTCTGCACATAGGTCTCTCTAACCATGACTAAAATTGCCATCTATTTATAGTTGAGTTTTGGAGGCTAAGTTCCCTCAATCACTCTCCAATCAGTCAGTGATTGATTTGAATCTCTATCTACCAAAAATCACGAATTTGTGGCTCCTCTTTCCCTTTTTGATCAAGCGGACTCAACTACTTAAGATTCTCTCACTTTTACATTAAGTAAACTCTTCAAAAGTTACAAGAGGTAGTTCACAAGTGAACTTTACATTGTCTTCATTTAAGGCTTCTTCTATGACTTTGTGGGACTCGAGCCAATACTTAGGCTTGTCATAGACTTGCTCCAATAGCTACCCCTCAAGCCAAGTATGCTTGAGGTCTTCAATCTTCCAAGATTACTTGCAAACCAATCATGGCTTTGAACTTGCAGAGCTTTGTACCATCCAATGCTTTGGTTAGAATATCTACACATTGTTGATGAGTGGACACATATGATATTTGAATCTCTTTGCTTAGAACCTTCTCTCTTACATAGTGATAATGAACTTCAATATGTTTAGTCCTTGCATGAAAAATAGGATTAGCAGCCAAATGAATAGAACTCATATTGTCACCATAAATAGTTGGAGTTCCAAACTCTAATCCAAGATCTTTGAATAATGTCTTCATCCACATAGCTTCTTGTGTAGCTATGGCAAGACCTCTATATTCAACTTCAATAGAAGAGAGAGCAATTGTGGGTTGCTTCTTGGATGACCATGAAATAAGCTTTGAACCTGCAAAGGTAAGATAACCTAAAGTGCTCGTTCTATCTTCTTTGGAGCCAGCCCAATCTACATCAGAAAATAGCTTCAAAACTAAATCAGATACATAAGGATAATAAAGTCCTTCATTTATGGTTCCTTTGAGATACTTGAGAATCCTTTTGGCAGCATCCATATGTGGTTTCCTTGGTGTGTGCATAAATTGACTTAGCACACTCACATTGTAACATATATCTACTCTTGTCAATGTGGCATAGTTGAGACTACCCACTAGACTTTGATATGATGTGATGTCCTCTATGAGTTCACCTTCATGTGAGCTCAATTTGTGATTGACCTCCATTGGAGTACCTGCAATCTTACAATCTTGCATCTTGAATTTTGCCAACATGTCCTTAATGTACTTTCTTTCAGTGAGAAACAAACCATGATCTTTGTAGACAACTTCCAAACCTAGGAAGTAGGTAAGTGAACCCAAATCACTTATCTTGAACTCTTCTCTCATCTGATCTTTGATCTTCTTCATACCATCTGCATCATTTTCTGTCAATATAATATCATCTACATATACACATAGGTAGATGATCTCATAATTACTCTTTTTAATAAAGAGTGAAGGATCTGCCTTGCTTGGTTGAAAGCCTTTGTCCCGCAAGAATGAAACAAGTCTGAAATTCCAAGCTCTTGTGGCTTGCTTGAGACCATACAATGCTTTGTTAAGTTTACACACATAATCAGGATAAACTTGATTCTCAAAACGAGGTGGTTGTGCCATATATACCTCTTCTGTTATCCAACCATTCAAGAATGCATTCTTTACATCTAGTTGAAGTATCTTCCAATTCTTGGAAGAGGCAATACTAAGCAAAACCATAATAGTAGGCATCTTTGCCATAGGAGAGAAGGTCTCCTCATAATCATTTCCCTGAGTTTGTGCAAAGCCTTTTGCTACAAGCCTTGCCTTATACCTATTAATGGAACCATCAGAATTCTTCTTGAGTTTATAGACCCATCTTGAACCTATTACCTTCATGGATGAAGTCTTCGGCACCAAATCCCAAGTGTTGTTTTCCTCAAGTGCTTCAATCTCTTCCTTCATTGCATGCTTCCATTCTGATTTTGCTTTGGCCTCTTCAAAGGATGATGGCTCCTCTTGGTTTATGTCCTGTGCTATGTAGATAGAATGTTTAGTTACTAATGAGGTGTCAAACCCATACCTTTCTGGTTTTTTCTTTTCCCTCATAGATCTTCTTAGGCCATGATGTGATGATTCTACCTCATGTCCAAGTTCATGCAATTTTGCTTTACCTTTAGACTTCCATGCTTTGATCTTTTCCATCTGAGATTCTTCATCATCCTCTGAGGTTTCTTGTTCTTCAATCTTCGGTTTTTCTCTACCAAGCTTTGGAAAATCCTCTTCAAGATCATATGGTAAATTGACCTTCCTGCATGAATCTTCATACCATGAATTTTTTTCATCAAAAACTACATCTCCGCTTACCAAGAATCCTTTGTTGGTAGGGTTGTATAACCTTTAGCCCTTTTGATTGTTGTCATATCTGATAAATACACACCTTTCTGCCTTTGGATCCATCTTGCCTCTAACCTCTGAAGGAACATGAGCAAAAGCAATACATCCAAAACTTTCACAATGATCTAAGCTTGGTCTTCTTCCATTCCAAGCCTCATATGGAGTCATCCCATCAAGGGATTTTGAAGGCAACCTGTTAATCAAGTAAGTGGCTGTAGATACAGCCTCAGCCTTTAGATAATTAGGCAAATGCTTTTCATTTAACATGGACCTTGCAGCTTCAACAATTGTCCTATTCCTCCTTTCTGCCACTCCATTTTGCTCAGGAGTGTACCTTGTAGTTACCTCTCTTTTGATTCCTCTTTCTTGAAGAAAAGAATCAAACTCATGGCAGAAGTATTCTCCCCCTCCATCTGACCTTAGCCTTTTTAGAGATTTACGTGTTTGATTCTCCACAAGAGCCAAATATCTTTTGAAACATGAATAAACTTCATCTTTGTGTTTCATAAAGAATAGGATAGTCCATCTACTGCAATCATCATTAAGGAGACATTATACCTTGATCCAGATATTGAAGCTTCCTTGCTAGGTGCCCATACATCTGTATGAACCAACTCCAAGAGATCTCCATGTATATAACCTTTCTTCATGAATGGTAACCTATGAGACTTTCCAAATTGACATGCACTACACTTATAAATCATATGTTGTTTTGACAAGTTAGGAAGTCCAAGTACACTTTGGTCCCTGCAAATTTGCTTTAATGACCTTTCACCAATATGTGCTAACCTTTTGTGCCATACTCCCAATTCTTTGAGTGTCTGACTACCATAATTAAAGAGAGCAATGTTTCTAGTGTCTTGTAATTCAAATGTGAACAATCTACCTGTCTTTTCACCTTTTGCAATTCTTCTTAATTCTTGACTTGGATCTTCAACAAATGCTCCTACTTTTGTGAACCTGACTTGCAACCCTTTCTCTACTATCTGCCCAACACTTATCAAATTCTTTGTAATGGTAGGGACATAGAGTACCTTACTGAGTAGGTTGATGTTTCCATCAGGTGCTTTGACATTGCCTGTTTTCTCCACAGGATGTTTTGTGTCATCTCTTGTTTGTCCCTCATGCTTATTCCTTGGATCTTCTAAATCTGATAGGAGTGCCACATTTCCTGCCACATGATTTGAACAACCTGAATCTATGTAGAAAACATGCTCATCAGAGTTACCTTGTGGCATAGCCATGTTCATGTTCAATAATGAATCCTCTTTGTTTGAGTCTTCTGTGTAGTTATTGAAGTCTCTCCTTCCTTTGTAGCCTCCTTGATAGTTTGAATAATTGTAGTTGTTGTAGTTGCCATGATAATTGTTGAACCTTCCTCTTGAGTAGCCATAACTTCCTCTATTGTATCATTTGCCTCTTTGATTCCTGGAATTCCTAAAGCAATTTTCAGTTGTATGATTAGTTAGTCCACAAATAGAACATGAGTTGGAGTCTTGGGATCTCCCCCTGCCTTGTCTACCTTTTCTTCCTCTACCTCTGCCATGTCTTCCTCTACCTGCATAGTTAGCTTGATATGTACCTGCTTCATCATCCACTTTCTTTGCCTTTCCTTTGTTATCTTTGGACTTGCTTTTATCACTGTATAAAGCTGAAGATTGATTACCTTTATAGCTTCTCCATTTTTGATAAGCTTTGCCTCTTGAGTAAGTAGTTGTCCAATGAGTGCATTGAAATCAGGTACATGCATGTCCATGTACAAATCCATAGCTGTGGTGAATGCTTCCCACTTGTCATGTGCCTTCAAGCCATTGATGACCTGCCTTACAATTTTCTCTTCATCTATTACCTCTCCAATGCTTCCCCACTGATCTGCTATGTCTTTGAGCTTTGTGACAAAATCAGTCACATTTTGTTTGGGAGCCTTCTTGAGAGTTGTGAAACCTAGCCATAGTTGATGCTTCCTAGCTTTAGTACTTGAAGAGAAGAAAGCTTCAAGTGCATCCCACACTTCTTGAGATATCTTACAACTTCTAATGTGAGGCAACAAAAAATCTGAGATAGAGTTGAGGAGATAAGACCTTGCAAGTGCATCCTTGGAGCACCATGTGCTCAATCTTTCTTGCTCTTCTTGTGTTGGTTGACTTCTTGGTTGACTTTTGTTCCTGAAACTTGGCATAGCTTCATCTCCAGCCACATAACCATATAATCTTCTACCTTGGAGATAAGCTTCCATCCTTAATGACCCAGCTGAGTAGTTACCTCTGTCCAAATTATCAATTGATGAAGGAAATCTATATGTCATGTTGTCCAACCTTGCTCTGATACCACTCTGAAGAGATAGATAGGTATGTGCTTGAAGATGAAGAGGTATTACAAAATCCTTGATGTACACCAGCCAAATGAACTCCAGGAGTATATGGTGGGCCCTTTTAGCTTGCCAATGGATGTATTAGACACCCTATGTACCTTGGAAGATCACTCTCAAAAAGATAGATCAAAACAGATAAGTTGGAGTTAGCTCAGAGGTGAAGAACTTGCTATTTTGGTTCATACACCTGTCCAGTGTTTTGCATAATTCTCTGAGCACAATAGCAATTAGCTTAATTCCTCTTGGGAAATTCTAGTTAACTTAAAGAGCTAACTTTCAAGAGTAATCACATAAAAAATAATGAACCACACACTGAGAAAGATGTTTAACAAGTGATGACATCATCCCAATTTTCATGGGCTGCTATAGTAATGAGACAAGTGAGCAAAAAAATGAACATAACTCCAGATTTAAGAATCCAATGATTATGAAAATTTGTATGCTTATACTAAACAGTATGTTGAAATGCAACAAGCTTTAAATCAATGCATTTGGGTAAGTACACACTGAGAAACAGCTTTGACAAGATGAGTAAAAAAGTCGGCTACCTGACAGAGAAGTGAAAATGAACAGACACGGTTGACTTCAACTGAAGATAACTAAAGATTTGAAACACCCAAATGAAATGAAACTTAGTGAGCATATAGTAGAATTATAGAGCTAACTTTACCAAGTTAAATCACTAAAAATAATGCACCAAGCTCAGAGAAACCATCTCTGCAATCTGACTGATAAAACTAAGAGATATGGCAGTGAGTAGAACACTTCACAAGAACATGGAAATATGAACTCAAATGATCATGAAAATGAAAGTATATTGCTTGTACAATACAATGGACTTACTGATACATATGTGTGCGTTGGAATCACACCTTGATATGGCATAAAGCTTAGCTCTTGGAGGTCTTCACATAGGTCTCTGTAACCACGACTAAAACTGCCATCTATTTATAGTTGAGTTTGGGAGGCTAACTTCCCTCAATCACTCTCCAATCAATCAGTGATTGATTTGATTCTCTATCTACCAAAAATCACGAATTTGTGGCTCCTCTTTCCCTTTTTGATCAAGTGGACTCAACCACTTAAGATTCTCTCACTTTTACATTAAGTAAACTCTTCAAAAGTTACAAGAGGTAGTTCACAAGTGAACTTTACATTGTCTTCATTTTAAGGCTTCTTCTATGACTTTGTGGGACTCAAGCCAATACTTAGGTTTGTCATAGACTTGCTTCAACATATCTCTAGGAGATCTCATCTACAAGAATGTACAATTGTTTCCACCATAGAAGCAGAGTATGTTGCAGCAGTGAGCCATGTAAGGATACATTGTGGTTTTCTCGTCTTGCTTGTGATATGGGTTTACCTCAGGATGTACCCCGTTTGCTCAGTGACAGTCAGAGTGCCCTTGGTTTGGCCAAAAATTAGGTCTATCATGCAAAGACCAAGCACATTGAGGTGAGGTATCACTTCATTAGAGATTTCTTAGCCACTAAGCACATTATTCTTGAGAAGGTTCACACTCAAGATAATGTTGTAGATGCTTTGACTAAAGCTCTACCACATGATAGATTTCGACACTGTTGTCACTTGATGGGGTTTACTTGATTCATGATCTTACACAATCACTTTTATATTGTGTAACATGGCCATGAGGTAGGAGGAATAGTTTGTATACTTACACTCAAGTATTCTTTATCATTCTTTATTTTTTCTCCCATAGTTATTTTGGCCATATTGGCCTTTAGTGGGAGATTGTTACTGTTAGTGTCCATGTGAAAGACCAAATGGCCGCCAGACACTTCTTTGTATATGTTCTTTAATAAAACATATAGTGGTGTGGTGAGTCACAGACTGTAAGTTCGGCCGCATTTGTAAGACCTAAGAAGTCTGTCTTTGTGCTCCCGGTGTACTGTGTTTTTCTACGTATTCAGCAGCTTATGTGGGGAGTACTATGTGCGGCCATATAAGATCATTTTTCTACTCCGAGGATTTTCGTGGAGATCTTGAGAAGGAGAGTGCACCTTGGTGCATCGCCATTGAATTACTTCAATTCTCATCACAAAGAATAGAGGCAACCATTGCATGAGAATCTTATGCAAATGAAGCATTACGAAAACATAAATGAGTAAGATATCACAAAGCTGTATCTAATTTGTTAAGTCTCAATTTCTACACCAGCAATTTAGGCATAATTTTTGCCTCTTCTACATCAATCATATCATCAACAAATGCATCATGCAAATCCGCATAAATAATGGAATGATCTACATCATTTCGAACTTGTAAAGGTTGCAAAATTGCCCAATTTAGACTAGGACTTGACTATCCACCTATGAAAAGAGGTAAAATTATCATACACAAAATAAGGGATGAATTGCATCTTCCACAAGGAAAAAGACATCACGGCTAAGATTATAAGCTTTTCTTTTATATCCATAACTAGGAAAAAGCTTTTCATTACTTTATCATCGATTTGTTTGTCTTGTTGTTAAGGAACTAATGCATATATCAGACACTAAAAGACATGTAAATGAGCAACGCATGGCTTGCAAACATGCACATCCTCATATGGAGTGATTCATGGCAATGCTTTCAGGGACACATGTTAAGTATACATGCTACACACGTAAAGTCCTGAAGCCAAAGGGTATGTGGTAAAGCTTGAATTTTGACCATACAACTTGCCATTTCCACTAGAGAAATGTTCTTTGTTTGGAAACTTTTATTTTTTTGAGGTGTATTCAACACTATACACTAGTGTTTTATCCCACTCTCAACTAGAAATGCATTAGAATGAGAAGACATGCATCCCCTTCAATTAGATAAAGGGCGACCAATTAACATGGTGATTGACTTTTAGCCATAAATACAAACTATATTTAAAGCTCATAAACATTTACAACTTTGCTTCCAATGGATACTATGATACATGCCTAGAATGGCCATCAATAAAGGTTAGAAAGTATAGGTAGCTCCCAAATGAAGGTGTCTACATAAGAATACAAACATCACTATCAAGACGCAAAAAATTATTAGTCGCTTGAAGTGATATACCCTTTGGAAGCACAAAGAGTGAATTTTGCCCAAAATATTACCTTTACAGACATATATAAAATTTGAATGAAGTTTGGGCAACAGGGGCATCATTTCAAATTTATCTGGTCATAGCAAACTATCAAAATTTTGATAAGTAAAGCGTGCATGTCAAAGCTTTTCCTCCCCTATAACTTGGAAATCATGAACTACACATGTTGAATCACTTATAGTTTTTTCATAGTTTATGAGCTTATATAACCCTAACATAAAATGTGAAAAGTAATAATAACATCACCATTTGAGAGATCATAAATTATAAATCTATGATCAACAAATTTGAAGGCCAAACTGATATTAGCTAATGTTGAAACTAACAACATTTTTTTCTTGACCCTCATAACATATAAAGCATTTGAAATTGTGAAATAACTACCATCAACAATAGTAAAAACGATCTTTCAAACTCGCTTTATGAGTTAAGAGGAGTTATTTAGTATTCCCCTTAGGGGAAAACTCAACTAGAGTGACGAAAATAAGTTGGCAGGTAATATGTTTCCTTGTTGCACTATTAAAGTACCCAAACATTTGAGTCTATTTTAGATGTACACTATACTATTGAGAAGATTGGTCATAATTGCAAATAGTCTTTCTTCATTCTAAGCAACATTAGTACACTCTATTTTTCCAGCCTCTTTCTCTCTACCTCCTTTGCATCCACTTTAGGATGGCTCTTTACGAAATCATGATTTTCTGTATAGTACTTACATAATTGTTTCTGTATTTTTTATTTTTTATCATCTTTCTCTACCTTCTTTCAATGTGAAACATTATCATATCTTTACTTGATAGTAGATGAGCTCCATTTACCTTTGCCCTTTTGATAGTAGATGAGCTCCATTTACCTTTGCCCTTCTGACTAAGAAAGCTTATATGCAACATGCATAATTTGCATTCTACTTTAATTGATTTTCTTGAAACAGTAAGAGACGAACTTCTTAAATTTTGAGGCATTTGGATGAGACGAGGGTGGTGGATATAGTGTAGTGGCTTAATCACATAGGCTAGGCATAGGCTTCCCTTGTTTTTGGGTGGTCAACCATGAGGAGACCAAGAAAAACTCGTGGGTTTCCTTTTGAGAGTGGTTTTGAAAAGCTTGCAAATCAATTAGAGCCCTTGGATTGCTTGAAGATCTAAAGGTGAAGGTGAAATGGAAAAATTCAAGGCTAATTTGATCCTCCTACCTTGGATTTCTTTTAGAAAATAAGTGGACAAGATTAGTGCAATCATTACAAACAGCAGGAATGCTTCTCAACCATTCGATCAGGCTGGAAATCGGATGCTGTAGTTTGAATTCCATGAAGGAAAAATGCTTGCATCTCCAACCTTTGGATGAAAACTGGATGCCATGGCTAAGATTGCTCACATACAAGAGATTGGGTGCCTTTTCATGTTGACCATCGGTTGAGCAAAATATCCAATGGCTCTCTCATGCATGCGCGAATCCGTCTTAGCCCCATTCACGGGCTATCTTCAGATTTCTTCAAATCCAATGGTTGGAAAAGGTGGAGAGAGTGTGCAGAACCACTATGCTCACTCCCACGAGATTTAATGCTCTCTATCTAACTTTTGAATCTATCAATATAGACCGCCGATTAAATCAATCCAAAGATCACGAATTCTGACGATGTGAGACTTCAACAAAAGCAATTCCTAAAATATTATTTTGTTTTGCAATACCACTAGTGGTTTGAAGTGGCCTCCTAATCTCATGGATTAAGCAATTTAATCCCTAAAAATTAGGAATCCTTACAAGGCCCATGCAAGGTCCATTTTCTCCTAATGAGGTAAAAAACTCAAGTCAAGGCCTAATGAATGTGAAGGAAAAGGGCGAATGATAATGGAGTGAGGCTCATATTTTAAGCCATCATTAGATGAAGAAAGTTTTAACAAGCCACCATTGAACAACAATCATATCCCAAAAAACCATCAATTAAAACAAGCATTTAAGAACCCACTTACAAGATAAATGAAAAGATCAAGATATAAAGAGAGAGAGAGAGAGAGAGAAATCAACATGTAATGTAGGTCCCAACATGGAGTAAAAGAGGTAGGTTCATCCAAACATACTCCAAAAAAAGAAGAACTATCAACCATGATGTAGACCACAACGACCACAATCTTTTGTACTTCCAAATGCAAGAGCACCACAAAGATGTAATAGGCACACTAGAGCATTTGCAGAGTTAGGACATTATCAAACATTTATTGATCTTTTAATTTTGTTAAGGGAATTTTCTAGAGTTGAGAAGGACGAGCTCCAAGTAAATTTTTCTAGACTTTGAACTCAAGGAATAGCACGCGAGGCACTCCAAGGTTTACCTAGTATCAATGTTGGAAGAAACTACCTTGTCTCATATCCATGGAAAGAGAATAAGAATGAAACCTAAGGATATGTTGCTCACTAGGCTGATTAGAGGAAAGAATATTTGAACCTTGTAGACCCTTTTTACGAGAGAACTTTTTGTATTATCCAAGATGATTAATATGATCTTTCTCACCAAGATTTGGCTTCTAAAGAGTTTTAAAGTTCTTTTTTCTCTTAAGCTTTTTAAAGTGTACTTGCACATGAATATCGTATTCTCTCAATCTCATCATGAATTGGAGGATCTATTTATTGTATGTGAATTTCATCACATGTGATATGGGCACTTAGAATGTCTAGGAATAGCTAAAAGAAGGCCTATCGTAGAAATGTAGGAATTCATAATGCAAGATTTTTGCATGCTCCATCCGCACATTTGTATGACAAGAAATCTTTATTCATTGCCATAATTAATGTCCTACATGAATCGGATCTTAATATCATCTACTTTCAAGGTCAATTACATGCCAACCTTGTAAAGATGGGTTATCAAACTAAGAATTATTTTTACATACATAATAACTATCCCTTTGTCCTCTTAGGCAATCTAGAAGGCCTAGGAAATAAGAATAACAGGGTTCCACACGGCCCACAAAACGTTTGCATGGTTAATACTTTCATGTCTGGGGTAATACCTTTCTTGGCTGTCTTGGGCCCATGAACTCTCATGAAACATATGTGTAGAAACGGTAACCCACAATTGAGACAATTGAATACACGTGGGATCTGAAAGAAGCATGCCTTGTATTAAATGTGATTAAAATTTCTTTTTGGCCTTTATGCTCATCACTACATTCCTTCCTTTTTCAAAATGTTGTGGGAGTTGTGGGTTCAAAATTTGAGTGAGAAATGACATGAGAGTGTCTCAATCGAAGTCCCAACGCCATTTCTATTTGACTTGATAGTTTTCATCCACAATTATCTTTTAGGCTAGAAACATTTTCCCTTGCATTATTGTAGATAGAGACAAAAAATTACTCCACTAGTTTAGGCACAAAGGCATGAAATTATTCCATTCCTTTGTCTTATTTCCCTCATAAAACAATATTTTTTGAGGGAAATAGTCCTTGTGGACAATCCCAAAATCTTCATTTTCAAGTCTTGTGATGTATTTTTCAAGGATGATACATGACCAAAGGCAACAGGGTTCCTACTCCTTGCTACATGTTTATCAAGTTCAATAGCTTCCTACATACGATATTTGTTGAGTAAAAGTATGAAAGGAAATCAATTATAGAAGTTAGTAGATACTTACATCTTGAATCGTATCTGCAATCCCTCTTCGTCCCAAATCATCTAAAGGAATCAAAGAGTGGACAATGCCACTTTAGTCTATCATGTGTGATCTTAAAATCCTTATGTCCATAGTTCTCTCCCTTGTTGCAACCAAATCCTCCTTGGTGGAATTTTAATAAGTTTCATGTAAAATCACCTCACACACCAAAGCAATAATGTGTGACCAAATCATCAAATAGGATAGCTGATTTCTCAATTAAATCGAAAGATTACCCCATGGGGACACCAAATATTGAAAACATTGCCAAGGCATTCGTCAAAACATACCCCAAATGAACTCTAATTATCATGTAAAAGAAAAAAATCTTTTACATCTATGAGAATGGCAAAGAATATTTCCATCTCTATGTCTGATAGAGTGTGTTCCAAGGGCTGCAAGTTGAAGGGTTTGGGATCTTCTAAACAATTGTCTTTACTTAAATTGCCCACAAAACCATGTGGAAATTCTATATTTATTGATTACTCTATTCTAATACGTTATTAGTTTATATTTGTGGTTCCTTGGTATTGTCTACAAATTCCAATAACAAAATGGGTTAGGTCCATGTGTCTATGGTCAAGAGCCTCATTGAGTATAAATATTTTAGCAAACGCATAAGATATATGTTTTACCCATTTCCCTCTTTTTGTTGTAACTATTAACTATTGGCATTGTGTCATCCAAAAATTGCCCCACATTCGCATCGATGGCCATGATATCTAGAGATTCCTTGCAAAGAGCTCATCTCTTTTATGGAAAAATAGAGTATCACGTGTTATCTAGATCATGATGACTCAAATGGATGATTCACAGGGAAGGTGGTGTGATGTACTAGTGTAAGGTTCAAGTCGCTGCCTCTAAATGTATTTTCATATTTTACGTATTTCAAAACTTGAGTCCTCAAATAGCTTCACCAAAGTTTCTAGCATGAACTTATATGTATTGTGACACTTTAAGTATTAACTTAAATCTAAAAAGTAAAGCATCAAGTACAAATTTAATTAGCAAGACCACTGGAGAGAGCATGTCTCCATGCATCCAACTCCACCCATATATATACATTTCCACTAATAGGTGCATGTTGTTGGGCTTTTTCAAGTGTCCAACTAAGTGCCCCTCATGTGGAAACTTTCACAAGGACCTTTATATGCCTTCCAAAGGCTATCGCATGCCTTCTAAAGGCTATCAAATGCCTTATAAATGCCATCACATTTGTTCTTATTAAAATAAGGATTCCTCTCTCATAGACACCTCAAGGTGCCACTTAGAGAAGATCCACCCAAGATTAAGGTTCTGAAACCTTAGGGTAAATAAAGCCTACGGTTCGCAACCATTCATATGGGAGCTCATATGAATAAATATAAAAAGGGTGAAACCAAGGGTTGAACCCAAAGTTTCAAGCACGTTCCAAGGGTAATTTAAGGGCTAACCTAATGCAAATATACATCATATTTTAACCTTTAGAATCCGTACATTTAACCTTCTAAACCCATGAACTATACAACATTGATCCCCCCTTAAAGCATTTTTGCCTCAAAAATGAGTAAAAGTATCATATGTGGAGTATTTCCCCATGCACCATGTCTATACTCTGAGCATGGACATCTCTCTCTTTAGATTCGTTTCTTATAATTGGATAGAGGCTATTTTCTTTCTTATTATAAAAGGAAAGGAATCAAAATCCTTGCCCACAACACTTTTGTTCGTCCAAAAGAATCTATATGCATGCCTTGTACATGTGGACTAGTGAAATGGATGGAGTACTTCGGTGGTATATGTGTTAATTGTTTCATCTTTTAGCTTTCATGCATCTCACGCTCCATAAAATCTTACATTTTTGTGCACTTCGTATGTTCATAGAAATGTATAATTTTTGGAAGTATGTGATAGAGATCCCATATTTATCTTGAAAGGTCTACAATCTAGATTTATCTTCCACGTTCAATAGAAAGGAAAGAAACCTTTAGATGTTCTCTACTTGAGGTACCCTTTCATAGTCCCTTTCTAAAACAAACATACATTATTTATACTTGGTAGGACTAAGCAAAGAGTATGAAATTAGCAACGTGGGTATCTTTAGTCCCTACCAAAACCTACTCTATAAAATGAGGAGCAATACTATCTTCACATTGCTTGGAAAATTATGTTGACTTATAATAATCATCAGCATTTCTTAAAACATAATGTTAAAGTATTTGGAGTTATAGATAAAATACCCAATTTGGAGAGTTCATCCCTCCAAGTGAATCCTTATCTTGATAATTTTTTATTTTCCCTTGATTAATCTCTGGAACATATCCTTGTGCTTACATACTTTAAACATTCTAGAAAATCTCTCACGTTCAAGATTTTATTGATCCAATGACTAAAAGCATATCTTTAGGAATCCAAATCGTTTGGTAGACCTCTCTTCTAGGTCTTAAACCAAGTTCCTTATTCATCGTAGCTTACAAGGTCTAGATCCAAAGGGTAGTCATAGTTAACTACCTTAAGAAAAGTTTGGTTTCTACCATAGTTATTTAGATATACTCACCTTAAAGCTCAAAAATGTTTTGCGAAGAGGAACAAATTATTTCTTACTTAATCAATTCCTTTGCATTCTCAAATCATTGAGGATTTCTACTTATCAAAACATTAAATATCTATTGCAATGATTCAAGTTTTATTTTATTTCAGTTCCATAGACTTGCAAAGAATATACCTCTTTCTAGGCATCTTATTCGAAACCTTTCTAGGAACTTTGTGAACATTCTTGAATAGTTTATTTGTATCATCAAAATGTCAAAGAATGATATTCCATCATTCTAGACTTGAATAGGCTTCAATCTAAGCAAGATCTTCACTTCTTAAGTTTAAGTTGGAAAAGACCTAAAATTCTTATCATCTTATTTCTCAAAATCTATTGTACCATCTAACATTGGCTATGCATTCAATGGCCAAGAATGTGTCTTCTTAAGTGGGTAAAGGATAACCTTTTCTAGCGTAAATATTAACCTAATTTCATTTACCTTCTTCTAAACACAACCATATGCATTTATATCAATGAAATAGGTGAACATCTTTATGAACCTAAGACCTTATTTTTATATTGTCTTATCCTTAAGGATTATCTTGATGTTTCCTATCAGATCTTGAGTCTCTTCTCTCTTTGGACATTAGAAAAACTTCTTAATGGAAGTAAGTTCCCACTATCCCATATGAGTGAGTTCTCTCTCAACATCATAGAGAGACATCCTTCCTTTTCCTTTTAATGCTCTCTGAGCATATGTTATGATCCTGAATTCCATCTTGGAATTCCTTGGCATCATATTCATGAGAGAAACTACTAAGATTTCTAGATCTCATGCCAGTTAATCGTATACCTAAAAGCTTTTTTGGGTGAATCTTTAAACTTTCTAGATTTATCAATCCATTAAAGGTTTGATCCCTTTGACTAGTTTGCATCATTTGGCGTTCCATGAATTCCTCTAACCAAGTTAGTTGCGATAAGACGAAGTTTTTGCTCCTTTAGTTCCCTTCTTCTTACTTTATTTTTTACCATGTGATTTAGTTTGGATCTAGTTTTACTCATACTTTCATGAGGTTTCTTATAGCTTAAGCGTTTAATATCTTATTGCTGTTTTCAAAACCTTTAACTCTTCTTCTTTTGGGGATCAACAACTATATGTCACCCCTTTGACTTCAGCAAGTTGTCATACTTACCTACATGCAGGTTGCTTCATTGAGGATCCAAAGCAAATGAGAACAATTGCAAGAGTAAATAAAAAGGTAGATTGTTTACAGTCAAGTTAAGCCCAAGTCATCCAAACTACTTCTTTTATAGTATGCATAGGATAGTAGCGCTTGATCCATGGCACAAACGAACTAGCCACATGAATGTACAAACATTAAAAGATCTACCAAATAAGATGATTTATTAAGTATCACATGATCTTATCAAAAACAAATATGGTGCATCTTTGTGAAGCGTTCCAAATGGGAAAGTAGAATAGACAATTTTTCAAGCATTCAAACTATGTAATTAATGGTTTATAGGATCTTATAGACATAGATGTGTGGGGTCCTACTAAAGAGGAATCCTTGGATAGTAATAATTACTATGTATCATTGATCTATGGTCATAGTAGAATCAAATTTATGGATTTATGTGGACATAAGAGTGAAGTCCTTTAATGTTTCAAGAAGTTCGCATCATATGTTGAGAAGAAAAATGGAAGGCATATTAAGAAGCTAAGATGTGATGGATTGGAAGAGGATGTCTCTCAAGATTTCACTAATTATTTTTTATGATGAAGGTATCAAAAGATAAGTTACATGCATGTATACTCCACAACAAAATGGAGTTATAAAGAGAAGAAACAAAGTCATAGGAGAAGCATGGAGGCATGCTAAAATCAAATTCTATTGATAATGCTAATGAGGTTGAATATGTTCACTAGAGCAATCACAGATAAAGTTTGTATCCAAGTGCTAATGAGCCTCAATATGCTCATCATTTTGCATAAGATTCTAATATTCTAACCAAAAGGGTGTCCCTTAAGAAACAGACAGCCTACTCCTATACTAATTCTTGAAGTTTTATGACTACAAAAGAATGCAAACAACACTAGGAAGAAAATGAATGTTGTTGCATAACACATACTATATTAGGAAGTGAATGTATAGAGATAAGTCATACATTAGAGCTATATGCATATATACAAGATAAGAGAAGAAACATCCTAACGAGGAAAAAACTACCCCAAGGATCCTAAGTGTGGTCAGATACATCATTAACAAAATATATCCACCCTAAAAATTAATCTATACAAATTTTTCTAATTATTTATACATAAATGATATTCAATTTTAATATCTAACTAGCTATAGTAAAAAAAAAAAAGATAAAGTGCCCTATTAGATCTCTGTAGCCCAAGCCTGAGCACCACCTCCTTGTCAATCCGAGGAGATGTGACGAGGATATGAAGATTGTGAGCAATTGTGGTGAGAAAATGTGAGTGACAAGCACATACATGCACGCACACACACATGCACATAAGGAAAGATGACAAAGACGGGAACAATGGAAGCTTCTATTAGCAAGCTTAAAGAAAGTTTACAATGCTCAAGAATACAATCACTCTCCAACTAGCTAACCCCAAAACTAAGATCTCTAGCTCTAGTTCTTTGACTAGTTTTGGATATGTCCAGACCTAGTGTTTGACCTAGTTAAGAATAAGGTTCCAAGGCTTACTTGAGGGCTCAAACAAAATCAGAAAATTATGAAAATTGATAAATATGTTCTTCCAATAGTCCTAAAAGATTGACCACTCCTTGGCTTCAACAAAATGCAGTTGGAAAAAATATGAAACGATATTTACAATTGTTTTTAGTGATCAAAATCACTATTTTTGTAGGGGTTTCTTATGAAAATTGGACATATACCACTTGGAGCTCCCTACATGCTCCCTCTTTTTTTGTCTCCACATCTTTGACACATTCCTATGCCTTGTGCTTGATCTTGAGTTCCAACACTCCCCCTTTCTTGAGTCTGTCATCCCTACAAGATCTTGTTGGAGTGGGCATTCCATGTAGTACTATGGAGGTAGTGTCTATCCTGTATCCACCAGATCTGTTCATCTTCAAAATTTTGTGGGTTGGGTCGTCTTGTTGCTCATTTTGTCATGCTCTTTGCATGTTTTAGACCCTCTGTACGTATTTCTTTCTAGATTCCAACATGGAAGTGTATTTGTGAGCTTGCAAAAATTGTTAGATGCTCAAAAGAGGTTCTCAATGTAGATTCTGAGTAGTTTCTTGTTGTGAACTGCTTCATAGTAGTGATGATGTAGCATTGATGTCCTCAAGATATTTCAAACATGGTTTTTAGAGTTATCATGCCAAGTGCTCATTATCCATAATGAATGATGTGTAAGCATGTTAGTGCATGGGTTGAAGAAAATATGTGGCTTGTGCAGGGCCTTGTAGTGTAGCCCTATCCATGCTAACTTGGGGAATGCATGGTAAGAGGTATGGTGCAAAAAATTGTGTCTTGAGCTAAATGTTCAAGGGTATGCTTAGGAAGAAGCTTCCTAATCTATCATTGTTATAGTGTTGCCAAAGTAGGGGATTCTTACCATCATGAAAGGGCGGTCAATGTTTATCTCTTCATGTTGTACTCCCATCATGATGGTTGACCATTGAATTGTCTTCCATTGTTGATGGATGTCCTTGTGGATGGTTCCCTGATGTGATTCTTCAAGCGTATGGTCCTGTCGCTTCTCTGTGTTTTTCTTTGATAGGAACAATATCACAAAACAAGAAGAAAGATGTTAGTAGCAATAAAATATTTTACATATGTCAAGTGTTTCTCATGTGCTTGGGTTTCTCAATTGTGTCTATGCATGACCATGTAATATGGCCCTATATTAATGCATAGTCTAGAGATGCATGACCTAAATGGTGCAAAAGATGAGGTTATGCAAAGAGCATAGGTTTTTTGACATAGGCTTTCACTGTTACTTGCATACATTGATGCAATCTTTGATGGGAGGTATTAATTGGATGTTGAAATGATGCAATCAATCAATGACTAACTCAAAATTGATCATTCCTCCTTATAGGGATCCATTTTAGAACATTGTTATGCTGCATTGAAATCACTTTTGGTCTCTTCATCTTTGGATGGTTTCTTAAATTTTGTATCGCTTGTGGTTGGTGCTTTGGTTCTATGGAAGATTTTGGTGCTTTTGATTTTTGAATCCATACCCTTGGTGATTGTCTTCTTACTATTGTCGAAGAGGTGAGTTGATCTTCTTTTGATCTCTATGCTTGGTTCCTACCCTTGCCTCTCCTTGGCTTATTTGTTGAGAATTTTGTTGTGAGTGAGAGCCTAGGGTGTTATGTATGTAAAATTTCCCTTGGTACCCACATTTGTAATTTCCCTTGTTGAGTTGTAAATAACTCTTTAGGCACCCAAATTTGTATGTTATAGTGGCCGATCTTCATCGATTGCTTTGGAACCCAAATTTGGAGTACTCTTTGAGATATAGATCTTTGTTCTTCTGCTACTTGTTGCCTTGGTTGTCTCTGTTGCATCTTTGGTAATGCGTTTGACTGCAATGGTGTGATTCATTGCTGTCCCTTTTGTACCGAGATCTACTTCATGTCTGTAACTAATTTTTTCTTCAAGTCTATTTGTATTTGATATAGCGGATGTCTTATATTGTTTTGCTTCCCTCTATGGTTGAACTATTGTGGTTGCATTAGGCTTTGGAAAGGAGAGAGATCCACTCGCCCTTGATCATGTTCTTCCATGATTGAATCCTTCTCCATCATAGAGCTTTTGCCCCATACATCTTCTTCTCTAAGATTATTCTTAGAAGAACTAAGAGATTGTGTAATACCTGGATTTTTGATCATGAAATTCTTTAATTCTAATGTAATGCATTGTTCATGTACCCAAACTTGAAGAAGTTGAATTCTTAGGTTTAAGTTGACTGCATGGTCATATATCCAATCTTGACCCAAGATAATTGGTTCCATAAGGTCCTCATTTTGACATAGTAGCATTTTGACTATCATTGGGACATCTTGAAGGTAGATGCAAAGTTCCACCTCACCCAAAAAAGGGGTTTTCACACCTCCGGATCCTATGAGATAGACTTCTATGGAATTGATGTCCAATTGTAGATCTTGGTAGTATGAGAGTCTAATTCCACTAGTTGTTGCACCCTAGTCAATCAAGGTTATCACAATCCTTACACTCTTTCCTTGTCCTACCTCTATGGTTACAAAGGGACGTCAATTTATTATTCAAGGAGCAATTACACCCGATGTTTGGAACATGGCCATGTGATGTCTTGGGGCGTTGGGATTGATGCCTAGGTCTCATCTCCTTAACTTATTTTTCTTAATGTGCTCTCTTGCCTCAGCTTGTTCTTCTTCTCTAACCTTTAACTCTTCTTCTTTTCTCTTCTTAGTAATGTTGAGCCTCATTAGCATGTCCTCTGTAAGAGGATCTTGATATAGCTTGATGCCACATCCACTAATATAGCTTCGCATTATGTCACCTCACCTTCTAGAGTGACCAATCGATCTGCAATGCTTGTGGAAATTCTATTAATGACCATGGGTCCATATCCTTGTTTTTCCAACTTATGGGCATGCTTCTTTAGTGTATAAAACAAGAATAGGTCTTCCTCTTTCAATACGTTATCCTTGATGTGTGAATCAAAGTACACCTTTTGTCTTTTCTTTGCAGCATAGATGGTTGTTGCCGCTCGTAGCCTTGTCTCACCTAAGTGTTCTAGATCAAGTATCTTAGAGGACAACTCGTGTCCATTCCACTCCTGATCTTGTGCTACTTTTAAAGTTAGGATCAAGAATTCTAATGGTAACACAACATTTTGTTTGAAGACCATCTGAAATTGGGTGCCATTGAGTACCATCTTGTAGGCAATTCGATAAGCCCAAACAACATGATAAGGTTGTTTATCCCAATAAGAGTGTTTATTATTTACCAATTTTTTCAATACATTACAGAGGATCTTATTTGTGCTCTCCACTTTTCTGTTAGCTTGTGAATGATAGGGGGTAGAATTCTTATGGTTCACCAAGAAATCTTGGAGATGGTTTTCAATGACATCATTCAAGAAGTGTGTACCTCTATCCCTTAATTGGTAACCCATATCTAGTGAAAAACTTATTGAATGAGAACTTAGTCATCATTTGAGCATCAATCTTTGTCGTGGTTTTTACTTCTACCCACTTTCTAAGGTAATATGTGGCTACAATAATGTACTGTACATGGGAGTTTCTAGCTAGGAGATTAATAGGATCTATAGAGTCAATACCCCACTTTGAGAATGCACGTCCTCCCATCATTGGCCTCAAAAACATCTTGTCCCTTTGGTCGGATACTGTGCACAATAATATGGCTACAATAATGTACTCTGCATGCGAGTTTCTAGCTAGGGGATTAATAGGACCTACAAAGTCAATACCCCACTTTGAGAATGCACATCCTCCCATCATTGGCCTCAAAGGCATCTCATTTTTTTATCGGATATTGTGCACATTGGCATGCGTCACATCTCTTCACATAGGCATGTGCATCCGTATGAAGAGTGGGCCACCAGAGTTAGAAGAATAGAATGGTCTTAATTACTCAGTCAGGCCTGAAGTGTCCACCTGCAACAATGTTGTGTGCAATTTCTAAGATTTTTAAATAGTCTGATTCATGACACACAGTCTTGAGTAACCATCTTTTCCTTTTTGGTAGATGTTATTTCCTAATAAGGCGTAGTCTTGAGCCTCTTGCTCCATGCTAGACTAGCCTCACTAGCCTCACTAGGAAGTGTTCCTAATTTCACTAGGTAGTGTTTTCTTGCTAGACTAGCCTCACTAGGTAGTGTTCCTAATTTCATAAATTCTACCAATAAAGCACTCCATTCTGGAATTAATGACACGTGATAGAGGGTAGCATACTCCACTAGGTGTCTCTTTTGACACACTAGACAATTCTAAATCTTCTCATGTATTTCTTTGTCTATGCTAGGCCAATACACGCCTAAATGTTTCAGATTCTGCAATGTTTGTTGTTTAAAATAGTGATTTCCTAGCAATCCCCTCATGGTCTTATTGCAACTAAATGCTATGTTCATCCTCCTCGATACAAAAGCCTTATACACCCTCTCAATCAAGTTTGTACATACTTGCTGCCAATATTTGATATTTTTGTGATTTTATAATTTCATCTTTATTCATTTTCACACTGTTATTTGTGGGTCTGAAGGTTAGGACATGTACCATCTTATTTGCCTATTTAGGAACAACTTCTAAATTGAACAAATAAGTGTCAGGTAGTTCGTCTCAAACTGCTTTTGGTGACTCTCCTAAAGTGATACAAGAAAGGTGATCTACCCTAAGGCAGGTCCTACCTTTCCTAACAACCACTTCATATTCATATTCCATTAGTAAGAGGAACCATCTTACTAAGCATCCTATATTGCAAGCTTTATTGACCAAATATAAAATAAAGCTTGATGATTAGTGAAAAACTTGAACTTGTTGGCCAATGGATAATGTCTAAACTTCTTCATGGCATTTACCATGGCCTTCTCTTTTGGTTGTTGTATAGTCTCATTCAATCATTTTTAGCTATCTGCTAGCATATACTATAGGCAAATCTAGATTTCCTTCACATGTGGGTTGTGCTAGCACACATCCTATTGCATAATTGGATGCATCTACATGGACATGAAATGGTTTATTCCAATCAAGAGTGACCAATATTGGTGTTGTGCACAAACATCTCTTCAAATCATTGAAGGAGTTTTTTCATTTGTCGTTCCACACAAAATCTGTCAATAAAGCGTAAAGAGGCTTAGTTATGATTGCATACATGTGGATAATCTTGTGGTAATATCCACAATAGCCCATAAAGGCTTGTACCTATTTAACGTTCCTTGGTCATTGCAACTCTGCTATGGCCCTTAATTTGTCCTCAAATGTTGATATTCCATTCTCAGAAACAATATGACCTAAGATCTTACCTTGGCGTACCATGAACACACATTTTCTTGGTTCAAAAAAAATGGATATTCTCTACACTTGTTGAAGATCTATCTGAGCTCTCGGATGTGGTGTCATCTTTCTTGGGAATGTGCACATAAATCATCCACATATACTTCTAAGCTCTTTCACAAGAACTCTTAGAAGAAATGACACATGAGTCTTTGGAATGTTGTAGGTGCATTGGTGAGCCTAAATGGCATCACATGAAATGAAAAGATTCCCCACTCTATGGCGAAGGCCGTTTTCTATTGATCTTTAGGGGCAATGGCTACTTGGTTGTAGCCTAAAGATCCATCAAGAAAGTTATAAACTTCCTTGCCTTCAACATGCTCCAATAAGTGCTCGATGATTGGAAGTGGATAGCTATCCCTTATCATAGAGGCATTAGCTTTTTTAAGGTTAATACACACCCGAACCACTACAATGGGGGACACCCATTTAGAATGCTCAATCTCATTGACAAATCTAGCTTCAAACAGTCTGTCAATTTCCTCTTTTATTTTGGATGCATGTGTCATTATATGTGTAGGGCTTCTATTTGGTGGGCTTGGCATTAGCCATCATGAGGATCATATGAGAGCATATTCTTGGATCTACCCCCTTCAGATGTTTATAGACCCCCACAAACATGTCCCTATATTACCTTAATAAAGCTACCAGCTCTACTTCTTCTTTTGCACTTAGGTCTTCTCCTATATACGTACATTGCTCTTTGTTCTCTTCAATGTCCACTAAATTATTTTTGGTCTTTTCTTTATTATCATATGCTTCTCCTATGATAGCATCTCTCTTAGGCATTCATACTAGAATTTTTTGATCTTCCACTTCATTTCTCATGAAATTCTCTAGTACTTCAAACAATGATTCCTCCTTTGCTTGTTTCAATGCTTTTCTTTTCTTTTTCTTGTGACTACCTTCTCTTTCATCCCTTGAATTTATCCTTTTAATGCTCATGAAATATTCTTCTTCTTTTTGGGTAAATACTCCTACATTTTCTAGATAGTGCTCCTCGAAGTCAAAGCGACGATCCATCACAGTGGATTCTAGATCTTTGACATCCTCTTCTTCTTCTATGACCTCATTAGAGTCACACTTGTCTAGCAAGGGTTAACACATGAACAAAGAGATATCATAGCCCTCCTCATCCCAATGAGGTGTCCACTATTCATCATTGATAGCAATGTCCATGGTGGCTAACATTTTTGCCCAATCATGAAGCTCAAATTCCTCATCCAAAAAGATCATTGGTGTGTAATTTAGGTCTCTAACGAGTCTGATTCGTTGAGAATTTCCTTCTTCTCTTACTTTTATGTGTCTTTCTTCTTCCTCTGCTACCTTGCACATCCACAAGTGAGTATCTTCATGCATCTAGTATGGATCAGAAGGAACTTACAGAATGCATAGAGATTGAATATTCTTGATCCTTGTGAATACAATTCCATTGTAGGGGTGGTACATCACTGCAGGTATAATCCTTTAGATTAACCCTGGTTGTGACCCCTAAGTGCTACAAGTATAAGGATTTGGCTTCCCAATCTTGTAATATTTGTAGTTTTCATAGGAAAGGCCCCTCTAGGATCATTTCATAGGTGTTATTTTTGCCAAATTCACATATAGCAAAGGTGTGTTCAAACTCTATACCACAAGTGGTTAGAGTTATCCCTTCTAGCAATCCAGAGGTCTTTCAATATGGCCGTCACCAATTTGAAGCTTCATTCTAGTTGATCTTAATGTAGGTTTGCCCCATTAACTATTGGAACCAAGTTTTGGAACCCGATTCGCCACATGTTTCCACAACTCAAGTTTTACTTTGAGCACGTCTTCTAGGTGACATGACACTATACCATAGTGTTCTTCAGGACTTTGGTGTTTCTTGGAACCCGTGAGTCTTCATTTCTTATTTGTATTGTAGGAGCTCTGATCTAAGAGATTCAGATTCCCATGGGCTTGTGAAGTGAGGCAACTCTTGTAAAGAGTTAGATTCAAAATCTAATCTTTCACCTTCTTATTGATCTACTTGGTCTCTCTAAATAGATGGAGTGACTTGGTGAAATTGATCATGAAAATCATCAATTTTAGGAATAGGAAGGGGCTTACCCTTCTACTTTGCCCATTTATCTTCTTGTATTTCTCACAAGAACTCTTGAGAGTACTTTTAAATTCAAAGAGGTGTTCCACCATCCATGGAATGGGGAACATAAACTTTTGTTGGTGGTGAGTTTTCTCTTTCAACAACTGGTTGAGCTTGTGGAGGTGAAGAAACATCTGTCTTGTTTACCAACTACTCTAATCTTTCTAGTAAGCCTTGGAAAAGCAAACCAGGTTTGATAGAAGTTTTCTGATTGAATGATTGTTTGGCCTTGAGCATAACCTAAGCTAGTTCTACCATGTTCATGCAAAATTTTGTCTTTTCAATGTCCAAATCTGCTCTGGGGAACTCTTGTCTAGGTTTGCACTTGTTCACCTTTCTTGAAGTCGAGCATAGTAGGCCTTGAACATCATATCCAAGCCTTTTGGGGTTGGATCTACGAGAATAGATACCGGTTGTGGTTTATTTTATTTTTTCATTTCTTAGGCTTTCTTCTAGTTTAAATAACTTTATAGCCCGCTTATGCCTGGATTTTTCTCTGATATCCTTCCATGTTCTTGTTTTTCACCTACTTGGCTCTCCTAATTCACTTAACTCGGATTGTTCAACTGGTTTAGCCTATTTTGAGGCTTGTGCCCTTGTAGCTACCTGTATAGGAGCCACATTAATGGTACTTGATTTCGAATCCACCTCTAATCCTACCACATTAATTGGTGTAACCATGGGCATACTAGAGGGGTTCCTTGGAAAATCTTTCGAGAGATGTTCTTTGCCGCACTCATGACAACAGCCTTATATTGTGATATTATGTCTTTGCCCTAAAGCTCGTGGGTGGGGACATTAACGAATGAAATGGTCTCCTTGGTATCTAGAACATGGTCCTCTAGGGGCTTATGGTCTCATTTGTCTCAATTGGGCCTTGAATAAGTATTCATATACATGACATTGGAGTATTTTGGCCCCCAATTTGGTTCCATAGGTGATGCCTCATATTGATATGGATAAGTCTCACTATGCTCAAGTGACTCTTTGTAAAAACCTTGTGGACTATCTTCATGGGTGTAGTTAGAACTTTGAGTGTGAGGGTCATTTTCTAGGACCAAAGGGGCTATGGGCACCAATGCTCTATTAGGATTTTCCTCTACCATTGCATACTTAATTGGGATTACATTGGCTGGAGGTGACAGTTGGTTTTCTAGGACTTGTTATGGCCTATATGGTGCCTGATAGTGCTGATGGTATTGAGGTTGATATTATTTTTGTGGCCTATAATATGGTTGTTCGTATTGGTTCTGATACCTAGCTTGTTGTTAAGGTTGCTGATATGTCTGTTTAATAGCATGCCTGTTGTAGGGACAATCTTGAGTTGTGTGGTTCATGTATTTTCTCTCAATGGCATAATATGGAGCATTTCGTTCTCTCACATTTTGGTTTTGCATCAGGCCTATGTTAGCCATGTGGTTGCCTCCGTAGGTATAACATTGCTTCAATGATGTGAACCTTGGTGTTTTTCTATTTTGAACTCCTAGCTTCTTGGAAATCTCCTCAACTATCTCATCTATTTTAGTGGAGGGTGTGGAAGTATGACTAGTTAAACTTTCAGAATCCTTATAGAGTTTGGACAATTCTAGATCCTCACCCAAGTTTTCTTCTATGTTGACACATTCTCAAACATTGATCTAGTGTGATTGGCTCTTTGAGATATACATATGATCTAAGTTTCCTGCTTAGAAGTCCATCCAAAAACAAGGAAACTTTTTTTTTGTGTGTGTTGGTAATGCAAGTGTGGGGCATATTTCCACATATTGTTTAAATTTGCATCCAGCTTGTCGAAATTTTTCTTGAGGTGTCTACTTGAAACTGTGGATCAAGGATGTTGTGTTATGCCTGATGCCACTCTTGGAAAATTTTACGATGAATGCTTCTAGCAATTGACCTATATTCTGGTAGTTGTGACTGTTTATGGGCTGAAACCAAGCTAAGGTAGTTCCCTTGAGGGCAACCAAATGCCTCGAATTGGGTGAACAAGTCTTCAACCTATTCAGCTCCTAGCACTTGTGTGACCTCAACCACATGATCATAAGGATCTCCTTAACCATCAAAGTAGTTTTCCATTGTCTTGACCAATTTAGATGGTCTAAGGGTTGTTGGGTACTCTCAGGGTAAAGGCAATGGAGAATCATGTTCATCTCTTTGATGCCTATGTGCTCTATGTCTCTCTCTTTCAGGTCTTTCACTTTCAAGCCCTGATCTATCTCTGCCCACTGTGTGTGCAAAGCTCTCTCTAGCTCTTTCCCTCTGGTTTTCATGAGCCTATGATGATCGTACACCTTGAAGGTCATGGGAAACATTAGAAATTATGGAGGAAAAATTAATTCTACCTTACAAGTGTATGCATAATTTCTGTGCTCTGTTACCAAGGACATTCTCTTCGATGTGTTATCTAGATAGATAACTTTGCATGGTATCTCTGGATCTTTGAGCTCCTAGATGGCGACTCTGCCTACTTGGCTGAGTTGATCTGTCTTGAATATCCAAAAAGCTTCCTCTATTTCTCTATTCAAGAATAGTTCTATGCTTCCTCTGTTTCTCTATCACTCTGGTCAAGATGGATTTGCCTCGAGGAGTCATGGGTTCTCATCCTAGATCTCCTTGTTGTAGGTCTCCTATCTCGTTCTCAAGAATGATATTTCCAAACTCATATGTCCTATCTGGTATGTTGGTAACCACATACATGGTTCCTTGCTTATAAACATATGAGCCCTCTTTGAATTTAACCATTGAGTATTCAAGTCTGAAGGGTTGATAAGTATTTTTGAGTTGGACAACTGATCACCTCATACCATCCTCATAGATGCATGCACCTAATCGGTTGGTCCTAATATACTCCAATTGTATTTCATAGGGACCTTATGGTGTTTGTAAATAGGCAGTGCCTGAGCTACCTGGTGGTCTCTCCATGCTAAAAGACATTTTTGAACCACTCCTTTCCAAACTTAGCACATAGGGATAATCACTAAGCTGTTGTGCCCATGAACTAGCTGTATGATTGACACTTGCTTCAGATGATTTGATGATGTGTCTATCTCGGCATAGACATCTACCTAATCTCAGGTTCATAAGACTTGGTTAAGATCAGAAATTTCCAGAGTACAACCTCACTGCTTAGAATTGACTAGGGGGACTAAGAATGCTTACAACCTCAAGTCACCGCTCCTTGTTTGCACTTGTATGCCTAGGATGCACGTTCCCAAGCTTGCTCACACTAGCACCTTGCTTTGTATTCTGCAAGAGTGCTTAATGATCCTATAAAAGTTCCAAGTTTAGCTCAATCTCTTAACTTCAATTGACAGAAAATTTGATTCAAACATTTTTAAAGACCGTTCTTCCCCCTTTGTATTGATAAAAAATTCTCTAGAGCTCCCATGGTTTCCTAAACCTGCCTCAAGGTCAACTTCAAATTACCTTATCTCAAAATCAATGCATTATGGGATTCAAAACAAGCTTTCCAATGCACTCTAGAGCTCAAAAAATGGGTTTTGTATGAACAATTTTGGCAAATCAAGCTTCTAGGGGTCAAAACAAAGAAACAAGATGCTATGAGAAAATCATGATTTTGAGTGAAAATCATGATTTTGAGTGAAAATCATGATTTTGAGTAAAAATGATGATTCTCAATAATCCCAAAAATCATGATTTTAACTGAGAATTGGGATGTTGAGACAATTTGAAAACTATGATCCTGACTCAGAATCATGTTTTTTTTCTGAGAATCATGTTTTTTTTATGACAATCATGTGTTGCTGAAAATCACGATTTTGAGGATGACTTGAAAATCACGTTTTTCCTTAGGATTCTGTTTTTATTGAAAATCAAGTTTTCTTGAGAATCGTGTTTTTTTTTTAAATCACGTTTTTCCTCAAGATCATGTTTTTTGTGACTGAGCTGAAAATCGTGATTTTGAGAATGACCTGAAAACTGCATTTTTGAGAATGACTTGAGAATCATGTTTTTAGGACAACTAGAGAATCACAATTTTTAGCACAACCTGAGAATCGCCATTTTGAGTATGACCTCAAAATCATGTTTTTTTTTTAGAATGCTTTTAGGGAGGAAATTTCAAAACTAAGAAAATCGTGAGTTTCAAAAAATTTTAATTTCTCACAGAATCGCAATTTTCACTATTGAATCATGTTTACATGAGATTTTGGTGGGAACTTTGAATTTCAACACCGAGGCCTATGTGTCACATAGAGGTCACCAAAATCATAGAAACTTGCACAAACCAATACTTTTCCTCTCTCTCTCGCACACCCATGAATGAAAAATGAGGTGAAAATGCGGAATATGTAGTGATAATTGAAAAATTTCTATGAAGATGAAGACGAAAAAAGATGATGAGGATGATGATGATGAAGGTGGAGACGAAAAGTCAAAAATGTAATAGAAAATTACTAACTTTTACCTTCGAATGTCACAAACCTACGATCTTATCGTCACAACAATCGTCCTCGAGCAATGCTCCCTGGCAACAACACCAAAAGTTGGTGTATCCCAAGCATGAGCACCACCTCCTTTACTTGTCAATCGATAGAGACATGACAAGGATATGAAGATCATGACCAATTGTGGTGAGCAAATGTGAGTGACAAGCACATACATGCACGCACACACACATGCACACAAGGCAAGATTACAAAGATAGAAACAATCAATGTTTCTATTAGAAAGCTCAAAAAAACTTTCAATGCTCAAGAATATGTTCACTCTCCAACAAGCTAACCCCAAAAATGAGCTTTCTAGCTCTTTTTATAGTGTTTTGACTAGTTGTAGCCCTCTTCAGACGTAGTGTCCCGCCTAGTTAAAAATTAGGTTCCAGGGCTTATTTGAGGGCTAAAATGGAATGAAAAAATAATGAAAATTGATACCTAAGTACTTCTAATACTCCTGATGCTTGGGGACTCCTTGACTTGAACAAAATGGATCGATTTACAAAAATATGAAACAATATTTATAATGGTCTTTAGTGATCAAATTCACTATTTTTCTAGGGGCTCTTATGAAAATTATACATATACCTCTTAGAGCTCCCCACATCCTCCCTCTTCTTGTGTCTCCATGTCTTTGACACGTTCCTATGCCGTGTGCTTGACCTTGAGTTCCAACAATCTCACACTTGGATGATTTCACTCTCATTATCTCCAAAAGGGTTTGCTATGATCCATGGCATTGATTTTAAAGAAATGATTAGTAACCTTCCCAAAATGCACCTTATTAGTAATCTTCCCAAAATGCAGAGATGATAACATAGTAGAGTAGATGAAAAAAACTAGATAAGAAGAACTCAAATTCTGTCTAAAAATATGAGTGTATAATCAAAATCATTGAGTATCAACTACTCTACAAAAAAACATTCCTAAGCTCTTTATATAGAGTTTTGGTAACGAATATGTACCAATGAATTTTCTCATAAAAAAATAATGGAGGATAAAGCACTAAAGGAATGGACTACTTTGAATGACCCTTTTTACAAAAATTATAGATGATATCTAAAGAGCTAAGATAATGGACTTAAACTAAAACATTTTCCTAAAAAAGGATGTGCAGTGTTCTCCCCCTCAAGCGTTGCTTGAATATTCTAGCAATCCTACCAACTGTTTTAATCTTCATATCTTTGTTCCATCAAGGGCTTTTTTCATCATATCTACATGCTGATAGTTTGAAGATATAAAGCAAATGTTGATCTCTTTGGATACTATCTTCTCACGAACATAATTGTAGTGAACTTCGATATGCTTCTTATGTGCATGAAAACTAGATTAGCTGCCAAATGTATCCTGCTCATATTGTTGCCATAAATTTGTGGGTTTATATAAAGAAGATGTAAATCTTCAAATAACATTTTGAACCACATTACTTCACATGTCAATTCTACAAGCACACAATAATCTTTCTAGTAGATGAAAGCACCACTATTGGTTGTTTCTTGGAACGCAAAGATACAAGTCGATTTCCCATGATTAGTATGTAGCCACTCATCCTATGTCAATCATCTTTATTTCCTACCCAATCTGCATCACCAAAAACTTTAATATCACGACTAATATCATGTGATAAAATAAACCATCGTTCAAAGTGCCTTTCAAATAAAGTAGCACATGCTTTAGCCACATTCCAATGTATATCTATAGTCTTGTGCATGAAGTGTGAAAGTACTCCAACCACATAATCAATATCAAGTTGTGTACTTATAGCATACAACAATGATCCAATCAGCAATCTATACATGTCTACATTTTCAAAATGATCAACATCATATATACTTAATTTAAGGGATTTGCAACTACTTTATATTCTAACAAACAAAAATTTTGAGTAAATCACATATGTACTTTTGAATCAACCATGTACCATGTTTATCATAAATAACTTCAATCCCCAATGCATAACATAAAATCCCAAGATCTGAAATCCTAAATTCTATACCAAGTTTCTTCTAAATTTCATCAATCTCATCAATAACACTTCTTGTAATGATAAGATCATCAACATAAGTGCAAATATACACACCTTGATCTGTTATAAAATTCACATGTAAAGAAGGATCTACAACACTTGGCATGTATCCTTGAGCTTCCAAATATCTTACCAATCAATGGTTCCAAGCTCTAGGTGCCCCTCTCAAACATAGAACGCTTTGTTTAGCTTCCAAACAAGATTTGGACACTTTTCATCTTTAATTGCTTCTACTTGCTCCACATAAACGTGTTCAAAAATGCATTTTTAATATCAAGCTGAAATATATTCCAAGATTAACTTGTTGCACCATTTAATATTGTTTGTTTAGATGACATTCTTGCCACTAGGCTAAATGTCTCTTCATAATCGATTCCATATGTTTGTGCAAAGCCTTTTACAAGTAATCTTGCCTTGTACCTCGAAATAGAACCATCACTATTTCTTTCAATACAAAATATCCACTTATTTCCAATTACCTTCATCTTATTATCTCGTGGTACAAGTTATCATGTCTTGTCTTCATACAATGCATCTATCTCTTGTTGCATCACATTGGACCAAATAGACATTTGAGTTTTCATCTTTGAAACATGTAGGTTCCTGTTCTTCAATAACTTTTGAAATAAAAGCTGAATGTGAAATGCAATAAGACTCAATATACCTTTGTGTGGGCTTTCTTTCTCTTGAACTTCGCTTAAGTTCATGTTCATATTTTATCAAATCAAATTTACAACTTTCACCAATTTCTACATCATCACTTATCTCAATAAGCTTTTCTTTACGTTTTCCTTTCTTTTTTGATGTAAGTGATATTTTTTTCTTCATTATGACCATTCTCATCTTTTGAGCTTACACTTGTCGCATCATATAAACTATCCTAAATTTCTTCTTGCATTTTCCCTTGAACCTCCAAAATAGGATCTATATACTAGGACAACAACTCATCAAAATGTACATCATGACTAACAATCATTTCCTTACTTATTGGATTATAGCACTTATATCCTTTGTGATATCTGCATAACCCATGAAAATACATTTCTCTACTTTTGGATCTAGTTTAGTTCTCAATGCATATGGAACCGTAGCAAAACAAACACAACCGAACACATGTAAGTGATCAATAATAGGTTTTTTATTACACTAAACCTCAAAAGAAGTTACATCATGTGTTGTAGATGTTGGCATATGATTACTTAGATATACTGCCATATTTATTGTTTTAACCCAAAACTTCAATGGCATATGTTTTTCATTTAGCATTGCTCTTGCTATTTCTACGATAATCTTGTTCCTTCTTTTAGCCATTCCATTGTGCTTAGGAGTATATCTACAAGTGACTTGTCTTTTTATACCTTCATTCCAAAGAAAACATTAAACATACTTGAAAATTATTCACTATCACCATCAGATCTTAACCTTTTAATACCTTTCATGTTTGTTTTTCTGCTATTGCTTTGAATTTGACAAAGTTGTCTAACACATCATTCTTATGCTTAAGAGAATAAAAAAATTCATTCGCCTTAAATCATCCAAAAAAGTAACATAATACTTATTATCTGCAAGTGAAGGCTCTTGTGTAGGATCACAAACATCAGTATGCACCAAATTGATGAGCATCACAAAAATGTATCATATTTATTTTTGAAATATTATGTAAAACAACAACAGTCTTTGTTTGAGCCATGTCCTTCAACATATGTATCTTTAGATGTCCTATTCACTTATGCCATAACTCAATTTGAGAAATCCTACTACTACCAGCTGAATAATAAGACACAAAACTAGGAGCTACATCCAACGTAAAACGTCTTCCTTATCATTGAACGTTTGCCAAGACTTTATAATTTTTGTTTCAAAGTTTCACCAAAACACCCAGATATGTTGTATCGTACTTGATAGCCACACTCCACCATTTGACCAAATCAAATAAGATTTCTACTTATAGAGGGTACATGAAGAACATGTTTTAAAACTTTATTACCTTTTTTATCCTCAAAATGCACATCTCCAACTTGTACTATTTTGGGCATTGAACTATCACCTCTTTCAACCTTACCAACAAACAAATGTGCATGCAAATTAGCAAACAAGTCAACATTATTGCTCATATGATTAATACATCTAGTGTCAACATACCATATATCATTGCTATGAGTTGCATCTGTATTCACATTCATCATTGTTATATTTTCATGATTTTTTTCTTGAACAAAATTACCATGTGTATGATTTTCCTTCCATATCCATCTCCTTATGCACTTGGTCCTCTACCATGGTAGGAATATCTCTTCCTACCACACATATTCATATCTGAGCTCGTTGTATCATAATTGTTGTTTGTCTCATTTCCACTGCCATTACCTTTGAAAGTTCCACTTCTACCACCTCTACAACCATGCTAATTTTCTACATAAAGTGCATGACCTACACTACCTCTCTACATAGACTATCCACAATTAATATTAATTTCTTCTTTTATCATAAATGAAACCAACTCATCAAAATTAGGCAATTCCTCTCTGAGAAATAAAGAAGTTGTAAAGGTTTTCCATTTTTAATCCTCTTTTAAACCATTCAAAACAAATGTAACTAGATCATGATCTTCAACTATACATCAAATTGAACCAAGTGCTTCCACAATCTGCTTAATTTCTAAAACATAATCATTTACTGAGTGTCGTACAACTTTTTGCAAATTTTTTAACTCATTCTTGAGTTGAATACATCATATCTTTGTTGTTGTTGAGAATAGTCGTTCTAACACTTCCCAAATCTTCTTACTTGTTCTCAAGTCTTGTATGTGCCCTATCATACTTGAATCAATATTTTGTGATCATACAAATATTACCTTTATGTCATGCTCATGCCACCTCAAATATTCACAGATTTGCTATGGTGTTGAATTTTGGGTCAAGCAAGTCTAGTTGAGGTTATGTCCCACTAATATGACCATGTAGATTCCTACCCACAACATATGCAAACATGCAAAAATTCCACGCTTGATAATTGGTTTTGCTCATTTTTTCTATTTAACTATTTGTGTCAGCCATCCTAAAAGATTGTACTTGCGAAGAATCACATTATTGGTGCTGCATCTTATGCATATACCTCATGTATACCAACGTTGATGCATCAATGGGCTTTGATACCAATGTAGGATATTAAAGCTCTAAGAACTAGCACATAATAAAATATCTAGAGAAGCCAAAAAATAGTATAGATTGTGGAGATGACAAAGCAGAGTAGATGAACAAAACTAGATATGAAGAAGTGAAATTCTCTATTCAAAAAATGACTATATAATCACAATGATTGAGTATCAACTACTCTATATAAAAGCATTTCTAAACTCTTTATATAGAATTTTGGAAATGAATATGTACTAATGATTTTTTTTTACAAAATGTAATGGAAGATAATTAAAACACTAAAGGAATGGACTTCTTTGAATGACCCTTATAAAAACTGATGGATGATATTTAAAGTGTTAAAAGAATGGCGTTAAACTAAAACATTTTCCTAAAAAGATGTGCAAATAAGTGAGTGCCTTTGTATATGTGTATGTGTTTGTGTCAATCTTTGTGAATGCATGTGCGAACGTACGTGTGCATGTTTGTTCATATGTATGTGTGTATGTAAGTATATGTGTATATATGTCTAAATGTAAATGTGTATGTGTTTATGTGTCTATGTGTGTGTATGCATGAGTATGTGCATGCATCTATGTATTTGAGTGCATGTGTCTAGTTTTGTCTCTTTCACCTTTAGTGAAGTCTTTCTAAGATATGTACGTGCAGCTTTTCTTTGCTTCATCATCAATTCTCCAAGTATTCTCTTTCTCCACACTTTCTCTGTATTCTTTCAGTCACTCTTAGCCCTGGTAACTGGAGCAGCTGAACATATTATCTTAAAGCTTTGTGTAACGTCTTTTGTAAGCTGCAATAAGGTTGCAGCCAACATATGAATGAGTAGGCGATGCACAAGGCAATTATCGATCCCCGTTCATTTTTCTTACTCAATCGAAAGTGCGACTCTCTCTCTCTCTCTCTCTCTCTCTCTCTCTCTCTCTCTCTCTCTCTCTCGTGCAGAGCGTTTTTCTTTGTCGACCCGCCACAACTAACCAATTATGCAACATTTTTCAAGATCATTCGAATGTGGTAGGTATGAGGAACAGTGTTGAGATTCTGTCTCGTGGCCAGCACAAAGGAAAGATCGAAAGTGCGAGTCTCTCTCTCTCTCTCTCTCTCTCTCTCTCTCTCTCTCTCTCTCTCTCTCTCTCTCTCTCTCTCTCTCTCTCTCTCTCACACACGCACACACACACACATGCACACTATTCTAAAGCAGAGCGTTTTTCTTTTTCTCCCAGCCTTAACGAACCAATTATACAACATTTTCCAAGATCATTGGACTGTTGAGATTTTCTTTCGTGGCCAGCACGAAGGAAAGATCAGTCCAAGAAAAAGTATAACTCCAATGCATATATTGTAATAGTAGTTTGCGTGTGTCTGAGTGCGCGGATGTGTGTCTCAGAGAGAGAGAGAGAGAGAGAGAGAGAGTTCCCCTTGAAAGTAGAATCGAAAGGTGAATATGGAGCTATTACATAACATTTTAAAAGGAGAAATAGTTGTGGATAAATATTGATCAGTATCTTTATTGTTTGGATTCTAGCTCATAGCAATGGAGTAAAGGTTTTGGCTGAGGATTCTTTTTATATTTTCAGGGTTCTCTGACTACTTCCACACGGCTAATGTACGATTTCAACTACTGTAGATCATGAGATTCTAGAGCTGTCATCGTCAGGCTTTTGTATATATTTGTCTAATCAAAGAACAGGGTTTTCTTTCTATATCTGCCATGATCTGTTTGATTAGACAAATCATTGCAAGAAAAAGTTTAAGGTAACAGTGTGATTATGATATAGGATTGAAGCATCAATTTTACAAAGAGATAAGATGCCGATTTTTTCAACATTCGACTCATTCATTTCGTGTTTCAGATCGCTCCTCAGATTATAGTAATCCGCCGCTTAATCCATTTTCTAATGTCAGTGGCTTCTACGACAGCTCTAAATAAGTCGAGATAATCCTGAACATACCACTTAAAGCACTATGGCAGTAACTTTAAAACATGAGTAACGTGACCAGGTTTTTTGTTTTTTGTTTTTTTTTTTTGAGAGTAAAATGACTTGAAAACACACTCGCACACTCAACCTCGTAAGGTAGAGGAACCCATCCGTGAGGAATTCACATATATATGTCCAGCCAAGACTTGAACTCAATACTTCCTCTTAAGTCTCAAGGTGTCAAACCACTTGGTTATGCGGAACCAGGTTTTTATATTGGAAAAGAAAAATATGAGGGTGTTTTGAACCAGGATCATTATTAGTAAGAATTGACGCATACAGAATCACGGAAAGCAGAATTAACAATCATATCTCGTTACTGGACCTTCCAAGAAATCAAGCTGAAAAGGGAAACGTAAAACTGCACTTTGCATCCTCTAATGAAAACAATTTCTAATATATTACCAATATCCCTTTTAGAGGATATTTCTTTACAAGATCCCCCTACCTTTTCCAAACTTTGCAAGTCATTTCAAAAGATCCCGGTCTCATCAACTAAAGGAAAGAAAACAAAGGAGAACCGGTACTCATGTGTAACGTGGTTTAGGAGTTACAAGCGTTTTGCCACGAAATGATAAAAGAAAAAGTTTACCAAGACTAGTTTTCTTCTTACCATTTCAACTACAAAAGTAGATCGAGCATATGTATTTGTAACCTGCGTAGAACTCCTGATTAGGTCTTAAAATATATCTTCCTCAGCCAATTCTGTTATTTAAAACGGAAGATGTACGTGCTTTTCTGATTGTGAATGGATCTAATGTCCCTCTTGTGTTTTTTGTTCATAATAAAAGAAGTCACGTCTGCATGCACAGATATGCATAATGTAACCGAGGCAAAACGAAGAACAACTGTTCCTAAACGCTTTATTTACTTGGACATGTATAACCCAAGTACTAACAAGAGTAAATAAGTAAATAAGTAATTATATAAGTACGTATGTGTCTTTATATGTATGTATGGCTGGATGTGTCTATATATGTATGTATGTCTATAAATATCCGTGTATGGATTTATGTTTCTACATATATATGTATGGATGTACAGAGGAATCTATCTATGTACATATGTATATACATTTGTGTCTATGTAAGAATGGGCATATGTTTGGAATACATAGATGTATTTCTTCACATTCAAGCATTTATCAAATTCGAAAGAAATTCTCCGTCTGTCCGTTAAAGGATGCTACTTTGGTTGATGAGCATATGATCCTAACCGTTTGGTTACCGCCCCTCTTTCTGTCCTTATATACAAACGTACGCACATACACACACACACACGTATGCACACACACACGCACACGTATATATATACATACATACACACACACATATATATATATATATATATATATATATATATATATATATATATATATATATATATATATATATATATATATATATATATATATATATATATATATATATATCTCCGTAATTCATGTTTGAGTTTATAGGATTCAACGTGCAAAGCTGAGAAAAACACAAAATTCTAGTATTTTCTCGGAAATAAATACGTGGTGATAACTAGAACAAAATAGTTCTCTATTGTGACTGATCACTACAAACTAAAATATAAAAATTCTTTATAGGATTATCTATAATCTACAAGAGAAATGACCAGTGAAAGTAGTGAAAAATCTTTATAGGATTGTCTATCATTTACAAGAGAAATGACCAGTGAAAGTAGTGATACAGGAACTGATTTGGTATGTTTTCAAAGTATTTACGTTTGCTAATATCTACAGCGAAATTCCTTCAAACTTTTGACATTCATGTAGCACCATGCCTGTGGATCTACAGCTTATAATGTTTATAGATGTTTATATTATTCTAACAAGTTTATGTATGTATTTGTTTTACTTATGTAAATCTGAGTGTATATGTGCACGCATGTAGTTATGTAAGTGCATCTGAATGAATCTACTTTTTTTTTCTAGAGGTATGCTTATGTCGATAGATCAATTGATTTTCCAACATAGTATGCTTCCAGTTCCAGCTCTTAAGAAACAGAACACATAAAGTTGGTATAGACGGGCTGCCATCACTTAGAAAAGAAATCGCCACATAAGGTATTGACAAACGCACCGATGCGACTGCAGTCACAAAGAGATACATATAAATGGTATTGAACCATAACATAAATACATTATTTAGCCACGAAGAAAATTTTATGATTCCACAATGCAAATTTCTTCACTGTGTTAAAATTCTCTAAATAGATCAAAATAATTTCTTATGGAATAAAATAATCTTCTTATTAGTTGAACGAATTTTCTTTAAGATGATTGACGTATATAGATCATGATTTTACTCATACATACATAGACCATACAATCAGAGACATACACACACATACACACATAGACACACATATACATGCACATACACACACATGTACATAGACATACAAAAATACACATACATATACATATACACACACAGAAACACATATCCATATACACACACATACATACACACACATACACACACAAGCATACATGCACATACATACTTACTATGGCATTTCCTCAATCACAATTTTCCTATCACTCAAGAATAACAAAGGGCAGAAAAACGCAGAGATTGCACAAGATAAGAGAAAATCTAAGTGCAGAAGAGTAGAAAAGATATGACTTAGATAAAGAGGAATTCTGAAATTATAGATGTGAATCAATGGCTACAATAGCTACAATAGCTATGGAAAATAGCTTCTTGACGAAGCCTTTGCCTTCCGACCACCCCGGACCTATCACAATCTCATTCACACTTTCACTCTCAATCACACTCTCACTCTCACTCTCACTCTCACTCTCAATCACAAGGTAATTCTCTGATTTCTTGGTCCTTGCCTCTTCAATGTGAAGGTCTTCATATAGGAGAGTTGATCACCGCCTAAAGAAATATGCAAGCCACAAAATTTATAAAAAGTTGATTCTTCACAATCACTTTTGCAAAAGCATCTGTTTGTAGTATTCCATCACTTTTTCTAGCGGTACCTATCCAAAAATAAGAGAACCACCAAAAAGACATATCCGAGTATATCCATAATTAAGCATGACAACATGTAAGCATCAAAATCACGGATTCGAATAGAAACAGAGAAGTCGTGTAACGTAGAAAGGGTGAGGAATTAGCTTAAGCTTGTGAGAGAAACATTTCTTCAATTTTTTTATCTACGTAATAGTGTTAAAGGTGACCCTGGACCAAATCCACCTCCAACTATCTTGAGCCATGAAAGTTTAGAAATTCTAGAAAGAGAGTAAAATCAATGCATTTTATTATAGTGAAGAGAATGTAGAGCCATGAACGAGATACTTATAACATGACTCATAAAAATTTCACACAAACACTCTTATTCTGTTGTGCATGCTCTACCTTTCTCTCATACAAAATGTTTCCTAATTCTTTCATCTTCTTGTTCTTTTTTCAACTAGAAAACATGGTACGGACAAGGTCTAGAGAGAGAATATGAAACTTTCATCCCAAATTTTTTCCCATGTGCATAAAATGACCTAATTGATGATTCTAAGCATTATCCTCATAATGGAATTCGAAAAGTTCAAACTGAATTATTTCTCTAGTGAAAGGCCTACTACAATTCCCCCCACTTTTAGGAACAATGTCATGAGAGTGGAAAGAAAGATAATTTGCCAAAAAATTATCTAAGTTCACCCAAGTCAAATCTTCTACCGGATATGTGTGCCATTTTACCAAAATCTCTACTATAGATCTATTTCTAAGTAATCTTTGCCTCCTATCTAGTACTATTTCAGGTTGAAGCTAAAAAGAACCATCATCTTTCAGCTTATAGTTTTCTTGCAAAACATGAGCAACATTAGGTACATATCTTTTAAGCAAGCTAACATGAAATACAGGATGTACATTTAAATGTTCAGGTAATTCCAATAAATAAGCAAGAGATCTAATCTTTTTCAAAACTTTAAAAGAACTTGTGTATCGAGGAGAAAGTCTTTGATCCTTCCCTATCAACAAGTTAGATTGATGAAGATTGACTTTAAGAAATATCATGTCATTTGTTTGAATTTCAAGTGGTCTTCTCTTTAAATCATAGAGTTTCTTTTGTCTTTTTTGAGCTTCTTTTATGTGTTGCTTAATTTTTCCAAATTTTTCATCCATCTTATCAAGAATTTCTTTAGACATTTCTTTTTTATTTGTAAATCTAAGAAATGACCGTGAAGTCAAACAATTATAACCATACACAGCTTCAAATGGATTCATTTTTATAGATGCATGCCATGCACTATTGTATGAAAACTCGACAAAGGGGAAATATTCAACCCAATTATCCTGCTTATCATTCACATATATACACAACATATCTTCAAGTACCCGATTAACCCTCTCCATTTCCCTATCCATTTGCAGATGCAAAGCTGTACTCATACAAAGTTGAGTTTCAATTGATTCAAATGTTGCTCTCCAAAAGTTTGAATCATGTGAATCTAGAGTCTCTATCAAAAATTATGCTTTTAGGCATTCCATGCAATCAAAAAAAGTTCTTGTACAGGTAACCTTGCAACATTTAAGGCAGTATCAGTGTTTTTCGTAGGAAAGAAATGTGCCATCTTGGTAAGTCGATCAACTACCAAAAATATGGTATCATGCTTACTTCTCTCCATAGGTAATTTAGTGATTTAGATCCATAGAAATAGACTCCCACTTCTGATTTGGAAAATCCATCGGTTGAAGTCAACCTTCATAGGTGGAGTGATACCAAACAAGTCTTTTGGAAAAACATCTGCATATTCTTTCAAAATATTTTCTACATAAATTGGAATAATTTCATCATTATCTTCCTCATCTTCATTGTTCATGTAATATACTACAACTGTTTCATAGTGATCATGTATATCCATAATTATTTGCAGAGCAAAAATAAGAATAGGTTTAGGATTAGAGGCATCACCTAGAATGTGGATAGATTCACCATCTAGCCTTAAAACAATTGTTCTTTGTTCATAATCAATTTTTGTGAGATTCTGAACTAACAAGTCAATGCCTACAATTGTATCACTGTGTTTCATCTCAATCACATCAAAACTTCCAAAAAAGCACCTATCGAAAATATTAAATTCAAGGTTTTCAACACATTCTTTTGTATAGTGTAATCTTCCATTGGCCATCTCTATAGGTCTTGTTATTTGCATGTTTAGGGATATCCTCAAATTTTCTACCAATTTGAAACATAGAAAACAATGAATACTACACAAATCGATGAAGAATTTGATTCTATGCAAAGAAATCATACCCAAAATTGTGATTACAGAAGCCTTTGGGAAAGAACTAACCACCATGCAACATAAAGTAGAGAAATGGCACTTACCTCCTTCATCTTTTTTTTCAATTGTTGTACCTTCCTCGATGATGTATATCACCTTCCATTGTGTAGGCCAAAAGATTGCCTTGTTCAGGC
>CM035421.1:165371410-165406410 GCA_020310875.1 Ceratopteris richardii
AGGATGATCACCACTACTCATCTTTAATAACACCTTCAGTTTGTCAAACACAAACTTCCAGAAGTGTCATATAAATCTGACATCCCTATCTAAAACTATGGATGTCGATAACCCATGCAATCTGAAGACTTGCTCGATAAACAACTCCGCTACCTGTCAATCAAATGAATTGATCCCTCTGGATCAATTGGACTGATCCCTATGGATCAATGTCTAACAGTCTGATCCCTGTGTGGAGTTTCTATCGTCTTCTGCATGGGTATGACCTGATCCCTATGGACCAAAGTCATGATCCCTATGGATCATCAATCTGTCTACCAAACTAGGATAATATTCCACTTCCTTTGGGTCCATGGTAACCCAACTATGAACTCCATGGATACACCGTCCTAGTTATGATGTGGAATCTATAAAGGACACAATAGACATGGAGTCTTTATCCTTTCTTCTTGGTTGACTTGACACATAAAGCTTGTGAAACATAAGTGTGGACATCTCTGGCTATCCAGGCCACCGAAATGTTCTTCTAACAAGCTATATTGTCTTGTCAACACCTAGATGTCCTACACAAGGCACATCATGGTTATCATGCATGATTTTTCTTCTCAAATCCCGGGAATGTGGTATGCAAACCTTTCCTTTCCATCTAACTATTACATTCTCCTATGAGAAACTCGAATACGAAATGGACTTGTTCGCTCTACTAGGGGAAGAAACAACTGAAATTGTCCCATCTCCTATAATAGAGTCATCAGTGATGGCTTGAATGGGGAACTTCCACCTGTGCTTTCTTTATCTCTTGAAGTAATGAGCTTTCTAGAACTCTAAAGCTCATTTAATACATTATTCGTGATAATGCATCATTAGCTATATTCTCTTTGCTCTTCTATATAGAATTTCCATGTGAAACTCCTTTATGAGCTCAGCCCAACGAGCCTAATTGCCTCAAAGATCTGGGTGACTACGGATCATTTACTAATCACATCTCTTGAAGATCTGGTTCTCCACTGATCACTAGTCGTCCCCCCTCATGCTCAAACTTGATCACTTCACTTAGTCATTATTTATAATGCACTATAAATAGAAACAATTTGGAACTCGCTTTCTTACTTATAGACCTTGCATTGTTGTATAATCACTCCCTACTAGAGATAACCTTACCTTGTCTAATAAATGCAAACCATGCCTTGCTATATAACCTTGTCTCACTCCCTACTAGGGACTTTGCCTAGTTTACTCTCTACAAACCTTGCCTTTCTGTATATCTTGGCCACTCTTGAATATCTAACCCACAGACTCGCCTTGCTTACTCACTACAAACCTTGCCTCTCTGTGTATCTTGGCTATTGTAGAGTTCTTGGCCTACAGACTTGCCTTGCCTGCTTAATGAAGATGAGTCCACCTAGGATCTCTAGTCCTCACTTTTAGATAGATAGATGGAACTATCCCATCTGCCCGTACTAAACTGTTAGAGAATCAAGATATGATTCCTTGTATAGAACTAATAACTTTAAAGTCTATGTCTTAACTTCCAAATCTAGAAAGTTCTTACAAGACTTTTCTTTGACTATTTCTATCTATGGCATTCTAATCAAACTTGGTTTACCCTTTTAATTCCATAAATCGAAAGTCTATACTCCTTGTGAAATAAACTTCTTTGTTCTATACACATAGAAATGTGCACTAGAACTTACAGCTATCTATAGTAACTACTTATGAACTAAATACTGAATTTATAAGCATCTTAAACTTGTAGGTATTCTTAGAGTTCTCTTCTAAGGTTTCAATTTACCTTGAGACCTCTTACCTCTAAGTTCTAACGCATGAGACCTTGGTAAAACTAACCATTGTCTCACTTTGTCCTTTCTACAAAAGAGCAATTCTTTTCAATTGAAGAAATTCTTATCTCTTTCTAAAGGTATTGCTTTAAATATTTCTCTTTTAAATCTTGACTTTATTTCTCTAGATCATAATGCGAATTGCATTCTTTCTTGATCATGAAATCTTTGAGGATTAACTATTCGCTATTCTAGGCTCTAACAAGACCTCCTAGAATTCTAACTTGTGAACTACTAAGTTCCTTTATCTTAAAACTACCCTTGGGCTTATCTTTGAATTCATTTTTCCCAACTAGTGATATCTACTAGATATCCACAGACTTATAGGATGCTTTGATCAGAATGCTACTAACCATTCATCTTTATATAGTTTGAACATTCTATGAATATTCAAAACAAGTAAGTAGCAGCAAGAAAGAAATAATTACAGGCCTTTGCTCAATAAAACATGCAAAAATAAGAAATTTTTAGTATGTTCTATATGCTTCCATGCATATGCATTCTAATTTTCTAAAAAAAAATTAATAGCATAACGGTGTAATTTTGAAAATGGAAAACAATTACAACAAGATATTTCTTTGATCATGGTGCCAGAAGGCACAATCTATATACAAATAGACCAAATGGGGATTACACACCCTGACAAAGTTCATAATGCCCACATGCATAATATAACTACAAGTAGACCGAAAGAGCATACACACACCTGACAAATTTATATTTTTTCTCCTCGCTAACCTGCAAGAAAAATACTTACCTTTCCCTGCAAGAAGAATACATGCACTGCACAATACATACTCGCATCTAAACTACGCGTATAGTCTAGGTGCTATGCAAAATTGCATGCTCTACATGCAAGATGATGCAAAAAGAAAGTAATGATCCATATAAACTGACAAAAGACTTAGCTGGAGGTCCAGAAAGATATGTTGTAGGTGTGTATAAGTGCTGAAGATGATCCATCCTTCATCGGAATAACTTGCTAATACGCCTCCAAGAGTCCATGCTTCAAAGCAAAGCTTGAAAGAGAATTATTGAAGAGATATGGCAAACTTTACAATCCTGAAGATGACAGGGACTGATTCCAAACTATGGCTTCTAGCAACTTTTTGGAAAGTTCTCTGAAAGAGCTTTCTAGAGCAAGAAAAATCAAGGAAATCAGATACATAATGACCAAGTTATAGTCAAAATAGTGAAAGATGGATTGCACACGTAGGAGAGTTCTGAAGTAAGAATTTCAAACTCAATTCGATTTTGACTGATGTAGACGTATGCTCTAGCTATGAACGCGCACAAGAAGTCCAGGAAGCCCACATACCATGTTAAGCCATCAGCAAATATAAATAAAAACGCTGAACCGTGGCATATGTGTATGCATGTGCATGTATGCATTTATGTGCATGTGTGTGCATGTGTGTCATGTAAATGTATCTATGTGCATCTATATGGAATATATGCATGTGTGTGTATGCATGCATGTATACATGTGTGTATATATGCATGAGTGTGTATGCATGCATGCAAATGTGCATATATGATCCATGTGTGTGTATGTATACCTTTACATGTGTGTGTACACATGTGTGTATGTATGCATATGTGTGTATGTATGCATATGTGTGTATGCATGTCCATGTGATGTGTATGCCTGTGTTTGTGTGTGCGATATATGCATATGTGTATGAATGTGTATATGTATTTATTTGTGTGTGTGATGTGTATGTATGTGCATGTGTTTAATATATACATGTCAGTATATGCATGCAAGTATGTTAATGAATATGTATATGTAGGTGCACGTGTGATGTGTGTGTATGTATGTATATATGTATGTATGCATGTGTGTATGCATGTGCATATACATAAGCATATGCATGTTTGCATGTATGAATTCATGCGTGTGTATGCATGTGTGTATGTATGAATGTATGTATGTATACATATGTGTGATGTGTATGTATGAATGTGCATGTTTGTGAAATATGCATGTGTGTGCATAAATATGCATGTAAGTGTGTATCCATGTGTATGTATTCATGTGCATGATATATGCATGTGTGTATGCGTGTTTGTATGCATGCATGTGTGTGCAATATGTACACATGTTTGTGCATGTGCATGTGATGTGTATGTATGTATGTGCATCTCTATGTGATATATGCATGTTTGTATGTATGCATGTGTGTATGCATGTGTTCATGTGTGTGTATGTATACCTTTGCATATGCCTGTGTATGCATTCTTTTATGCATGTATGTGTATGCATGCTTGTATGCATGTGTGTCTATGCATATGTGTGTATGATATATGAGTGTGTATATGTGTGTTTATGTATGCATATGTGTCTTTGTATGTTTGTGTGATGTGTATATATGTTTGTGAATGTGTATATGTTATATGCATGTGTGTGCATGCATGTGTATGTATGGATGTGTGTGTCATATGTATGCATGTATGTGCATGTGTATGTATGCATGTGTTTGTGATGTGTATTTATGAATGTATGTGGATGTCTATGGGATATCTGCATGTGGTGTATGCATGTATGTAAGTATGCATGTATGTATGAAAGGATGCATATGTGCATCTATGGATGTGTGTGTATGTATATCATTGCGTATATGTGTGTGTATGCATGCATGTGTGCCTCTGCGTGTGTGTGAAGTGTATGTATTTGTGTGTGCATGGTATATGCATATGTGTATGTCTGTATATTTATGTTTTTCTATGCATGCATGCATGTATGCATATGTGTTTATGCATATGTGTGTATGTGAGCAACAATGAATCTCTCTCTCTCTCTCTCTCTCTCTCTCTCTCTCTCTCTCTCTCTCTCTTTGTAGATGGATTTGTTGAAAGAATCTCTTTGCAAAAATATTTCTGGCAAAATTAAATCTTTTTTTATCTTAGTAGGAGCATCGTAGAAAGTTTTTCTACATTGCAACAAGCATCACTAGGATGCAATTCTTTTTGCAGTGCCTTGCACTACTGATGGAATTTTGGCATTTTGTTTTAATGTTGTTGCTTATGTGACACCTTGTTTAAGAAGCATCACTTATGCAATGCTTCGAGATTGTTTTTTAATGAGACTTCCCTAGAGCCCCCATTATGTTGTGTTGGATAAAGAGTAGTTGCAATGTGTTTGCAATTAAAAATGTATTTGATAGTATTAAGATCCCTACCCAAGTGACACTCTATCTTAAAATTGCCTAAGCCTAGTACATTGAGTGATGTACCATAAATTGGAGAAACTATTTCCATAGTGATATATGGGGTCCTACCAAAAATGCGTAGAAAAACATCATTTGATTCTTTATTTACTTTGATAACACTTGACAATCATATATCTTTCAAGGATTGAACACTATATGTAAAGTTAGAGCTAGAGTTACTAATTTCATCGCATATGGCATGTGTCATAGCTTGATCCATGAGTGTCACACTCCGTCTCTTCCTTCATCGTAGCTTTATGATTTGAAATTGTTATAACTTCAATGTAAACCTCAATTTGGTATTACAATGTGCATTAAATTACCAAAACTTATATAGCATCAAAATACAATGAATATCATGGTCACAGTAAGGGATATTATGGGTGTGGTCGTTTTGTAGATCTTTCCATTTCCTATTGAAGCCTCTCCAAATTTATGACTATGTTGTTGTACTTTGAGTAAGGGAATCTCTTTCCAAGTGAGCTTTTTAGCTCTTTTTTGGATGTAGTTGAATGATAAATGGAGATAGATATAATATCTTCGGTATATAAGTAGTTTCTAAGAATATTACCTACATCCTCGTTGGAGGTCATCTTTTTAATAGATACCTTTAAAAGGCATGTAAATATTATGCTCAATACCTTTTCTGTGTAGCGTGTGTTTCAAGAGATTGTAAAATGCAGTTTGTCCTCTTGTAAAAAGCCAACTTCATCGCATATCATATGCAAGTCTCTAATAGTGATTAAAATAAGTAATTACTTGCATCATGACAAAGTTCTCTATCGGTGATTCCAAAATATTAACCACATGCTTGTTGATCAAACAAGAATCTAGTAACTTGAATCAATCATTTGTTGTCGGTGACACACTACCATCTTTACTGAATGTCCAAAACAATACAAAAATGAACATGAAATTTACAAAATTCACAAGTGAAAGAAAACTTGATCACAACAATAAATCCTTTGCGTGCTCCGCCACCAGCTAAAAGAGAATCAAAGGATGTTGATGATAATTTCCTATATTGCATACGAAGTGGAGTCTATTCACCTAAAAAGTAAGGGAACCATTTTTTTTTTATTTCTTTAGCCCATGAGGTACGCCTATTGCTATATTATTTAATGAACCACTTGGTTGCTAGCTTATTAGATAAACGTTGAATATCAAAAATGATAATCCTAGAAAATTATTTTCTACTTTTACAAATGGTCTACTTGATTTTGGGAACAACCTTCCTATTGGGATCATTCATCCAACAAAAATTTGTACAACTATTTTCCAAATTAACTAGATCTATACCACTCAGTCTCCAACATGATAGAAAAATAAATATCCGAGGCTATAAGAAACATGTTGACCACCATGGGAGGAAATGGTAAGTTGATTTTTATTCCTTTCCGGTACTGAAGTTTTTTTATCAATCTTGGTAAGAATCCATTTCTATTGTTTTACCCGATGTAACATCACATCCAAATGGAACACGTAAAACACAAAAGAAAGAAAAGATTTGAACACTAGGTAACACTTTACACCCATTGTCCACATGAATTTGTCGTTGGTGCCTCAAAATAGCCTGGAATGCAGTTTTATTATGGCTCATTTTTATGCAACCTTGAAGGTTAAAAAATAATACCAGAAGGAATTGATACTATCTTGACACTTATGTGAGAAAGCATTTTTGCCTTCAATGAACAGGCTCATTAGCATCGTGTGCTAGCTTTTAGGTAAAACAAGCCTATGGATTTGGCGAATATGGGCATAATGGTTAACTAAGCAACTTAGGCCATTACTTGTATTAGAAAAAGCATTGGAGCTAGGGGAAACCCTATTTGGTTGATCATTTTAGTCTAATTGATTGAGAGAGTTTGCCATTAATTTTAATGTGATCACAACCTATTCATTGAGATCATCTCATAAACTTTGGATCACTATGCAGGTCTTTCAAAGATTGAAGAATGAACACCCACTCGAGTCTATCATAGATTTTGTAGAAGTTCAAAATGAGGAAGACCATCATGCAGAGATTCTTCCACAAAGACAAACTTTCCAAACTTTGATAATAGCCTAGAGGATGGATTTTCCCAAAACGAACCCTTTTTGGTTCTCATCAATTGAAGATCTAAGGTGGAAATTAATGCGCTTAGTGAGAACCTTAGCGAAGATCATGTTTCCCATTTTCAACAAACTAATTGGCCATTAATTTTTAATCTTATATTTACAGCCAATTTGTGAATTTATTTCATTATACCTTCATTGATACAATCACAAAGAAAACCAAAGTGCATGGCCTCTTGCTAAATCCAAGCGTAAAGGGATCACTTGAATATTGATATTGAAGGTCTTGAAGAAATCATTAATGAGGCCATCTAAACCTAATATTTTGACATTAGTAAGAGAATTAATCACTTCTAAAATTTCCCTATCAATGAAAGGAGAAATGAGAAATGGCACCATACTTTGCATTATTATTTTGGTTCTAAATCTAGAAATGGAAGCCATACATTCCAACCTAAGCAGAAAAAGCACCAGGGTCATCCCTAAAAGTTATATGAAGTGGTTAATAACAAGAGCACTATTCTCTTTCTTTGTATTGAAATCCATACTTTAAGAATATATCATGTGAAAAATTGATTACCTATTTGAGTTATTCTTTAGGAGTGTACACATTTATTTAGAACATTGAGAGAATCCTTCCACAAGCAAGCAAGGTATTCAAAGAAGGAGCCACATCTAGCAAAGAGGATGCTCTCACCTCCTGTCAATAAGATAGCCTAGACTATGAAATTTACATGAATAGTTCCACATTCCTTGGTCATGATTTGGACTCCATTATGGGGGTGTTCTTACAAAGGAAAAATCCCTTCTGAGCTCCCATGGAAGAGCCCCCTTAAAGTTCATCTTGTACGCCTATAGCAATCAATCTCTAGAAGAAGAAAAGAAGATATAAACAAGAAAAAAGGAGTATAAATGCCTTACGATCAAAGATACTTCCCTATGCAAAGGATTCTTGTTTTCTACAATATTCACGAGCTATCTGACCCCTCAAGAGCGATCATGTTTGGTTAATTCCTAGGAGATACAAATGCCAACCAAGACTTTCTCTTTCTTCAAGAGATCAAAGTGGAGGAGATCAAACTTCAAAAAAGACTAAAGAGCATTTCAATGTCTCAATGTGTGGGTCTCCACATAAGACCATCGTATGAGTATATATGCTCCAATCCAATTTGGTGATTATTCTTGATAGATGATGATAAGGATCAAAACCATCGAAGGATTGCCGCATCTTTTAAGGGTCCTCTTTAGCTCACCATTGCATCACTATATGATCCTAAGCTTGACACAAAAAGAATGAATTCTTGGCACTCTCTTGACTCCCTACCCTCTTAGGTCATCATTTATAGGGACTTTTATATGGTGGAAGTCATGTCTAATAGATGGGACAAAAGGGGGCTGATTATTGACTGATTTGAGAACGTTGCATGGGAAAAATTTAAGCTACATTGCGATTTGGCGGATATCAAAGACACATTGCACATGTTCTCGTGGTGAAACCTCTATTCGGGCAAAGACTTGCAGAAATCTAACTTGATAAAAGCTATATTGTGAACAGAATCATTGACAAGAAGAAACCCCATCCCTATCACAATGTATAAATTTAGTTTTATCTCATTACTATCAAATAATTCTCACCTTCAAACCTCATCGTATGAACAAGAAGGCCCCCCTAAATTTGTGCTAATTCCTCAATCATCTCCCTTCCTTTTGCTCAATGCATGATCTCTACGAGTTGGTGCAAGGCCTTTAGCCATTGTACCATGATAGCTAAGTGCTAGAAGGTAGATATCAAGCAGTCCCAAATTCTCTCTTTCAAGGCCTAAAAAGAGATTCTTACTATTCAGTGCATGAGAAGAAAAAATCTATATAACTAGCTCTGACATCTTGAGGTGAAAGTAAAAATTGGTAATTCCCACCTCCAACATTGGCTCCACAATACTAGAAGCAAACTAATATACAAAGAAGAAATTCAAAGAAGGAACCTCTAGATTTCTATTAAACATTGGGCCGCATTGAAGCTAGAAAAAGTTTGGATAGCAATGTGTAAGATCCTTAAGAGGAAGCAACTCAAGGATGAGGTCCCCTAAAGGGTAGAAAACGATGGGGTGAAATGCACTTGTGCTAAGAGAATATTGAACATAAGCAACAAGTTTACTCAAATCTTGGGCTTGTTCATGCCTCTCATTTATAAAAGGCGAGATTCCATTCTTGCCATCTCAAGAGTTAGACCAGAAAGATTTCCCCAAAACACTATGCATATTCTTGAATCCTTTATCACTAACATGGAGGTCTTTGAAGCTAGTGATACTCTTCCTAGTGGTGAAAGCCTAGTCTAGACGGTCCCATCAATGAGTTCTTCAAGATATTTAGGAGTTACTTAGTGAAACTTTTACTTTTGGTGTTGAGGAAGGCCCTTCGCTTCAATGTTCTTCCTGACTTTCTCAATGAAGGGGTTAGTAAACTAATTCACAAGAAAGACAAAAACAATAGGATAGAAAACTTGGGATCCATCACTATGTTACAAAGTGGCTATAAACTCTTAGCAAAGGCTCTCATGAACCCCATTACCTACCATTCATCATCATGGATCAATGAGGATGGAAAGGGATTCATAAAGGGAAGATCCAGCTTCGAGGCTATTATTGATGTGTTGGAAGGCTTGGAATTCCCTAACTAATCTTCCCAATACATTATCTTCATCAAGATTGATTTTGACAAAGCTTAGGACCATGTAGAATGGGGATTTATTCTGCAATTCCTAAAAGATATTTGTTGTGGCCCTAAATTGAGCAACATGCTCAATGCTTATGAGGAATTCTTCGGCTTGTATTAACATCAATAGTTAAATCTCTTAAGAAATGAGGCTAAAATACTCCATTAAACAGGGTTGCCATGTGTCTCTAGTTCTTTTTTCCATTTGCATTGATTACATTAGTTGCTTAGTTAACCATTACACCCTTCTCAGATAGATCAAGTGTCTTTATCTGCCTTATAGTCAAAGCAAGATGGTATTGAGACTCTTTGTTGACGACATAAATGCTTTTTTGCATAATGAACCTAATAGTATCAACATCTTTTGGCATTGCTTAACCATTTTCTACATTGTGTTTGGATCTAAAATTAATCACTTCAAGACAACCTTAAATGTCTTTTAAGGGTCTTCAATGCAACTCCTGTTTTACAAGGGATGTAAGGAGCTAGACTATGGATAGATCTTTTGACTCCTTAATATCATGATGGGTTTTGTAGTTTCTATGGGCCATCATTGGAACTATTTGCGGTCCCAAAAATAGAGCTCTACCCCAAACCAAGTGGCCTTTGTGTGCTAACCAGAAAGAGTCTCGTGGGTTGGTTATTCTAGATGTGAAAGGTATGGCAGATAAGATAGCTATCAAGTGGAGCTCAAAGTGTGGTGTGATGGAGAAGCTTCATGGGATAGATTGATTCTTAGAGAGAAGTCTTCTCTTTAACTTATGGGAATCCCTAGATGGAAGGATCTTGACCTCCTCATGCTGATGTTTTCTAATCGTTTGGTGACTTTAAAAGGTTTAGAATTAGTTTTCTCCATATGGAAGAGTTGGAATAGGATGAAACCATTTCTCAAGGTTAATGAAGATGAGAAGTGGACAATCATGATTAGACAAAATGATTTTATCTAAATTCCAATTAATGTAATAAAATAAGTTGACTTGGATATCATTAGTGTGAAGAGATGGATAGGTATGTGTTGAAGATGAAGAGGTGTTGCAAAATCTTTGCTCTACACCAGCCAAATGAACTCCAGGAGTAGATGGTGGGCCCTTTTAGCTTGCCAATGGATGTATTAGACACCCTATGTACCTTGGAAGATCACTCTCAAAAAGATAGATCAAAACAGATAAGTTGGAGTTAGCTCAGAGGTGAAAACTTGCTATTCTTAGTTAATACACCTGTCCAGTGTTTTACATAATTCTCTGAGCACAGCAGCAATTAGATTAATTCCTCTTGGGGAAGGCTAGGTAGCTTAAAGAGCTAACTTTAGAGAGTAATCTCATCAAAAATAACAAACCACACACTGAGAATGACTTTTAACAAGTGATGACATCATCCCGATTTTCACGGGCTGCTACAGAAATAGACCAGTGAGTAGAAAAATTAACATAACTCAAGATTTAAGAATCCAATGATCATGAAAATTTGTATGCTTATACTAGACAGTAAGCTGAATCGAACAAGCTTAAAATCACTGAATTTGAATGAGTAAACACTGAGAAATGACTCTGACAAGATGACTGAAAAAGTCGGGTACCTGACAGAGAAGTGAAGATGAACATACCCTGTTGACTTCAAATGAACATAACTGAAGATTCCAACATCCAAATGACATGAAAATTTGTGAGCATATAGTAGCCTTATAGAGCTAACTTTAGCAAGTTAAATCACTGAAAATGATGAACCAAGTGCAGAGAAACAATCTCTGCAAGCTGACTGAGAAAAACTGAAGTAATGGCAGTGAGTAGTATACATCACAAGAACATGGAAAGATGAACTCAAATAATCATGAAAATGAAAGTATATTGCTTGTACAATACAATGACTTACTGATACATATGTGTGCCTTGTAATCACACCTTGATATGGCATAAAGCTCAGCTCTTGGAGGTCTTCACATAGGTCTCTCTAACCACGACTAAAACTGCCATCTATTTATAGTTGAGTTTGGGAGGCTAACTTCCCTCAATCACTCTCCAATCAATCAATGATTGATTTGATTCTCTACCTACCACAAATCACGAATTCGTGGCTCCTCTTTCCATTCTTGATCAAGTGGACTCAACCACTTAAGATTCTCTTACTTTTACATTAAGTAAACTCTTCAAAAGTTACAAGAGGTAGTTCACAAGTGAACTTTACATAGTCTTCATTTTAAGGCTTTTTTTATGACTTTGTGGGACTCAAGCCAATACTTAGGCTTGTCATAGACTTGCTCCAACAGCTCCCCCTCAAGCCAAGTATGCTTGAGGTCTTCAATCTTCCAAGATTACCTGCAAACCAATCATAGCCTTGAATTTGCAAAGCTTTGTACCATCCAATGCTTTGGTTAGAATATCTGCACATTGTTGATGAGTGGACACATATGATATTTGAATCTCTTTGCTTAGAACCTTCTCTCGTACATAGTGATAATGAACTTCAATATGTTTAGTCCTTGCATGAAAAATAGGATTAGCAGCCAAATGAATAGAACTCATATTGTCACCAAAAATAGTTGGAGTTCCAAACTCCAATCCAAGATCTTTGAATAATGTCTTCATCCACATAGCTTCTTGTGTAGCTATAGCAAGACCTCTATATTCAGCTTCAGTAGAAGAGAGAGCAACTGTGGGTTGCTTCTTGGATGACCATGAAATAAGCTTTGAACCTGCAAAGGTAAGATAACCTGAAGTGCTCCTTCTATCTTCCTTGGAGCCAGCCCAATCTGCATCAGAAAATAGCTTCAAACCTAAATCAGATACATAAGGATAGTAAAGTCCTTCATTTATGGTTCCTTTGAGATATTTGAGTATCCTTTTGGCAGCATCCATATGTGGTTTCCTTGGTGTGTGCATGAATTGGCTTAGCACACTCACACTGTAACATATATCTACTCTTGTCAATGTGGCATAGTTGAGACTACCCACTAGACTTTGATATGATGTGATGTCCTCTATGAGTTCACCTTCATGTGAGCTCAATTTGTGATTAACCTCCATTGGAGTACCTGCAATCTTACAATCTTGCATCTTGAATTTTGCCAACATGTCCTTAATGTACTTTCTTTGAGTGAGAAACAAACCATGATCTTTGTAGACAACTTCCAAACCTAGGAAGTAGGTAAGTGAACCCAAATCACTTATCTTGAACTCTTCTCTCATCTGATCTTTGATCTTCTTCATACCATCTGCATCATTTCCTGTCAATATAATATCATCTACATATACACATAGGTAGATGACCTCGGAATTACTCTTTTTAATAAAGAGTGAAGGATCTGCTTTGCTTGGTTGAAAGCCTTTGTCCTGCAAGAATGAAACAAGCCTGAAATTCCAAGCTCTTGGAGCTTGCTTGAGACCATACAATGCTTTGTTAAGTTTACACACATAATCAGGATAAACTTGATTCTCAAAACCAGGTGGTTGTGCCATATATACCTCTTCTGTTATCCAACCATTCAAAAATGCATTCTTTACATCTAGTTGAAGTATCTTCCAATTCTTGGAAGAGGCAATACTAAGCAAAACCCTAATAGTAGGCATCTTTGCCACAGGAGAGAAAGTCTCCTCATAATCAATTCCTTGAGTTTGTGCAAAGCCTTTTGCCACAAGCCTTGCCTTATACCTGTTAATTGAACCATCAGAATTTTTCTTGAGTTTATAGACCCATCTTGAGCCTATTACCTTCATGGATGAAGTCTTGGGCACCAAATTCCAAGTGTTGTTTTCCTCAAGTGCTTCAATCTCTTCCTTCATTGCATGCTTCCATTCTGTTTTTGCTTTGGCCTCTTCAAATGATGATGGCTCCTCTTGGTTTATGTCATGTGCTATGTAGATAGAATGTTTAGTTACTAATGAGGTGTCAAACCCATACCTTTCTGGTTTTTTCTTTTCCCTCATAGATCTTCTTAGGCCATGATTTGATGATTCTGCCTCATGTCCAAGTTCCTGCAATTTTGCTTTACCTTTAGACTTCCATGCTTTGATCTTTTCCATCTGACATTCTTCATCATCCTCTGAGGTGTCTTGTTCTTCAATCTTTGATTGTTCTCTACCAAGCTTTGGAAAATCTTCTTCAAGATCATATGGTAAATTGACCTTCCTGCATGAATCTTCATACCATGAATTGTTCTCATCAAAAACTACATCTCTGCTTACCAAGAATCCTTTGTTGGTAGGGTTGTATAACCTGTAGCCCTTTTGATTGTTGTCATATCCAATAAATACACACCTTTCTGCTTTTGGATCCATCTTGCCTCTAACCTGTGAAGGAACATGAGCAAAAGCAATACATCCAAAAATTTTACAATGATCTAAACTTGGTCTTCTTCCATTCCAAGCCTCATATGGAGTCATCCCATCAAGGGATTTTGAAGGCAACCTGTTAATCAAGTAAGTGGCTGTAGATACAGCCTCAGCCCATAAGTAATTAGGTAAATGCTTTTCATTTAACATAGACCTTGCAGCTTCAACAATTGTCCTATTCCTCCTTTCTGCCACTCCATTTTGCTCAGGAGTGTACCTTGTAGTTACCTCTCTTTTGATTCCTCTTTCTTGAAGAAAAGAATCAAACTCATGGGAGAAATATTCTCCCCCTCCATCTGACCTTAGCCTTTTTAGTGATTTACCTGTTTGATTCTCCACAAGAGCCAAATATCTTTTGAAACATGAAAAAACTTCATCTTTGTGTTTCATAAAGAATAGGATAGTCCATCTGCTGCAATCATCAATAAAGGAAACATAATACCTTGATCCAGATATTGAAGCTTCCTTGCTTGGTCCCCATACATCTGTATGAACCAACTCCAAGAGATCTCCATGCATATAACCTTTCTTCATGAATGGTAACCTATGAGACTTTCCAAACTGACATGCACTACACTTATAAATCATATGTTGTTTTGACAAGTTAGGGAGTCCAAGTACACTTTGGTCCCTGCAAATTTGCTTTAATGACCTTTCACCAATATGTGCTAACCTTTTGTGCCATACTTCCAATTCTGTGAGTGTCTGACTACCATAATTAAAGAGAGCAATGTTTCTAGTGTCCTGTAATTCAAATGTGAACAATCTACCTGTCTTTTCACCTTTTGCAATTCTTCTGAATCCTTGACTTGGATCTTCAACAAATGCTCCTGCTTTTGTGAACCTGACTTGCAACCCTTTCTCTACTATCTGCCCAACACTTATCAAATTCTTTGTTATGGTAGGGACATAGAGTACCTTACTGAGTAGGTTGATGTTTCCATTAGGTGCTTTGACATTGCCTATTTTCTCCACAGGATGTTTTGTATCATCTCCTGTTTGTACCTCATGCTTATTCCTTGGATCTTCTAAATCTGATAGGAGTGCCACATTTCCTGCCACATGATTTGAACAACCTGAATCTATGTAGAAAACATGCTCATCAGATTTACCTTGTGGCATAGCCATGTTCATGATCAATAATGAATCCTCTTTGTTTGAGTCTTCTGTGTAGTTATTGTAGTCTCTCCTTCCTTTGTAGCCTCCTTGATAGTTTGAATGATTGTAGTTGTTGTAGTTGCCATGGTAGTTGTTGAACCTTCCTCTTGAGTAGCCATAACTTCCTCTATTGTATCCTCTGCCTCTTTGATTCCTGGAATTCCTAAAGCAATTTTCAGTTGTATGATTAGTTAATCCACAAATAGAACATGAGTTGGAGTCTTGGGATCTCCCCCTGCCATGTCTACCTCCTCTTCCTCTACCTCTGCCATGTCTTCCTCTACCTGCATAGTTAGCTTGATATGTACCTGCTTCATCATCCACTTTCTTTGCCTTTCCTTTGTTATCTTTAGACTTGCTTTTATCCGTGTATAAAGCTGAAGATTGATTACCTTTAGAGCTTTCTCCATTTTTTATAAGCTTTGCCTCTTGAGTAAGTAATTGTCCAATGAGTGTGTTGAAATCAGGTACATGCATGTCCATGTACAAATCCATAGCTGTGGTGAATGCTTCCCACTTGTCATCTGCCTTCAAGCCATTGATGACCTGCCTTACAATTTGCTCTTCATCTATTACCTCTCCAATGCTTCCCAACTGATCTGCTATGTCCTTGAGCTTTGTGACAAAATCAGTCACATTTTGTTTGGGAGCCTTCTTGAGAGTTGTGAAATCCAGCCATAGTTGATGCTTCCTAGCTTTAGTACTTGAAGCAAAGAAAGCTTCAAGTGCATCCCACACTTCCTGAGATGTCTTACAACTTCTAATGTGAGGCAACAAAAAATCTGAGATAGAGTTGAGGAGATAAGACCTTGCAAGTGCATCCTTGGAGCACCATGTGCTCAATCTTTCTTGCTCTTCTTGTGTTGGTTGACTTTTGTTCCTGAAACTTGGCATAACTTCATCTCCAGCCACATAACCATATAAACTTCTACCTTGGAGATAAGCTTCCATTCTTAATGACCAAGCTGAGTAGTTACCTCTGTCCAATTTGTCAATTGATGAAGGAAATCCATCTGCCATGTTGTCCAACCTTGCTCTGATACCACTGTGAAGAGATGGATAGGTATGTGTTGAAGATGAAGAGGTGTTGCAAAATCTTTGCTCTACACCAGCCAAATGAACTCCAGGAGTAGATGGTGGGCCCTTTTAGCTTGCCAATGGATGTATTAGACACCCTATGTACCTTGGAAGATCACTCTCAAAAAGATAGATCAAAACAGATAAGTTGGAGTTAGCTCAGAGGTGAAAACTTGCTATTCTTAGTTAATACACCTGTCCAGTGTTTTACATAATTCTCTGAGCACAGCAGCAATTAGATTAATTCCTCTTGGGGAAGGCTAGGTAGCTTAAAGAGCTAACTTTAGAGAGTAATCTCATCAAAAATAACAAACCACACACTGAGAATGACTTTTAACAAGTGATGACATCATCCCGATTTTCACGGGCTGCTACAGAAATAGACCAGTGAGTAGAAAAATTAACATAACTCAAGATTTAAGAATCCAATGATCATGAAAATTTGTATGCTTATACTAGACAGTAAGCTGAATCGAACAAGCTTAAAATCACTGAATTTGAATGAGTAAACACTGAGAAATGACTCTGACAAGATGACTGAAAAAGTCGGGTACCTGACAGAGAAGTGAAGATGAACATACCCTGTTGACTTCAAATGAACATAACTGAAGATTCCAACATCCAAATGACATGAAAATTTGTGAGCATATAGTAGCCTTATAGAGCTAACTTTAGCAAGTTAAATCACTGAAAATGATGAACCAAGTGCAGAGAAACAATCTCTGCAAGCTGACTGAGAAAAACTGAAGTAATGGCAGTGAGTAGTATACATCACAAGAACATGGAAAGATGAACTCAAATAATCATGAAAATGAAAGTATATTGCTTGTACAATACAATGACTTACTGATACATATGTGTGCCTTGTAATCACACCTTGATATGGCATAAAGCTCAGCTCTTGGAGGTCTTCACATAGGTCTCTCTAACCACGACTAAAACTGCCATCTATTTATAGTTGAGTTTGGGAGGCTAACTTCCCTCAATCACTCTCCAATCAATCAATGATTGATTTGATTCTCTACCTACCACAAATCACGAATTCGTGGCTCCTCTTTCCATTCTTGATCAAGTGGACTCAACCACTTAAGATTCTCTTACTTTTACATTAAGTAAACTCTTCAAAAGTTACAAGAGGTAGTTCACAAGTGAACTTTACATAGTCTTCATTTTAAGGCTTTTTTTATGACTTTGTGGGACTCAAGCCAATACTTAGGCTTGTCATAGACTTGCTCCAACAATTAGAAGAGAAAAGAGAGATTGGAACAAAGGATTGAGTAAGTGGTAACATCTATGGAACCATGAGAGAGGTCATTGGATAAGATTTGAGGACATAGACCCCCTCGGGAAAGTTGACTATGATGATTGGTGCCTTCTCATACATAGAACCAACTCTTGGGATAGCTCAAAGACTTGTCTCCTTCTTGTGAATGACCCACCCCAGATTGAAGGTTTAAGTTGGACCAATGGTAATAAATTGGATAAGATAGTGAGGTTCTATATGCACGTTGATTTGCATACTTCCATGAACATGAGATAGTGTCAAAACTAGTCTAGCATCAGATTGAAACATATGATCAGGGACCTGTGGCATCCTCTCGTCGAGAACAAAAAAATTTGTTCTTATATGGCGAATCCTCCATCATGGCATTTGGACCAATGTGAAAGCCAATAAAATCTACTGGGCCCCTCACCACTGTAAGCATTACCTATGGGGCTGAGAGGACTATGGACATCTCTTTTTCTAATGTCCAAGTAGCTACTCAATGTGGCAATCACTTACCAAGGTTTTCATATTATAAAGGCAAATCAACTTGAAACCAGCATTACTCAGAAAAATAATTAGCTGTTATTCTATCTTGTGGAATAGTATCATAGTGGAAGCAGTTTTGAAGATATGAAAGAGAGATGTGGGATCAAATTTGATGCCCATCCAAAAACGATGGATGATTGAGATATCCGTCAGCTTGTTACGCATAAGGGAATGTAACTATAAAAAATCATCCTCTTTCAGACAGCATAGGATGTTTGTATCAGAAAACAAGAAGATTAAAACAAAATGGCTCACTCATGACGGCGATGAAAAAATCATTAATCTTCTTGGTAACTCCTTTAAATTTTTAGCCACCCTTCGAGTCATAGGTATCCTAGTGATCTTGGATTGCCATAGTTATTGCACCTATAGGCCATCCTACCCCTACTTTTTGAGATACATGGGATCACAAGGGCACCAAGCCCATTTACAATTATTCTTTTATTAATTCTATCATGGGAGAGGATGCCCAAACAAAAAATCATTTTATAGAAAAAAATTAATAATAATTGAAGAAGCATTTACTATACATGTATTTTTCGTGCAAACTACAAGCCTACACTTTGGGCTTGAAGGTTAAAAAGAAATGAGGTTCCATGTGAACCTTAACTAGAGGATTCTTATCTCTTTACCTCTTTGTAAAAGTAAATCCTTTTTTATTTGATAAAATCTTTGTAAACACCAACCAAAAAGAGCTCGTGAAAAAGCTAGCTTTGATTGACGGAATATCTCCTAGGATGTAGGCGCATGATTAGAGAGAGCCAAAAGTTTGAATTCAAATACAAACTTTGAACTCAACATCTATAAAAGTGAATATCAAAAAGTTGTGGGTAGAAGAGTTACTTTGTGAGCTTCTCATTATCAATTCTGAGTGTGTGTGAGGCATATAGTATAGCCCTCACCTTCCTACGCCATTAGGCAATGATCTTCATGCCTATGGCATTGTACACAGTGTTCATTAATACATATATCTACATTGTTCATTTCTGAGTTCTCTGTCACATTATCTATAAGTCTGTCAACTTGTGGAGAGCATATCTCACTCATTTCTCCACCAAATTCAAAAGTCTATAGCTTGTTGGAACCAGCTCAAATTCAACTACATGCTATCAAAATTTGAAGGATTTCTATTTAGCCAATTCAGAGAAAAGTTTGTCGAAGTGATCACTAGTCGAAGTCTACAACAGTCCTAAAATATCGGGCGTAAAGGTTTACTTGCTAAATTCATTTCTCTGAGCATAGTTAATCTTTTTAAGTGATATCACTTGTAATAGTTAGCTTACTAAGCTAATTAGATATCACTAAATGGAACTTTTCCAATTCCTACTATGCTAGTCATAATGAGCAAAAGATACAGCAAGTGTCTAGTAAAAAATAGAAAGTTTTCTTGAAGACTTGAAGTTCAAAGTTGTCTGTTTTGGTTCAACTCTTTCATACATCATTTCCAAAGTACATAGGCCATTTTATGGTGTCATTGGATAGCCAAGAAGGTCCACTTATCAACTCTGAAGCATCAAACGGCTGGTACAAAGGAGGATTTGGCAGTACCTACTCATTCTCTTGAAGTGTCCATCCATCATTCCCAACAGTGGTATCAGAGCAAAGTTAAGGTAAAATGGGAGATGGTTTTTCTTCATTTATTGATAAATTAAACAGGAACAACTATCAGGCATGGTCTCTAAGGATGAAGACATATCTACAAGGAAGAAGTCTTTATGGATACATCTCAGGAGATGAGGAATTGCCCTCATTCAAGACCAGAGGACTACCAACAAAGGAAGAACATGAAAAGCTCAACACATGGTGTGCCAAGGATGCATTAGCAAGGTCTTACTTACTCAACTCCATATCTGATTTTCTTTTGCCACATATTAGAAACTGTAAGACATCCCATGAGACTTAGGAAACCTTTTCATTTTAGTTCTCTTCCAACACAAGGGCCAGAAAAAACCAATTGTGGATTGAATTCACCACACTAAGGAAGCATCCTAAGTAGGCTATTTCAGAGTATGTGACTAAGATTAAAGATGTAGCAGATCAGTTAGCAAGCATAGGAGAAGAGATTGAAGAAGAGCAGATATTAAGGCAAGTGGTCAATGGGATTAAAGCTGATGACAAATGGGAAAGCTTCACCACTGCCATGGACCTTTGCATGGACATGCAGATTCTAGACCTTACCACTCTCATGGGGCAATTGTTCACTCATTAAGCCAAGCTCAACAAGAATGGAGACTCATCCAAAGGTAATAGCTCTTCGGCCCTATACATGTATAAAAGTAAGTCTAAAGATAAAGGAAAGAACAAGAAAGGAGAGGATGAAGGCAATACCTCCCAAGCCAACTATGCAGGGAGAGGTAGATGATCAAGAGGAAGGGGTAGAGGAGGTAAGCAAGGTAGGGGGAGATCCTATAACTCCTCACCATGCAACATTTGTGGTTTATCAAATCATACTACAGATGAGTGTTTTAGGAACTACAAGAATCAAAGAGGAAGAGGATATCAAAGAGGTGGATAGTCACAGTCAAGAGGCAGATTCAACCATCATCAAGGATACAACAACAACTACAATAACAACTACAAAAACAACTACAATGGCAACTACCAAGGAGGATTCAAATCCAGAAAGGATTACAACAATTATACAGAAGAGCAAGATGATTCTCTTTTGATCATGAACATGACTTCAAAATCAGGTACAAATGATGACCACCTATTCTACATTGACTCAGGATGCTCAAATCATGTGGCTGGCAATGTAGCTCTACTCTCTGATCTTGAAGAACCAAAAGGTAAGCATAAAGTACAAACAAGTGATGACACCAAGCACTCAGTAGTTAAAGTTGGAAATGTTAAGACTTGTGATGGAAATCAGAACTTGTTGAGTAGGGTACTATATGTACCAACCATTACAAAAAATTTGATGAGTTTTGGACAGATTGTGGAAAAGGGTTCACAGGTTAGATTCAACCAATTTGAAGCATTTGTGGAAGATCCCAAGCAAGGGTTCAAGAGAATTGCTAAAGGAGAAAAGACAGGTAGAATTTTTACTTTTGAGCTAGAAGATACAAAGAATATTGCACTCTACAATTATAAAGATCAAACACTTTCATAGTTTGAGATTTGGCATAAAAGATTAGGGCACGTAGGAGAAAGAACCTTGAAACAGATATGCAAGGATCAATGTGTAATTGGAATACCCAATGTTTCTAAACAACACATGATATATAAATGTGGTGCTTGTCAGTTTGGGAAGTCTCACAGGTTACCCTTCTCAAGGAAAAGCTACATGCATGAGGACTACCTAGAGCTTGTCTATACAGATGTATGGGGACCAAGCAAAGACCCCTCAATCTCAGGATCAAGGTACTATGTATCTTTTATTGATGATCATAACAGATGGACTGTATTGTACTTTATGAAGCACAAAGATGAAGTCTTCAACTATTTTAAAAAGTATCTTGCACTTGTTGAGAATCAGATAGGGAAGAATCTAAAGAGGCTAAGGTCAGATGGAGGAGGTGAGTACTTCTCCAATGAGTTTGAAGCCTTCTTGCAGGACCTAGGAATCAAGAGAGAAATCACCACAAGGTATACTCTTGAACATAATGGGGTAGCTGAGAGAAGAAATAGGTTGATTGTTGAAACAGCTAGGTCAATGTTAAATGAAAAGAAATTACCTAACTACCTATGAGCAGAGAGTGTTTCTACTGCCACTTACCTCATAAATAGGTTACCATCTAAGTCCCTTGATGGGATGACTCCCTATGAAGCATGGCATGGGAAGAGACCCTCACTTGATCATTGCAGGATATTTTGATGTGTAGCATATGTACACATTCCTTCTCAGATAAGAGGTAAGGTAGACCCTAAAGCTGAGAAGTGTATCTTTATTGGATATGATCTGAATCAGAAAGGATACAGGTTTTACAACCCTTCAAATAAGGGATTCATGGTTAGTAGAGATGTTGTCTTTGATGAAAATGATTCTTGGTATGAGAATGAATGTAGGAAGTTTAAACTACCCTATGACTTGGAGGAGGAGTTTCCAAGTCTTGCTAAGGAGGAACCTACTCAGAATGAAGACACCACTTCAGATGATGAAGACATTATCAATCTTGAAGAGTTCAAGGCATGGAAGTCCAAGGGCAAATTCAAGATGAAGAAACTTGAAGACATACCTGAATCTTCAAATCAATCAATCCGAAGATCACAAAGGGAGAGCAAAAAACCTATCAGATATGGGTATGATACATCTCTTGTTACTAAACATTCTATTTATCTTGCCAAAGACTTGTCAATTGAAGAATCAAGATCATATAAAGAAGCAAAGACCAAGACAGAATGGAAAGAAGCTATGGATGAGGAGATTGAAGCACTCAAAGAAAGTGACACATGGGAACTAGTACCAAAGAAAGAATCCATGAAGGTAATTGGATCCAGATGGATCTATAAAATCAAAAGAAATTATGATGGGTCAATAAGCAGGTACAAAGCCAGATTGGTGGCCAAGGGTTTTGCAAAAACCCAAGGCATTGACTATGAAGAAACATTCTCACTTGTGGCCAAGATGCCAACCATCAGGGTGTTGGTAAGTGTGGCTCCATCAAAAAATTGGAACATGTATCAGCTAGATGTAAAAAATGGTTTTTTGAATGGATCGATTTCAGAGGAGGTATATATGTCACAACCTCCTGGCTATGAGGATCCTAACAAGGTAACACATGTATGCAAATTAAATAAAGCTCTTTATGGATTAAAGCAAGCACCGAGGGCATGGAATCATAGGTTGATCACATACCTTGTAGACCAAGGTTTTGTCATGAGCAAGGCAGACACTTCTCTACTCATCAAGAGAAGTAATTCAGAGGTAATATACCTATATGTATATGTTGATGATATCATACTTACAAGTAATGATGTCAATGGAATCAGACAAATCAAGAACCAGATGATGAAGGAATTCAAGATCAGTGATCTTGGTCTACTAAGGTATTTTCTTGGACTTGAGTTAGTCTATACTAACTCTGGAATCTATATTACTCAGAAAAAATACATACAGGATATGTTGAAGAAGTTTCATTTGCAGGATGCCAAAGTTGCAAGTACTCCAATGGAGGTAAACCTAAAACTAAGTTCTCATAAATGTGATGAAATTGATGATATTACAGGGTACCAAAGCATAGTGGGAAGCTTGAACTATGCTACCTTGACAAGGATAGGTATTGCTCATGGAGTTAGTGTGCTAAGTCAGTTTATGCACAAGCCAAGGGTACCTCACTTAGAAGCTGCCAAAAGAATTCTAAAGTACCTCAAGGGTACTCAATATCATGGTTTGTATTTTCCTTACACATCAGACTTGGACATTAAGATCTACTTAGATGCTGATTGGGCAGGATGTAAGGATGATAGGAGAAGCACTTCAGGATACATTTCATTTGCAAGTGATAAACCAACATCATGGTCTTCAAAGAAGGAACCTACTGTAGCTTTATCTTCTACAGAGGCAGAGTATAGAGGATTGGCTAATGCCACTCAAGAAGCTATATGGATCAAGTTGTTGTATACAGAATTGGGTTTATATACTAGGTCACCATTGATCTTTGGAGATAATACAAGCTCACTTCACCTTGCAGCTAATCCTATTTATCATGCTAGGACCAAGCATATAGAGGTTCATTACCATTATGTGAGAGAGAAGCTATTAAGCAAGGACATTCAACTAACATATTTATCAACCAACATGCAGTGTGCAGATTTGTTAACTAAAGCTTTGGATGGAACCAAACTTTGCAGGTTCAAATCAATGATTGGATTGCATGATATACATGAAGACTGAAGACAAAGACGAAGCCAAAATGTTTGGCTTGAGGGGGAGTTGTTGGTGCAAACTACAAGCCTAGACTTTTGGCTTGAAGGTTAAAAATAAATGAGGTTCCATGTGAACCTTAGCTAGAGGATTCTTCTCTCTTTACTTCTTTGTAAAAGTAAATCCTTTTTTATTTGATAGAATCTTTGTAAACACCTACCACAAAGAACTCATGGAAAAGTTAGCTTTGATTGATGGAATATCTCCTAGGATGTAGGAGCATGATTAGAGACAGCCAAAAGTTTTAATTCAAATTGAAATTTTGAACTCAACATCTATAAAAGTGATCATCAAAAAGTCACGGGTAGAAGAGTTACTTTCCGAGCTTCTCATTATCAATTCTGAGTGTGTGTGAGGCATACAGTATAGTCCTCACCTTCCTACACCATTAGGCGATGATCTTCATGCCTATGGCATTGTACAAAAGTGTTCATTAATACATATATCTACATTGTTCATTTCTGAGTTCTCAGTCACATTGTCTATAAGTCTGTCAACTTGTGGAGAGCGTATCTCACTCATTTCTCCACCAACTTCAAAGATCTATAGCTTGTTGCGACCAGCTCAAAGTCATCTACACGCTGCCAAAAGTTGGAGGATTTATATTCAGCCGGTTCAGAGAAAGGTCTATCAAAGTGATCACTAGGCGAAGTCTGCAATAGTCCTAAAATATCGGGGGTAAAGGTTTACTTGCTAAATTGATTTCTCTGAGCATAGTTAATCTTTTTAAGTGATATCACTTGGAATAGTTATCTTACTAAGTTAACTAGATATCCCTAAAAGGAATTTTTCCAATTCCTACTGTGCTAGTCATACTGAGCAAAAGATACAGCAGGTGTCTAGTCAAAAATAGAAAGTTTTCTTGAAGACTTGAAGTTCAAAGTTGTCTGTTTTGGTTCAACTCTTTCATACATCATTTCCAAAGTACATAGGCCATTTTATGGTGTCATTGGATAGCTAAGAAGGTCCTCTTATCAACTCTGAAGCATCAAAGGGCTGGTACAAAGCAGGATTTGGCAGTACCTACTCATTCTCTTGAAGTGTACATCCATCATTCCCAACATGTATCTAGCCATATGATGGCACATGAGTTCATCGATGAAGGTGTTTAAAAGCTTTACTCAGAAAATGTTTTCATTATGTAAGAGTACTAGTTAGTCCAACTTTCCTCACTAGATTATTTAAACCTTTCTGATTGTATATTCAAGATAGTAATCCAACTCGCCTGAGTATACATCTTCTTATCATCTTTTTTCGGATTCACAAAGTCCTAAACAGAAAACTCGCTTGTAAGATTTACTTGCTCAGTCATCAAGTTCTTTTCTTTCTTATTTGGGTAAACACAAAAATTGTACCTGCTGTATTAGTTCTTTTCATAATCTAACATATTGTCTTACTTTTTTACAATTAATTTATATATTTTCAAAGAACCTCCATTATTTCCAACACCCATACAAGGAAATATTATTATGCATGGGACAAATATTATAATTTACAATGCGAGTTGATTTGATGTAAAGTTAGACTTTGCGGAAGCGAACATATAAAAATACGGACATATGAATGGTACTCAAGTTAATCAATAAGCATCACTACAATAGTCACGATGATACAATCGAATATTGCTATTACTTCCGTAGAGCATATGCTTTTCATGCCGGCTATGAATTATTAGAGTGAACTTTGGGGCCAAGGTCACTCTAATAAAGTCACCAAGCTTCATGGCTTTAATAAAGTGGGTTTCATATTATATTACAAGTTTTTACAGAACATTATATTTCCATAGCATGGCCATGATTTATACTCTAGCCGAAGTATCCGATGCAAGGAAAATTACTTCTTCAGAATATGCAAGTTGTATTTTCAATTTTCTATTTGCTATTCTGTTAGTTTGCACGTATGATTCTATTTACATATATGTAAGCAGTGTCATGTTCTTGTCATTCTCGTCACCAACACAATGGCCTCATAATGGAGTAATATTATACACTATGAGGGTATAATAATAAACTTATTCATTTTAATGCAAGCTGCTATCTCGAGCATGTATGCTTATTCCAGAATTTAGAAATATTATTCTGAGCCATGGTCTGATATACGTATTTTTATTTGGACTCTTATTCCTAATATATCGTGATAAATATGGGTTTTAAGAGAGGCAATATGGAAAATCCGGAAACAATGATGTTTCAGATATTTGAGAAGCTCTCTCAAGGAGTGGTGTATAGAGAGTTCTTTAAATTATCCAAGGAGAACGATGAAGAATTATAACAATAAGCTCCTGTTTAAATTAAAAACAAAGAAAAACGGACCCCTCATGAAGGAGACGAAAGGTTCTTGTGTTCACTCACTATTTGTAATATGCCTATTGATAGTCAAAGTTTTCATTATGAACTTGCTGCTATATATTGTAAAGATATTGTTTACAAACAGTTTCTACAATATTTATGCGTCGGAAAAAAATATTGGGATGACGTTTTTACATTTTCTGAATAATGTTTTCTTTTTTTTTTTTTAATCAAAAGGGAACTCCCGCCTTGGCCTCGTCTCCCGTACTTTAATTAAAAAAGAAAAAAAAGTTACAAGTGAATGGGATTAGTACCCTTGGGACTCCCCAAATACCACATAGAAGGGGCAAAACTTGCAGATCTAGAGCATCTTACAAAGGAGCTTAATGACCCTTTTGTCCCCCTCATGCGGGGCCCACTTGGGTTTAAGCTTGTTGTTCTCGACGAGCAAAAGTTTATGATGCATAAAGGGTGGGGCCTTCTTGTAGTTGGAGATTCTTTTGCCAAGGAGGAATAGAGGCTTCTCGATTGACCATTCTTTAGGAGATTGTCCAAAATTGTAGGCACATTGATCCCTCAAAATCTTCGAGAGGGTGTTTATTCTTATAGCATTCCACAATCGCACAGAAAAGATGATCACTTCACCCAAAAGTGCTTGCTTCTAGGTGATTTGCTCCTATAGTTTCAGAATATTCCCAAGGGTTTGCTATAGTAGGAGAGACTTGGGGCATCTGAAGATCCTCAATGCTACGATGACAATGCTTGCACTAAGGTGGAGTCCAACATATTTTCCTATCCTTTAGATTGGTCTAGATACCACGGATGGTGAATTTGCCACATGAGAACAAACGTTTTGATCTCAATGAGTGGGTGCTAGATAGACATGAACTTCAAATCCTACACACTCTTGTCCAAGTAAAGCACCACTTCTTGTTAAGCCTGATATGATAGTCCATGTTCACGTTGGTTCTAGGAATTTTGGACAAGGAATTGCAGTTGTTCCATAATAAGACCCTCATGGCACGGCAGATCCTGCCCAATGAGGAGTCGAGTTTCTGATCGTTCCCAAGCAATGCATCTCCTCTAAAGGAGAGTCCATTCTTCAAAGTTCACTCTTAGTGTAGAGTCTATGTCCTCAAAGCTATTCTACTAGCTGGTTTCTTGTTTCGAGAGGTGCTTCCAATGTCTGAAACCCTTGTTCCAGAGCCTCTAAGCATTTTGGAGGTTCCAAGAAGCCACACCCCAGATGCCCATGATCAGAAAGTAGATTGAGTCATTTTGTCTGATACTGGGTGCCCATTTCTAATCTTCTCTCATTCTGATACATTGTTTGAGTTTGTTGCAAGTTTCCCACAAGGAGCACACAAGATTCGAGCCTTTAGGTGAAAGTGACAATAGGGATAATAAAAGGGTAAGGAGGCACCAAGTCCTTCCAACCAGGGAGGCCCACTAGTGTACTCACGTTCTTGTTCTTGAAAATGCGTTTGGCCTAAGAGCTCTCAATGTTGCACTAAGCCTTGATGATCCAGTATGCCTCCAACGTATCAGCCATGCCTTCAATATCCATAATGCCAAGACCACCATGATCCTTTTGGTTGATGCAGGTAGACAAGTTAAATTTGGGACCCCCTTGTAATATGGATCTCAATCGAAGAAAATTCTAGAGTTTCTTTCCAATTTGCTAACTTCGTGATCCTTCGGTCTCCAGCAAAAGAGGAAGTAAATGATTGAGGAGATGAGGAAGGTATTAGTTACCATGGCACGCTCTGCAAGTTTGATTTGCATGCTCTTCCAATAAGCTAACTTGTTGTGAAGTTTGGAGGGCCCAATTCCATCACTCCTTCTTCCAGACACCAAAGCCCATCCCAATATCAAGAAGGCGCAAGACCAGACCCCTAGGGATAATTTGGAAACCATGTTCAACTAGCAATTGAGGTGGAGGTCTGATGATGACCCTAAAAGTAGTTTTGGAGTGGTTTATTTTGGAACCAGATGCCTCAGAGAATGTGTCAAGGCACCCCCAAAAGGTTTCAATGTTGGTCAAATCAGTATACACAAATGCATTGTCAGGATGAAATCCCATAGGGAATGTTAATCAAGAAATTTGTTTTTAAAATTATTTCATCATTTTTCTTGCTATGATGTGATATTTTGACTGCAAAATAATAAAAAGAGTCGTAAATGATTTAAATTCTTGATTGACTGGACTCATTAAGTGATGAGAACATATCATTTGTATGTTTAAAGTTCATTAACCCCTTAGAAATATGTTCGAAACCCTTGAAAAGCTAACCTTTACCCCTTGGAGAAACTAACCTAAACCCTTGGAAACTGTGAGGTTTTTACCCCAAATGTGTTGGAGGAGATGGTGGACACCTTCTAGAGATAAGATGGTGCTACAAATCCCTACTTCACACGAGACAAAACTAAGTTGAGGAGTGCAAAATAGACCTCTTGAGCTTTCCAAGAAACACAAATAATCACCCAAGTACTTTGGAAGATGATCCTCAAATCATTGGATCAAAACAGATAACTTGGAGTTTAACTTTGAGCCAAAAACTTGCTATTTTGGTCACTACACCTATTCAGATAACTGAAAAATACTCCTTGCTTGGGAATATCTAATTCACTAAGATCGCTAACCTTCACAACTTATTTCACTTAAAATGATCAACTATGCTTAGAGAATGATGCTTAGCAAAGCTGACATGCATCTCGACATTTTAGGGACTTAATAGTATGTAGGCCAAAGAGCAATGTTTTGAAGAACTCATGAATGGCTGATGAAACTAAACGCTATAGAGATTATTGATATGGTAGAGAGATACTTTCCCACAAGTATTCTCCCAAATCAACTTCATTTACTAGTTCATGTGGTAGATCAAATTGCAATGGCGAGAACTATCCATAGTCGATGATAGTATCCTTAATGGAGCTCCGGTGATGGATGCGGCAGGCCATTCCTCAGCGCATACAACAGCTTTGCTCCATATAGTTTGGACACTCTACCATGTTCAAATGGAGTGAACAAGATAAAGATCGTAAAAATTATATCATAGAGATGATCTATCAAGAGTTCCCACCAGCACTTGGGCATCCTCTTGTCAACTCAAAGTGGACGGAGCACACCACACATGAAGTTATGTCCCATCGATGATCTGAGGCTCCTGATGCTTTCAGAGCAGGCTTATTAAAGCCTGTATGGTTAGATGCTCAGGACTGGGATATGATTCGTGATGAGTGTTAGCAAACTCCTAACCAATATCACTAGTAGCGAGATGCCACTGCCACACCTCTAGATACAATTGGACCATCATATTTGGGTAGTGGCAGATATGATACTAAGTGTCATGAATTTGTAAGTATCATTTGGTTTATTGAATTTTTTTGTGTAAGGCATGTCATGTGTGTTCATATAAAGTTCTGTATATTTGTTGTAGGGGCTGGCAATGGGCCATCCTCCAACACAAATGGAGGAGTATTATGGATATCATCATCGATTGATTGCACTATTGGAGGACTTAGAGGGACACAGTGCAGTCATTTCATTGGAGCCTCTGCGATGAGGTGATGAATTTAGAAACTTGTTTTTACTTCTTGTTTGTAAATATCATGTCAATTTATCTCATTTCATGAATGTTGTTTGTTGTAGGATTGTTGATATAGATGTTTCAATCATTATGTGCATGTGTATGACAATGGTATGCCATAATTTTGTATTTGGTTCTATATGGTAGTGGTGCACGACAATTTTATATTTGATTCTTATATGATAGTGCTTTGCCACATTTTGTATTCACCTCATATATGATAGTGGTTTGCCACATTTTGTATTCGCAGATGTTCATCATCTTTACCTTGCTTGGATGTCATATTCATGATGAGTAGAGACTCCTCTTGGTCTTCTCTATAGTTGTTATAATCTCTTCCTCCTCTGAAACCTCCTTGATATTGTTGTTGTTGTAGCCTTGATTGTAGTTATGATTATAGTTGCTTCCTCCATTGTTGTATCTACTTCTAGATTATCCATAGCTACCTCTATGGAAGCCTCTTCCCTTTTGATTCCTTGTGTTCTTGAAGCATTCTTCTGTGGTGTGGTTGGAAAGACCACAAATGTTGCAAGCTGGATTGTTATAGGATCTCCCCCTGCCTTGCTTTCCTCCTCTACCCCTTCCTCTAGCACCTCTTCCTCTACCTGTGTAGTTAGCTTGAGAAGTACTAACCTCATCTTCATTCTTCTTGAGTTTACCTTTATCTTTTCTTTTATTCTTATTTGTATAAAGGGCACAAGATTGATTAGCTCTAGAATTGTCAGCATTCTTGTTGAGCTTTGTCTCATGGGTGAAGAGTTGCCCCATCAAGGTGTTGAGGTCAGGTAGTTGCATATCCATGTAGAGATCCATTGCTGTGGTGAATGACTCCCACTTATCATCAACTTTGATGCCATTAATGATCTACCTTACTATGTGTTCTTCTTCTATCTCCTCTCTAATGCTTTCAAGCTGGTCAGCCACATCTTTCATCTTGATTACATAATCAGCCACTCGTTGCTTTGGTTGCTTCTTTAGAGTTGTAAAATCCATCCATAATTGATTCTTCATAGCTCTTGTATTTGATGAGAAATATGATGAGCGTTCTTCCCAAGTCTCTTAAGAGGTCTTGCAACTCCTAATGTGAGGCAATAAGAAATCACATATTGAGTTTAGTAGATAAGACCTAGCAAGAGCATCCTTTGCACACCATGTGGTCAACCTTTCTTGTTCTTCCCTTGTGGGTTGATGTATCCATATAGACTTCTCCCTTTAAGTTAGAATTCCATCCTTAGTGACCATGCTGAGTAGTTGTTTCTGTCCAATTTGTCAATGAAGGATGGAAATCCATCTCCCATCGTGCTTGTTGTTGCTTTGATAATAGTGTTGAAGGAGATGGTGGATAGTCTTCAAAGATGAAGTGGTGTTGCTTGATCCTACTTCACACATGCCAAGAGTGATTGTTGGAGAGTATAGTGGGCCTCTTTAGCTAGCTAATGATCATAAATGATCACCTATGTTGCTTGGAACATGATCCAGTAATAAAAGACAATGCAGCACACTGAGAATGATGTTTAGCAAATCATAGAACCTTCCCAATAATTACGGGATGCAAAAGTTAATAGACCAGAGAGTAAAGATGAGTTTATCTTTCATGATCCAGAGAGGTAATGATAATGAGACTTTGTAGTCATATACTAGACAGTATATGAGGGGCATATCGATGTTGTCCATACGGACGGTCATACCTCGGTGTCAATATGATCGTTGAAAATGCTTGAAAAACCATGGATGCAATACCAACGGTATGAGCATCGGTATAGGCATCCATAATTTACTGATTACTCATCTTTATACCGACGCTTATACGGACGCTCATACTGGCGCTTATAATGACGCTTATACCAATGCTACGTTTTAACTAGACGCGAGAGCAAACATTCAACATTTCCTCACGTTTTGAACCAAAGTCTGCTACTATCGAGTTTGCGTGCACGAACTACATTCTGAGCATATTGTGTACACACATCTCTCTCTTTCTCTCTCCTTTCCTCTCTCTCTCTCTCTAGAGACACCTCTCTATTTCTCTTGATCTAAAGTTTTGGTAAGTATCGCACATACTATAGCACCCTTTCTCTTTCTTTGTGTTTTAGCTTTTCTAATTTGTCTTCTCGTTAGTTTTGTGAAAGCTTTTTGGCATGAGTTCTTTGGAATTCGATGAAGGACAACATTAAGTGGACTTTGATGACAATGCTCCAATAAAATTACATCGAGGTAAGTGATTGTTTTGTTTTTTATTGATATAGAATGAGATAGAGAGAGAGAGAGAGATGAAAGAAAGAGAGAGTTCTAGAGAAACATAAAGATCAAGAGAGAGAGAGACAGAGAAAGATAGAGAGATGAAAGAGAGCGATAGAGAGAGAGTGAAAGAGAGAGAGAGGGAGATATGAAATAGAAAGAAAATGAGATAGACAGAGAGAGATGCATACTGTTAGTATATGATCAATGTCTACCCCTCATGATTGTATGCACATTTTGTAAGGCCCCCTTTATGAGGAGAAGCCAAGCGTGCATTACCCAATTGATGGGAATCCCAACTTGAATGAAGGTCATATTGGACCATGTAAGGTATTATAAGGAAAGGGAGTTACCAGGGTCCCCAATTGTGGGGTCCGGGGTAGCGGTGAGCAGCCCCGGCTGGGGGTCCAAGGGGGCCAGCGGGCCCCTTGGCTGGGGGGTCCCAGGGGGCCAGCGGGCCCCCTCGTGGGGGTCCGGGGGTAGTGCCCCCGGCGTGACGGTAAAGGGAATATTCCATGGAATATTCCCTGTCGGAGTCAGAAATCATTTATATTTGTTAGGTCGGTTCAACCAGTCTAAGCCGTGTATGGCAATTACGCGGGCGGTGGCTGCCCACGCTCTACCGCCCATGTATAGCCGTCCATGGCAGGCCACCTATGAACCTATATATACATGACTTTTGCACTACCTAAGACACTGAGTTGAGCCAGCATACCTCTACCTTGTATCTCCCTATCTAGAGTTGTCTAGATCACCATTTAAGCTCTACCTTGAGAGCGCACGGGTGGACAACGCCATCATCTTTGTACTTGCTGCTAGTAGAAAATTGTTGAGATTCTCCTATATCTGTTATCTTCTCTGCTATTGCTCCTGTGTTATATTGTGTAACTATTGTCTTACATGGTATCAGAGCTGTAAGGTTCGAATAGCTTGAGAAGTATCATTATTTTAGCCTACTAGCAGACTAGAATATCAGTAGATTATTCGCGTGATTACATGATGGCTTCATCGTCGAACACTAGTCTTGGTGCTTCAGCTAATGTTAATGTTGCACCTATTCGAATTCGTCCACCTGCATTCACTGAAGGGAAGCTGGATGGAACCAACTATACACTCTGGAAGTTCAAAATTTCTGCAATTTTGGACTCCTATGAATTACTTGACACTGTCATGGGACCGATGGGATTGGATCCAGAGCCTATACCAGTTGAAGATCCAGCAAATTCAAGATTGATGATTCAGCCAGATCCAGATCTTCTACGAGCTTGGAAGAGGCGGAATGCGGATGCATTATGTGCGATTGTCACTAGTGTAAGTGATTCTGTGCTTACTTTAGTTCAACATACTACTAAAGCACATGAGGCTTGGGGCATATTGGCTCGACAATATGAGACCAAGAACCACACTAGAATACAGAATTTAGAAAATCAGTTGGCAAATGAAAAGCATTCTGATTCTGAAAAGGCTGAAGATTTTATCAAACGGATAAAGCATCTTCAAGATCAATTGGCTGCAGTTGGTGTTGTTATAACACTAGAAGATCTGGCTCGAAGATCTGTACGTGTTCTTCCAGCAAAGTATGATGGATTAGTAACAGCCCTTAACACTCAGGTAAGGCCAACTCCTCTTACATTTGAAGAGTTTTGTGCCACGCTTTTAGAAGAAGAGATGCGGCTGAAGAATCGGCAAAGTATAACTGATGCTGCATTCTCAGCAAATGCAAAAGGTAAAGGCTCTTCAGAGGGATCAAAGAAGAAGCCAAAGAAGAAAAAGTTCACAGGAAGTTGCTTCTATTGTGAAAAGAAAGGCCATGCCATCAAGGATTGCAGAAAGAAGCAAGCTGATGAACGGAATGGGACTGTAAAATCATCATGGAAGAACAAAGAGTCTGCAAACAACACAGAGCTGGAACTTTGGGTAGCTATTGAAGAGGTATGTTCATCTGCTCAAGCTCGTGTTGATGAGCCATGGATTTTAGATAGTGGTGCTTCTCGCCATATGACTAGTAAAAAGGATTGGTATAGTTCCCTAGTGCCTCTGCGGGAATCCATCAATGTAGTGGTGGGAAATGACTCCAAGTGTCCAGCTGAAGGAACTGGAACCATCTCTTTTATCACTTCTCCAGGTGTTGAGAAAAAGTTATCCAATGTTCTCTATGTACCTACACTCAAAAGAAATTTGTTGTCAGTTTCTGCAATAACAGATCGTGGACTCGAAGTTCACTTCAATAAGAGTGGTGCGGAAATCATGGATTCATCAGGTAATGTTGTAGGTAAAGGCATACGACGGGATAACTTGTATGAGTTAAGTGCTTTAACTGCTACAAAAGATAAAGATGTAAGCATGTTATGGCACCAACGATTTGGGCATCTCGGATTTGCAGTTTTGAAGGAGATGCAACAAACAGGGATGGTTGCTCATTTGCCTGCATTTTCAGAGTTGCAGGAACCTTGTGAAGTTTGTATGATGGGCAAGCAACAACGAAAGGCGTTTCCAAGAGAGACCAGCAATCGATCTCAAGCTCCTCTAGAGTTGGTACATGCTGATCTCTGCGGTAAAATGTCTACACCTGCTTTAGGAGGATCTTTCTACTTCTTGCTGTTAGTCGACGATTATAGTAGAAAGATGTGGGTTTATTTCATTCGAGAGAAGGCTGATGCTTTTGAAAAATTTAAAACGTGGCATAAGTATGTAGAAAATGAATCAGGAAGGAAACTGAAGAAATTTAGAACAGATAGAGGAGGTGAATTCTTGTCAACAGAATTCAACAATTACTGTAAGGAGCATGGTGTGAAAAGGCAACTTACCACAGCTCATACACCCCAACA
>CM035421.1:165411410-165568910 GCA_020310875.1 Ceratopteris richardii
GTCATTGACAAAAGAGAAAACAACAAAGTGAGCAGATCAAGCCCCTTCCACCTATGAAGTCGCACAAGCATAAGGGAAACTTTGAATATAAGAATCAATTTTTTCCATGAAATTTCCATGTTACACTACACTTTAACCATCGACTTAGCTACCACCTTATCTCCCATTCCCCCAATGTCTATAATGCCCAAACCATGAGAGCACATGATACATTCATAGTGGATCCAACAATCACATGAGCTAGAACAAGGATTTCTTCTCAAATATGTAGGTGTCATTAACGAAACAACAGGTGTAAAGAGCACATGTTACTCATGCTATCACACACATAGTTTTTTTTTTATTTTGGATAGCTTTAACAAGACTACGTGCTAAAAGGATGTTCTTCATGTTTCCACAATCACAAAGAAACTTGTTTCTCTACATGAAAGGATTAAGATAGGATTGCAACTCAAGATTAATCAAAAGCGATGCTTTCTGGAAAACCCTTAAGAGGGGTATAGATTGATATTCAAATGTAGGAGTAGTGAAGGCTATTCACTTTGGATGAGAAGCCAAATTTCAACCAGACAACCTACTTCAAGGAGAATTGGACCCATGGCACAAGATTTATGAACATATCAATACCCATAGATTGAATGATATGGAAAGAAAGACGTTAGTGCTATGTCTACCAGCTCTCTACAATGAAAACCTTAAGAATTTTCTTTGTACGGTATACATATCCCCAAAACGGTTATCAAGTCTATAATTCCAAAATAAAGAAGTAAATCTATCAAGGGATGTCACATTTGATAAGCTTTAACCTTAGTATGCTTCAAATCTATCTATACAGGAATATGAAGATGAAATAAGCAAGTTGTCAGGATGAGAACCAAATTGTAATCTTAAGTGGACCATGGTATTCGAGTAATAAAACATAATGAAATGAAGGAATTCCTACATCAAGCCAACTTAGTGATGCAAGGATCAAGGGCAAAGCAAAGATTATAGAGATATAAGAAGATCAACATCTATGGATTGAGCTGAATGTAGACCATCATGGGAAGAATGGGGGGGGGGGCACAAAGGTCAAAAATAAGTATCCAAATCAATGAAAGGCACAAAGGTCAAAAATAAGTATCCAAATCAATGAAATGGTGAGATTAGTAGGTATGATAGAGTAAGGTATCTAGTTGAAAGACTCATTTATGGCTAGACAATATGCTATATGAGCAAGGTTGTTCAAGAACGTACATGCTTTGAAGAAGGAAACACATGTTTGGAATACATGCTTTGAAGAAGGAAACACATGTTGGGAATGGCAAGAGGCTATGCATGAGGAAATCTATGCTTTGGAGGACGATCCCACTGAGACTCTAGTTCCAAGGAAGAATGATATGAATTTCATTGAAAATAGGTGGGTTTATAAGGTAAAGAAGCATTCATATGGTACTATTGCTAGGTACAAAGCTAGGCTCATAGTCAAAGTCTTTGATTAGACATATGGAGTAGACTATGAAGCAACATTCAGTCATGTGGCTAAGATGGCTACCAATAAAACCATCATAACCATTGCAACAAGCAAGTATTGGAACATGTATCAACTCGATGTGAAAAATGCATATGTTAACGAAGAACTAAAGGAGGTTATGTATGGACCACCCATTAATTTTTTAAGACAAAATGAGGATCAATTATGTTTTCAAGTTAAGGAAATCATTATATGCTCCCAACCAAGATGAACGGGTAGGGAATTTAAGGTTTTTAGAATATTTTATCAATTGCAGATATAATCAAAGGAGAGTACATCCGTCATTGTTCTACAAGAGATAAGGTGAATCATATCTCTAATTGTGTATATGTAGGTGACCTCATTATTACATGTGATCATCAAGAAAGTATCAAGGATATCAAATCAAAGCTTGAGAAGGGTCTTAAGATCCCAAAGCTTAAATATCTATGATATGTTTTAGGTATTGAAGTCATATACAACGACAATGGTATTTAGATTATGTAGAAAAAATATATCTTGGATATTTTGAACAACTCTTGAATCATAGGATGCAAATCATTGAGAAACCCAATGGACATAAACATAAAATTGACTTCGAAAGAAGATAATAAATTTTAGGATCCACTCTTGCAAAATTCTATAGCGGGATCATTGAATCATGCCACCATCACATGACTTGACCTCGCATATAGAGTTCGTGTGATATCTCAATTTATGCACATACATAGGGTTTTAAATTTACTTGTAGTAAAAAGAATCTCAGATATTTCAAGGGTACATTGTATGAAGGTCTCTTCTATCCTCTTGAAGATGAATTGTAGGTGAAAGCATATATAGATGTTGATTGGGCTAGGTCCAAAGAAGATAGGAGAATTACAAGTGGATATGTAGTGATGCTTGGCAAGAAGGTTATCTCTTGGACAAGAAAGATGCAACTCACAATTGCTCTATCCTCCACACAAGTTAAATATAGGGCTATAACAGAAGTGAAGTGTCGTTGAAGAAGCTCATGGTTGAACTAGATTTGGAGGTGAATAAATTCCCAATCATGTGTGATAACATGACTAGTGTGTACACAAGGCTACAAACCCTATGTTCCACGCTAGAAGCAAACACATAGAGGTACACTATCATACATCATTGAGAGGGTGCTAGCTAAGGAGGTTTAACTACAACACATAAGTATGAAGGATCACTAAAGCATTAGACTCAAAGAAGATTACAAAGTTCACTAGAAGCATTGGATTTTTGGAACTAGGATAAAGATTTAGAGGTTAAATCTTCACGGGGGGTGTTGAAATTCAAGCTTAAACCTTAGTAAATTTAGAAACCTTTGATGGATGCCATTTGGAGCAATAAGAAGAAGACGGTTAACAATGAGAATGAGTGTTTACATTTTGAATTTGAAATCCTCTTCATATCAATAAATTACCACCTATAACACTTTGTTGTGATAAATCCTATATTTTAGGAAAAGGGATGCCTAACATCTAGGGAATCTTTTCTAGATTATATCTACAAAAACTATACTTCAAATTGATGATCCCATATGCGTGTATGCTCGCTTAGATTTTCAATATGCTGTTAGACACCTTGCTTAGCATGCCTCTTGTTTGCTTGATTGATTTCCGTAGAGATTGTGTAGCCATATCTAGCTCACGGATTTGTATATGTGAAAGCAAAGGAAGATTTGTTTTTGTAAATCAATTTTGTCAAAGAAGTTTTTTCATTAGCAGCATGGTCTAATCATCCACTTGGAAACCATATTATTAGCATCCCCCCCTCCCCACATCTACAAACTCCAACCCACCAAAAACCTTCTAATTAGCACATATATCCCATTTGATTTTAGGCATGCCTCTCTTGCTGAGATCACCTATCCAAAGGAAATTTTTCCATGTTTCTTCAAATTTTTATAAGTTTCTATCTTTCGATCTTGAACATTCCCTAAAGAAGATAACAAATGATATCAAGAAGGTGATGACCACCATGGCACTCTACAAGATTGTGTTGCATGCCCTTCTAGTAAGCAAGCTCATCATCTAGCTTGGCTAGAACGTAGTTCCTCTACTGAGAAATGGAAAAATCAAAACCCATTAGACTTCAAAGGAGACTAAATATTGCTCCACTAGGAGCTCTTGAGATCCCACCTACATAGTGGGCCCTAAAATAGCCTTCTTAATCTTTTTTTGAGTGGTTTACTCTAGAGTATAAAGTAGTGCAAAAAGTGTTTAAACATTGCCAAAACGTTGAGATACCATTAATATCATTATGAATAGAAGCATTTGTGTCATCGATGAAGAGTCTTATTATCACCCAATTTTCGCTATGGGGTACCAAACAACCATTGATCTATCCAAGGTTGGAACCATGAATAACCAAGTAGGTAAGCCCGTTAGTGGCAATAGCAAAGAGAAGAGGAGATAAGAGAAAACCTTCTAGTAAAATTCTTTAATATGATCACCTAAGATAGAAGAACTTTGATATTAATATGATACAGGGCTTTTCCTATACACGTTGCAATCATCTTGATGAGTTTAGGGCCACACCCATGATCTTTGTGGGATTGGACAATGAAGTCTCAGTCCAAGTCTTTCTAAGCTTCGTCAAACTTAATCTTGATAAAGAGAATATTTTGCAAAGACTTCTTAGCAAATCCAAGGCTTACTTACCACACATCAATAAAAGCCTCTAGGATAGATCTACCCTTAATGAAGCTTTTCTTATCCTCATTGATCCATGACAAAAAAATCTAACACAATACGATTAGAAAGGCTCTAGTTTGCAATATAGTGATTCGTAGTTAGTTGTCAATTTTGTTTTTTTATTTTTTTAAAGAATAAGTTTAACCACACCGATATTGAGAAGATTAGGCAAAGCTCCAAAGGGCAAGGCTTTTAATGAGACCATGCAAAGTGGGCCCACCAATACACTTATCAATTTCTTGAAGAATTCATTAGGTAGGCGATCAAGACATGGGCATTCACCATTGGGATAAAAGTCAATAGCATCAATAATCAGAGTTTCATTGATGGGGGAATCAAGAAGGTGCACCATATTTTGTGGAATTTTTGTGGTTCTATCACTTGAGATGGTGGCCATGTAATCATTCCTTTGGGAAAAGAGTGGACAGGATACGCTGAGGACTTGAGAAAGATGGTTGGAAATTAGTTCAACACTCTCTTCATGAGTAGTACATTCTACCGTGCAATTGTCATTCATGTACCGAATCTCTTCCTTTCAAAAGTTAACACATTTCCTTCATCAGTTTATTATCTTTTGAAGTTATGATTGTATATCTACATCCATCTATGTATCCATTTATTTAATTATGTAATAATGAGTATACCTACTATACGAAAACATGAATCATAAAAAAAACAAATGAAATCTTACATTAAAAATCTTATATATTAATCAAAATTCTATTATTTTTTAATAAATCCGATGTTCTTATTTATGCATTTAAATATGTATGTACTTATAATTGCATATAAATAAATATATATATATATATATATATATATATATATATATATATATATATATATATATATATATATATATATATATATATATGTATATTTGCTTATTATTCCAACTTCAAATCTCTACGCCTTACTATCACACACTCATCCTCAAAGCTCTTTCTCAAGAAAAAACACCAGATTTAGTTTCACTCTAGGACAATGGTGAATATCATTGTGAGGACATCCTCCTCCTAACTCTCAATCCACAGAGACATGAGGGTGGTATGATTACCAAGAGCTAGTGAACAAAGGAGTGCATGAGTGAGAAGCATACTAACATGCACACACACACACACGTATATACTTGGTAAGACAAAGAGAGAGAACAATGGAGCCTTTGATTATCCAAAACAATTTTACAGCCTTCTATACTTTTTTCACGCTCAAAGTCACAATCCTCAAGAAATGACCTTTCAAGCTCTTTTTATAGTTTCTTTGAATAGCTTTGGCCTTGTATGAATTCACGAGTCACATTTGCAAGTATAGTTGATACAACCTTTTTAGCTCTCGACACTGCAAACCCTTGCGCTAAGTAAAAACTATACGTGTCTGTGTGAGAAAGTCTCCCTTACAAGAACTCTATATAGGACTTGTGTAGCATTGTGTTCCTTATTTGGAGTAGTTATCTCTGAGATTATCTTGAAGACAGTACGAGGATATGATCTGTACCTTTTGTTGTGACCTTAATCTAAGCATGGTAAGAGTTTACTTGACGTTTTTGTACACACAACCCTGCTCCGCAGAAAGATTAGTTTGTTAAATCTGCACGCTTAATCCTCTGGTACTTTCATAACAGTGAACGGATAGTAACAATTTTGATGTTAAGCCACCTAAAAAAGTGAATTTGAACGGCTTCTACCTCATCAGTTCAATGTCAACCATTATGCGAACATCCATCAATATGCTCCAGTTCATTGCTACCACTCTAATTTTCTCTATGAAGGAAAGTTCGATTATTGCACGGATATAATATTGTAGGTGTACTTGATGAAACTCCAAGCGCAATGCGCAATTTTATTCCATAATGGGTAACTATTATAAAACCCTTGCAAATAATGCCTTAATATCTTCATCACAAAAGGAGTAGGACTTATCAAGAAATGTGTGCAGTAATGTCTTGAACGTTCATTTGTATACTGCATGCAACATACGTATAATGACTATAGATTTTTAAAGTAAATATCAAATATCTCTTTACGGTGTGTATAACTCCTGCTTGGAAAAGCTACCTGCTGTAAAATATTTGAGATTGATGGGCCTAAACAAACAAGGAATGACGTATTGCCTTTGCGAATACTTATTTCAATAATGAAGAGTTCTTGATATAAACGCATTATGTATACCACAGATCTTGAAGTATGTTCTTCATTGTCTAATTACTTTTTTTTTATTATGGTTTCATGAATGTACATCAGTTGCACATTAAAATTGCATTTCTGGATGGTGACTTACATAAAGAGGTGTATATATTTCAGCCTCCACGTTTTGTGCAAAAAGTGCATGAAAACAAAGTGTGCACATTAAAAAATGCATTGTACGTTTCGAAGCAATCACCACATGCATTGGTAAGTGGTTAAGTGCATCTTTCGGTACTTGATGGTACCTTGATTATTTTTTCCAAAGGTGGGATCATTATCACTAGATTTTCATGGTTTTTTTGACTAAGAAAAGGTTAGTTTCGATGAGATGCATGTGTCCACTAGTGGTTTTTTGCTTCATCATTGGTAGCTCATGCATATCTTAGCTGAGCAAGAAGTAGTGTTTTGTGCTAACTTCTAGTTGTGAGGCTACATATAGGGCATCTTTCACACTGATTGTGGAGTGTGTGGCTCACATGCATTTTTGATGATTTGGGTGTTGTTCATTATCCTACCACCACCATCTTTACTAAGAGCTAGAGCACATTGGTAGTTCCAAGGAACCTTGTGTTCTATGCTCACACAAAGCACATTGAGGTGCACTATCATTCTATCACAAAGACGTTCTCTACTAGGGAGGTGACTTCCAATTATGTGACCACACAAGCTGATATTTCACACCTTTTGAAATTCGCTCTACTTATGGAGGAATATGAAGTTGTCCGCAAAGGTTTGGGCTTACTTTCTTTTGTGGATCAATTTTGGTTCACACAGCTTGACACTTCCTTACATATGAGTGCAAAGTCCCTGTTCATCGCATCACTCCTAGGGATTTCTTGATATATTTTGGTTGTGATGTTTGTGAAGACATTTAGAATCATCAAAGATCTTTTTTGCCTCTTTAGGAGGTTTCTTCCCTTGGCATGTATACGTGCTTATAAGCCTAATGGGTCACTTATCTTTGTATATTTCACTTGGTAGTACATTTTCTATTGTGTTGTGCTCTAAGATTCTTCTACTTCATTGTGCTACCCAATACAACAACGGTTAGAGGTGTGGATGCTATAGTTTGAGTCATTGAAATGAGATTTTTCTATACTAACACAAATGTGTCTCCAAATGAGATAGTTTACATTTGAGCTAAACTAGAGATTATAGGGTTTCTTGCAAAGTTCTAGAAATGGGATTCCTAAGTCCACAAATCCTGACAGCTATAGACTTGCAAATAGCTTTTGCGGATATAGGTGGACCATGACATGTAAAATGTTTTTGGTTGTGTACCTCAAGTAGATAATATGGTCTATGTCTCATCTCTTCATAGATGGGTAGTGAGGTTAGATTTGAATACTTAAACTCATATATATCTAAATGGTAAGGATGTCTACCCATAGGCACTCATAAAACCCAAAAGAATTTTCTAGTCCTTGAGAAAAATTCCACTTCAATGCTAAATCAATATGAATTAATTTGCTTATATGGATGGTCCTTATGAGAGAAGGTAAAGTATTAGGATCAAGTTTACTTTGATCAAGTTGTGGTTTTGTGTTTAGGAAATATTATCTAGAACTTCTAGCCCATGTGGAGTGATCTTCTTCAGTTTATTCATGAACATTAGATACAAGCTCATATTTTCAACTTATAATTCTCCTTCTCATTTGACTATTATGATATTTGGGAGCCTCGTTAGAGCTTACCTTCTCCAACAAATGATTGTCCGTAGTGATATTTGTAGATGGAACCTCCCAAAGAATTGGTGTATTAAGGTGAGTATGATTTGATATTCACCTTTAATTTTTGACATACATTGCTCTTATATGAAGAGATATGGGTTTCGTATATGCAAATACGTAGAGCTTGATGAGGCCATTGTTCGGGGTTCATTATCAGATTTACTTGATGTCTCATATGTTTTCCTATAGCCTATACTATTCTATTATGTATGAAGAGGTGGGCCCTCATACATAATAGAATAGTATAGTTTATAGGAGATAGATCAATTGATAGAATCCATATTCATCTATCAAATTGAGCATACAAAATGGGTATCCCCATCATTGTAGTGCCCAAAAAGAATGGAAATTAGTTCTATGTGTGCATTAAATGTATTCAGGAGGTATGGGATGCCAATAGAGTTAGTAAATGATAGAGAAAGGAAGTTCTTGAATGAGATCATTGAATATCGTTTACAAGGTTTCATGGTCATTAAAAAGAAGTGGGCACCCTTTCACACACAAGCAAATGGACAAGAAAAATGTACAAGTAAGATCTTGTGCAATGTATTGACCAAGCTTCTCAATAATCGACATTTTGACTAGGACAAATAACTTCATCATGCTATTTGGGCATATCATGTTGCCCATAAAACAATACTAAATACCACTCTATTTCAAATAGTTTTTGGCCAAAATATTGTGCTCACATAAGGTTTTTTGGTACCCATATGAAGGTTGCACAAGATCATCAATGGAGAGACCCTGTTCTATCATCTAAGATCTTGGATCTAGAACATTGAGGTGAGAGTAGATTGTAGGTAGCAGTAGGAATATACACAGATAAGAACAGGCAAAATGCTTATTTTGATGTACATGTAAAAGAAAAAGGCTTGAAAAAGGGTGATTTAGTCTAGGTATACACTCTAAAGCAACATGCTTGGAAATTATAGAAACTAGGCAATGGACCCTTCATAATATATAGGATATCCATTAGAGGAGTTCTCCAATCATCCATTCTAGATACTAAATCCTTTGTTCCATAACTTCTTTGCCCTTTGGAGGTTCTCTAAGTCAAATTTCCTTGATTCCCCCAATAGGAAAGCAAATAGAATCATTCTATCTAATCAAGGGAGCCCATTTCCAATCCTCATTGACCTTGATGTATGGTTTGATCTTGTTCCAAATGTTCCACAAGGAGTAGGCTAATTCCCAACCGCTAGTAGTCATTGGAAAAAGGAGAAAATAGCAAAAACAGCATATCATGCTCCTTCCATCAAGGAAGTCCTACAAGCATAAGAGAAGATTTATTTCTTAAAATCAGTTTTTCTCAAGAAATTTTTGGTTTACACCAGACATTGATCATCCAATTGGCAACCATCTTATCTACCATCCTCGCGTGTCCAGAATGCCTAGCCCACCTAAGTCTTTCTAGTTAGCACAAGTGGCCCATTTGAATTTGCCCACAATTCTTTTGGTGACACCACCTTCTCACTAACATTTTTGTTAATCATGCATTAGGGATCTTGGTTAAGCCATTGAAAATAATGCACTGAAAAAAAATGTTCTATTTTCCATCTCCCTGTTTAGAATTTATGAACTTGCAAGTCCAAAATTTGAAATTTGAAGATCTACCTTGGTTTGTGGCATCTCTAGTATGATTGTGTAGATTGAAGGGCTGAACATTTTTTGCCTCTCCCAAGAACTTTTAGATCCTCCCCACCATAAGGAAGTCGATAAATTTTCAACCTAGAAATTCCCCTACAATTTTGGGTCACCTTTCCAAAGAGAGGTCCTCCAAATCCTTTTCAGCTTATTCAAATTTGTCTCATGGAATCCAAAAATCAAGGAAATAATTGCATGAAGGTTTCATACTAAAGCTTGGATTCAAGATTGTTGAGGACCCAAACCCATATCTAGACGATAGAGACCTCAAAACCTACCCGAATACCAAAAACATTTAAGATGATCCAAGGCAATCTCATGGCACTCATGATCTAATGGAAATGAAGGATTTGACTAAGAATTCGACTTGGAAGGAGTGTTGGCATTTGTAATTCTAGAGCGAGAGATAGAGTAGAAGTTGCCTAGATAGAACTAGAATCTAGAAACACATTCTCATTTGTCTAGAAAGAAGACAATGGTTTCATCCAAACATCCTTAAAACCATTTGGTCTTGTCCATGAGGATGAAAAGGACCTTTTGAACAAACCTCCTTTGAACACATAAGATAAGACCAACAATCGCAATATAGGATCGAGCTCTTGAGAAAAATGGGGGTGGATATAACATGATTTTAGATAATGAAAGTAAAGGCATTGCCTAAGGATTTAGGCTTAGGGCCTAAGTTTTTTAGTATGCGTAAAATGGAGTGAGTATTTAGCCTTATAGGATCGAGCCTGTGAGAAAAATGGGGTGGATAGAACATGATTTATGGTAATCCAAGTCAAGGCATTGCTTAAGAGTGCAAAACCAGTCCTACAAAACTTAGGACCTAAGCCTAAATCCTTAAGGGATTGCAAGATGAAGTCTCACTACAAATATATCCTAGGAATTGTCAAATTCAATCTAAAGAGACATCAAATTCCAACTCAACACCGAAAATTCAAAACCTTCCTAGATATCCGTGATGGCTACCAAATGGTTGAAACTTTGAAGAAACATATTTTATCTTCACATTGATCATGGTGGTTCGCTATCAAATGATTGAAACTTTGAAGAAACATATTTTATCTTCACAAAGCCAATGATCATGGTGGATCGTAATGCAATTTTAATAAGAAAATGAGATTTGAAACTTTGAAGAAACATATTTTATCTTCACAAAGCCAATGATCATGGTGGATCGTAATGCAATTTTAATAAGATTGTAACAATCTTATCAGTCTCCAAGTTTCAATCTTGTTCTTACTATCTTTCTTGTAAATCAATTTTATAACCCTTTCAGTCAAAAAACATGGCAGGAACCCATAGCTGATGGATTTACTCCACATAATATTTAAGGGACCTAAAGATAATTCTTTAAAAGATATGAAACCTCATTAGTGAGACCATCGAGGCCATGGCTTTTCTCTAAGGAAATAAAGTCTATAGGAGTCCTAGATTTTCCAATGGAGAATAATTCATCAAGTCTTTGAGCGATTTCTTTAGAGTTCATTTTAGAGCATTCTCTTGCGATATTGGCCATATTTTCCTTCCTTCACATAGAGAGGGGAGACTCCATGCCAATGAGCTTGGAAACGTGATTCACAATAACGTTATGATTCTCCTCCTGAGACACACATGCCACAATATTCTTGTTGATCAATCTTTAATCCTTTCCTTCATGTCTTTTTTGTTTAAAATTCTACATATTTCTTTAGTTGTTCTTTCAATTTTATATGTCCACCATTCCTTGAAAAAGTATATAGATTTTCACATGTTGAATTTCTTGTTCCACTCTGAATTTGCTCCTAGTGTCGATAAGGTCTTTTGGAAGGTGCATCTTACGTTTGTTCACTTCCATTTTGAGATACTTAAGCTTTTCATAGAGTTTCTCTCTTCTTTCCTTGCTAATTCTTTGGTTGTCCATATTGGCATTGTGCATGATACATTAAGAAGCATTAACCACATTGATATCAAACTTTTTAGGAGATTCATGGATTTGGAATGCTTAGTGTCATGAAATATTAATATCTTGTCAAACAGAAGAAAGCAAGGAGATAGATGGATTGGCATGGAACCAAGAATCGTTCCTTTTCTAATTAGAATACATGAAGGAATTAATGGTCACAAAATCATCTCAAACCACAATGTGCCTGCTTAGAGACAAGGGTGCACAACCCAAGATGTTGATAATGTTTTGTGATACATATCACCTATCTTATTTAGCTCTATGTATCTCGGTATCATTCTACAAATTAGAATAGGAGTAGCCTTGGTAATGTTTGAGTTCAGAGAGGTTCAAGTGGAGATTAAAAATAATCCCAACACTCTTTTTGCATTACCATCAATAGATAGGACTTTCCATTGCAAATGGTTGGAAATAGTTTTTGCCAGCTTGAAATCACCCAAGAGGATCACGTTAGTTGGAAGGCAGACTAGAGAACCCCAAGTTTCTATTGTTTCTAGTTGCGTCTATAGTATACAAAGAGATCATCACGAGTGGGAGTGGATCATTGAGATTAATCATTGAGTTTATTCATTGAGCATCCCGATCAAAACCCAAAAAGGAAGAAGACCAACATCGCTTATATCCCACAAATGAACCACCATTGTGTCTATAACTTCTTAGAGGAAGATGAAGTCTCAGTTAAGATGATCTTAGTCCTTTAGCAACTTTCCAATAATAGCTACGTAGGTGGGGTCTGGACCTACAAATTTTGAAGGATAGAAGAATCATTGACAAGTAAAGGGGGACTTTTGCGTCAGGTTCATATCTTTGTTTTTCTTGGATTGCAAGATGAAGTCTCACTAAAACACCAAAAATTCAAAACCTTCCTAGATATCCATGATGGCTATCAAATGGTTGAAACTTTAAAGAAACATATTTTATCTTCACAAAGCCAATGATCATGGTGGTTCGCTATCAAACGATTGAAACTTTGAAGAAACATATTTTATCTTCACAAAGCCAATGATCATGGTGGCTCGTAATGCAATTTTCCGTGCCTTGGCAATGAGATTTTAATAAGATTGTAACATTCTTACGAGTCACCAAGTTTCAATCTTGTTCTTACTATCTTTCCTGTAAATCAATTTGATAACCCTTTCATTCAAAAAACATGGGAGGAACCCACAGCTCATGGATTTCCTCCACACAATATTTAAGGGACCTGAAGATAATTATTTAAAAGATATGAAACCTCATTAGTGATACCATCGATGCCATGGCTTTTCTCTAAGGAAAGGAATTCTATAGGAGTCCTAGTTTTTCCAATGGGGAATAATTCATCAAGTCTTCGAGCGATTTTTTTAGAGTTCATTTTAGAGCATTCTCTTGGGATATTAGCCATATTTTCCTTCCTTCACATAGAGAGGGGAGACACCATGCCAATGAGCTTGGAAACGTGATTCACAATAACGTTATGGTTCTCCTCCTCAGACACACATGCCACAATATTCTTGTTGATCAATCTTTGGATCCTTTCCTTCATGTCTTTTTTCTTTAAAATTCTACATATGGCTTTAGTTGTTCTTTCCATTTTATATGCCCACCATTTCTTGAAAAAATATATAGATTTTCACATCTTGAATTTCTTCTTCCACTCTCAATTTTCTCCTAGTTTCGATAAGGTCTTTTTGAAGGTGCATCTTACGTTTGTTCACTTCCATTTTGAGATACTTAAGCCTTCTATAGAGTTTCTCTCTTCTTTCCTTGCTAATTCTTTGGTTGTCCATATTGGCATTGTGCATTATACATTGAAAAGCATTAACCACATTGATATGAAACTTTGTAGGAGATGCATGGTTTTGGAATGCTTAGTGTCATGAACTATTAATATCTTGTCAAATAGAAGAAAGCAAGAAGATAGATGGATTGGCATGGAACCAAGAATCGTTCCTTTTCTAATTGGATTACATGAAGGAATTAATGGTCACAAAATCATCTCAAACCACAATGTTCCTGCTTAGAGACAAGGGTGCACAACCCAAGATGTTGATAATATTTTGTGATACATATCACCTATCCTATTTAGCTCTATGTATCTCGGTATCATTCTACAAATTAGACTAGGAGTAGCCTTGGTAATGTTTGAGTTTAGAGAGGTTCAAGTGGAGATTAAAAATAATCCAAACACTCTTTTTGCATTACCATCAATAGATAGAACTTTCCATTGCAAATGGTTGGAAATAGTTTTCGCCATCTTGAAATCACCCAAGAGGATCATGTTAGTTGGAAGGGAGTCTAGAGAACCCCAAGTTTCTATTCTTTCTAGTTGCGTTTGTAGTATACAAAGAGATCATCCAGAGTCGGAGTGGATCATTGAGCTTAATCATTGAGCATCCCAATCAAAACCCAAAAAGGAAGAAGACCAACATCGCTTATATCCCACAGATGAACCACCATTGTGTCTATAACTTCTTAGAGGAAGATGAAGTCTCAGTTAAGATGATCTTCCTTTAGCAACTTTCCAATAATAGCTACGTAGGTGGAGTCTGAACGCCTACAAATTTTGAAGGATAGAAGAATCATTGACAACTAAAGGGGGACTTTTGCGTCAGTTTCATATCTTTGTCTTTCTTGGATGACCTTGAGCATTATGCTTTTGTGAAGGGTCAGAATTTTTAGATAGTTTACCTTTAATGGATCACTTCCAAGGAAAGGCAAGAGGAAGAGCATTGATTTTGTTCCCATTCGGGTCGCATAACTTCTTGTCATATATTATGAGCACTCATATCCCTACTTTTTCCACGAAAGATCTTTCTCATGCATATCACATCGAAATATGCACTCGAGTTTTTTCACAAAGACCTATAATCGCCCCTTGGAGAAAGGTGCTAGAGTATTTCCCTTGAATTTCTTACCCATTCAAAAGTATGCGTATCTCTTCTCAATTATTTTGCAGACATCCGCCCACCAATCTCTATGTGAATATGTGAGGTCCAGCAACGTGTAATTATCTCTAAAGCAGGTGATGTCATTCCAATCATTGAAGATATCCCCAAGCTCCTAATCTAGAGGAGGATGCAGAAAAAACTCCTGTTAACCCAACGAGTGGACACTACTGCATTGGGAGCAGTGGTTAATTCAACAATGTTACCTTCTGAGTCTTCTAATCTACCCCGAACCCAACAACATTGGTGCATTTTAAAGGGCGATATTGAAGCGGTCTTTTCCCCTCAATTTCAACTTGAAATGAGGAATAGAATCACATTCTTTGCCGCCGTGCAGCCCTAAGGAATGAGAAGGAAAACAAAAACAACATCATGGATCCATGGCGATTGATACTCTCTCGGCGATCTGTCTTAGCTCCCGGCTATCCATCGCGAATCGCAATTGATGCTCCCGGCTATCCATCGCGATTGATGCCCTCCCAGCGATCCATCGCAGCTTCTTGTGGGCTATCTGTCGCGATTCACCCGTCGCAATTCTGAAAAAAGATCAGGCCGTGTAGGAGGAGCACCACGATGATGCGCTCCACGCTATCCATCGCCATTGATGCACTCCGAGTTATCCATCGGGATTGATGCCCTCCCCACGATCGTCGCAGCTCCTGGCTGTCCTTCGCGATTGTTGCTCTTAACGGATCTCCCTCGCGATTCATCCTCTCGACCGCTATCTGTGGCGATTGATACGCTCCAAACTATCCAACGCGCTCCCGGCTAGGCATCGCGATTGATGCTGTTGATGTGCTCACTTATTACTTCGCCTTGTTGTAGTCATCGTTGGTGACGTGGAATAATCTTATTTGATGAATGCATTCATCATCCGTCGCCATCGATGCACCCCCGCTATCCGTTGCACCTCAGTCTCTAGGCTATCCTTCGTGATGGTGAGTGAGCTTATGCAAAAGTAAATGTGGTGTACGCAGCCTTGTGATGCAATCACTTTGAGTTGTTTTCGTTATGGCAAGAAGATTTAAGATGTCCCAAGCCGTTAAGGCAGGTCGTTGGGCCTCTCGCCTCTTGAGGCGGGGGCGAGGGTTCAATCCTTATCGGCCACATGTAAAGGACATGTATAACCTGGAATGATGAAGCATATAGTTGATGTGCTATCGTTTGACTAACCCTGTTGTAGTTGTGATCGCCGTTCAACCCAATCTTGTAAACCCCTGTTCTTGTGGGATAAGGGGGGTCCCATGGGTACTTTGCCCTTTCTTGTACAATTGCAAATTCAAAATTAAAGTCCGGGGGAGTAGGCCTCGGCCGAACCTTCATTTTTTTTTTTTAAGAAGATTTAAGATGAGTAACAACGCCAAGCATTCTCATACCACTCGTTTCTTCTTGTACTTTGTTTTTCACCAACTTCCATAAATGATCTTCCTCCTCAGCATCCAAACATTGTGAATGATTCTTTTGGAGAGACCTTGCAACGCAGAAGTTAAGATATCAGCTATGGCTCTTACACCGATTATTAGTATTTTGACTAGGGAAGTCTCAACCACATTCAATTATTGGAACAAGAGTGTATGGTGAAAGACTTGTAGCAAGGTAACCCATTCTTAGATGCCTACATGTTCTTGACCTATTGCAAAGAATGCTCAATATGCAAAGCATGTTAAGTCAGCGGTCATTAAGTGAAGTGTGAACCTATGGACCAACGGTGGAACTATGCGCTATCCAAGCTCGATAACAAACGAAATCATTGGAAAGGTATGCAAGCTAACTTGGCAAGGCGTGCTATGGTTGTCAATACATTTATGCTTTCTACGCTATTTACTTTATCTCGTGTTGGAGACCTAAGGAGAAAGAATTGGCCAAAGTGGAAAGAATTTGTAGAAACTTCCTATGGAGTGGGGACCCCAATAGGAGGGGGATTCCCAAAATCAAATGGGAAACTTGTATTAGCTCGAAAGACTCGGGGGGCTTGGGTATCTTGGATATCGCTGGGTTGGCTAAAAAGTTGGCGACAAAATGGTTTATCAAGGCTTGGAGCAAATGTGAATCCTCTTGGGCTAAATTGATCTTCAGAAACTTGAAAGACCTTACCTTATTTGGTCTTCCTGGTTGGAAGGACATTGGGATCCTCACGCTTTTCTTCTCCCCCACGTGGTGTCCCCTAAAGGCTCTAGCCTCGTGTGTTCCTTATGGAAGAGTTGGAACAAAGCCAAACAATTCATCAGAATCAGTGATGAGTGGAAGTGGGTAGCTAGGATAAGACAAAATGACTCTATCTGGTTCTCGATCATCGGCATAAGGGGGGTGGAGTCTCGGAACCTCCAAACTGCTAAGCGGCTATGGAACAAGGGGTTTAAACAGTGGAAACAGCTTCGAAAACAAGAGATCAGCTAGTGGATCAGGTTTGAAGACTTGGACCCAAGACATAGAGCTTCCCTTGAGGAATGGACTCTTCTCCAAAACAGGTGTTTAGCGTGGGACCACTCAACTACCTGCCTGCTCTGTGGACAGGACCTTCCGTGCCTGGAGGGCCTCAAATGGACCAATGGTAAGAAACTATCTAGAATTCCCAACTTCAAAGAAAACTTAGTTGGTCATCACACTCTTAACAAGGTGTGGTTCCTTTCTTGGACCAAACTTCGATGGGAACTTAAGTTCATGTCTATTTGGCACCCCCTTATTGAGATCAAGAAGTCCGTTCTCATGTGGAAAATCTTGCATAAGGGTATTTGGTACAATGCAAGGGCCAACAAAATTTGTGGCGTGCCTCCATGGTGCAAGTAGTGCCATCGATGCATCGAAGACCTTCTTCACCTCTTATTCGATTGCCCCAAGTCCCGCATTATCTGGCATCACGTGACATGGGTTTTGAGACTAATGCCATCAGGGGTGAGACTCTTTGGAAGATTTCGAGGGAGCGATGTGCTCTCAACTTTGGCCAAACCCCAAAGGAATGGTCGATTGAGAAATCCTTGTTTCTCCTAGGTAAAAGAATCTCCCGTGATAAGAGTTCTCCACTGTTTAGGCACCACTGTTTATCTCCTCGTTGAGAACAAGCTGAAACCCAAATGGGTCCCACATGAGGGAGATGATATTTGTACGCATCATTTGTAATGCCCTCTAGCTTACCGAACTTGTCCCCTGCATTGTGGGATTTGGGGGGTCTCATGGGCACTAGTCCCATTCACATGTAACTTTTCTTCTTTATTTCAATTAAAGTATGGGAGAATATGCCAAGGCCGAACTTGCTTTTAAGAAAAAAAACATCAAGAAGACTGGTGATCTTTCTGAAATCATCTCTCTGTACGCAAGTCATGCTCTTTGTCATGGCTCTAGCGAGCCCCTCCCTTGTGAGAAGCAACCTGGCCCCACCTTGAGATGGATAACCTGTCCCCTATTTTGGAGGGGGGATCTTGTGTCGCCCTTGGGTCCTCCGAGGGTGTTGAGCCTCCTTCCTCATGTTCTCTTGTCTTTAGGAATTTCACTAATGTTTTGCTCCAATTGCGTGATATTGTTGAGAAGGGTAAAATACAAGAAGACCTCAAGAAAGTTTGTCTCGTCGGACAAGTGTTTGGCCCTAGGCCCATGCTCGAAACCGTGCACCAGTGGCTTCGCAACGAGTGGTTCCCCCGAGCGTTGATTCTTTGTAAGTGTGAGTTCTTACCGGCTAGTCACATCTTGCTAGTCTTTGAGAATGAAGATATGGCATTTCAACCCTGCAGTGTCGGAACCTGGCAACTCAAACGGGCCACCCTGTGCCTATTCAGATGGTCCCCCGATTTTATTCTCGAAAAATCGAAATCTCTCTGGTACCCTCTCTAGGTTGAGCTCACTAACCTTCCTTACTTCTTGTACATCTTCATGTGGGACATTTTTCCTCCTATTGGCAAGCCATTGGTGGCACGAGAGGATGTCGGTGGTCTCATTTATGAAGGTGTGAGACATTCGTTCAACGCTCGCTGGCACCTTCAAATCTGTGTCAAGGCTGACCTCACCATGCTGCTTCCATCAAAGATTAAAGTGGACTTGGGGAAAGGGGATTTCTAGGAACAAAACACTATTTACAAAAACCTACCTAACTCATGCTTTCATTTTGGCCAACAAGGTCACGGGATTAAAGACTCCCCATTGAGACAAAAAAGCAAGCAAAAAAAGAAGCATCCAGAAACGCTCAAGACAACAAAAGGACATTGAATTGCCCGATGAACGAACAGGAAGTTAAGGGCCCTCACAACCCAGATGCCGATGCAGATGGGTTCACAAGAGTTAGAAGAAGAAGGAAAAGGAGCCCTAGGGAGACTTCTTAGCAAAACCATAAGCCAGATACCCCCTCAAGAAACTTGTGTTGCAATCTAGAAAAGGAGACCAATGAGCTTGATTACCCAGGTAGGAACCTGTTTGAAGTGGACACCAATGAGAAAGCCCTAGAGATCCCTAAAAATAAAGAAACCTACCAGGAGGGCTACACTACAAGCAAAGAATATGGCTTTACCACTAGTAACGAAGATAACATGGATAGTGAAAGTTCCATATTTGGATCGACTATTCTGGAAACGGTTTCTAGTTCTTTCCAACAGGAGGCATCCCCCAAGGGGAAACAACCTATTGAGCTACCCTAGAAAAGCCCCACAAGAAAAAATTGCTAAGTCAGGACCCCCTCCCAATGAAAAAGAAAGATAAATCCAATAAGAGAAAGGATAAGGCCCCCTCTCGCAAAGAGGGTAAGTTACGACAATGATCATTGTCTCCTTAAACTCTAGAGGGCTAACTGACCCCTCAAAAGCGATCATCATTGGTCAATGGCTACACTAGCCTAAACCCAGAATTTATCTGTATTCAAGAGACTAAAATTGATGGAGCAGACCTCCAGAAATGTCTTAGACATGTCTCCTCGAACCATGTTTGTATTTCGACTTCACACCCACAGGGGTCCAGTGGGAGGGTAATTGTTATTAATCAATTATGGTTTGAATAGCTTGAGAACTCCGTTGAAGATAAGAACCATCGATGGATTGTTGTTTCCTTTGGTGCCCCCTTTTGTTTTACTTTAGTTTCTATGTACACCCCTAACGAGGACACGGAGAGACTGAACACCTAAGCCTCCTTGGACTCGCTTCCCCACAACGTGAAAATTTTTTGTGACTTCAATATGGTGGAGGAGCCTACAGATAGATGGAATGGCAAGGGCCGGATCATTGACAGTCCGGAGAAAGAAACGTGGGAAAAAACCAAATTGCACTTGGATTTGGTAGAATTCAAAGATTCGAATGGCTTTTCATGGTCAGGTCTCCAAGCAGGCAAGGACCTGAGGAAAGCTAAACTAGATAGATGCTAGACTGCTCAGAACATTGTTCATTAGTGGGGCCACCCTTCCCTCTTGCAACACACTCACCTTGCCATCTCTGATCACTACCTGATCATTATCGCTTTCCAACCTTTCACCAAAATTTGTAAGGCTCCTTGGTTCCATGCCTGCATGACCTCCTTCTCTCTCCCATCCATCCATCAAGAGATTACAGAAGTATGGAAGGAGGTGTTCGCCTCTGGCTCATCCAAAGCCAAGTGCTAGAGACATGCAGTTGATAAGTCATGACAGATCATGATTAGAACCAAGAAGATGCTTGAGACTATTCGGTGGGCACGTAGAGAAGCTCTATATCATAGACTCTGGACACTTAAGGAGGAAGTGAACAAAGGAAAAGCTATATCCGAGAAAGGTCTACCAAAAATCAAAGCGCTGTTGAGATTCGAGGAAGGAATACAAAGGAAAAGCTTGCAAATTTTCTTTAAGGATTGATGGGCTGGCAAAGCTGACAAACCCACCAAAGAGATGTGTCGCATCCTTAAAAGGAAATAAAACAGAGAATTGATCCCCCTATTGCTAGACTCAATTGGCAATCTATGCAATACGGAAGAAGATATTTTCACAATTATTGAAGGGCACTTTACGAGACTCCTGGGGATCTCAACCACCCTCTCCCACCATAGATGGGACTGCATGGCAGCCATATCTAGGGTGTCCTCTCATAGGATCCCACTCAACCTTCCTCCCCTGCTTGATGCCTCTATCTCGGAAGTAGAAATCATTGAAGTCATTGATGCCCTCCCTTGTGGTAAAAGTCCAGGGCCGGACGGGCTCACTAATGATTTCTTTAAGTCCTTCAAGTTGGTGGTCGCCACCCCTCTTCGTCTAGTCTGGCAAGAGGCGCTCAAGTTTGGTGTGCTTCAGACTTGTCTCAACAATGGCATTATCAAGTTAATACACAAAAAAGGGGAAAAGAATAGAATTGAGAACTCGCGTCCGATTACGATGATCCAAACGGGATATAAGATCATTGCCAAAGTCTTAGCCAAAAAAATTTCCAGCCATCTGAGAGCGTGGTTAAGGGAGGACCAAAAAGGCTTTGTCAAAGCAGGTCAATTTTGGAAACCATTATAGATATCTAGGAAGGTCTCAACTTCGCAAATGAGTCAAGACAAGATGTGGTCTTTCTCAAGATCGACTTTGAGAAAGCCTACGACAGGCTCGAATGGGACTATATTTTGTAGTCGCTTAAATATCTCCGATGTAGTCAGAAATTCACCAAGATGATCTCGACCCTTCTACGAAATGCGTCGGCTCAAATTAATGTTAATGGCAAACTTTCGAAGGTGATCAAACTCAGAAGATCGATTAAACAAGGGTGCCCGTTGGCTCCCCTTCTCTTTGTCAATGCCACGGAAGGGCTTAGCTGGCTGGTGGAACAACACATGGAAGCACGTAATATCAAAGGCCTCCAATTGTCTCATGACCATGGCCAAATCACCATGAGACTTTTTGTCGATGATATGAATGCATTTGTCCACAACGATAGTACCAGCGTGGAGACATTCTGGAGGTGCATTGATACTTTCTACAAAGCCTCTAGATCCAAAATCAACCACTCTAAGATTGCTTTCATAGCTATTGTTGGGATCTAGCCTGATCTTCTCATTGATCATGGTTGTCAAATCGTTCCGCAGGGCCAAATTCTTTGGCTTCTTGGGATTCCCATGGGGTTTGGCATCTCGATGGAGCAGGGGTGGAATTGGGTGCTGGTGAGACTCGAAAACAAGCTAAACTATTGGAGATGTATGCAAATCAATCTCGCTAGTCATGCAATGGTTATCAACACGTTCCTCATATCATCGACCATTTACTTCCTTTCTTGTTGGAGATCAAAAGAGAAAGATCTAGCCAAATTAGAAAGTATTTGTAGAAACTTCCTTTGGATGGGCGAAGCAAGGCACCAACCAGTGGATCAGCTTTGAGGATATTGACCATAGCGTCAATATATCCTTTGAAGAATGGAACACTTTGCAAAGCAGACGTCTCGCCTGGGACCACTCTAAAGTTTGCCTTCTCATGGGGCATGACACACTGAGCTTGCTTGGCCTCAGATGGCACTGGTAATTGCCTATTAGAAATCCCAAACATCAAAGAAACCATTGATTATCAGGTTAACCTCAACAAGAAGTGGTGCCTATCGTGGATGCGCCTTTGGTGGGACATGAATTCCATGGCTATATGGAACCCCCTCATAGAAATAAAAAATCATGTCCTCTTATGGCAAATTCTTCATCGTGGAATCTCGACCAACCTTAAGGCTAGCAAAATTTGTAGGATACCTCCCTGGGTCAAACGCTGCTACCGCTCCATCGAAGATGTTTCTCACATCTTCTTTACTTGTCCCACATCCAACAGGCTCTAGCAGATTGTCGAAAAGAAAATTAGACTTCATAAACATATGAGTTGGAAGCAAGCTCTGTCGGGAGAAGCGATCGACTGCTTTGTGACTCTCTGGAATGCCATCAGAGGGGAGGTCCTATGAAAGATCTCGTGGGAAAGATGTGCTTCTAACTTTGGTGACTCCCCCAAAGAGTGGTCAACTGAGAAATTGTTGTTCCTCCTTGGCAAAAGGATCGCTAACTGTAAGAAATCCCCGCCCCTTGAGGCATCATCAACAACAAGCTTAAAGCCATGTGGACCCCGCATGAGGGTGATGAGAGGCTGATTAACCTTCTTTGTAATGCCATCTAAACTCTGTAAAAGCTTCCCCTGCTCTGTGGGATTCGAGGGATCCCATGGGCACTAGTCCCCTTCTCTTGTACTTTTTTTTTTAATTAATTCAAGTCTCGGAGAGTAGGCTAAGGCCGAACTTCCTTTATTTAAAAAAAAACTTCTTGTCATATGTTTCTTGAACACTGGAACTAATAATGGAGCTCGCATTTTTCAATTTTCCTCTTTAGTGCTCAAGTATTCTTATGATGATTTCTGAACTAAGAAGGGCTTGTGTCCTCATGCACGCTGAAATCCTCACAAGAATTTTACTATGAATTCAATCTTTCATTGATAAAAATTCCAAATAAGATCCTCTTTAAACTAAAAACAATGGACCCTCATGAAACAAACCAAAAGTTCTTTTGTTCACTATGTATTTGTAATTTGCTTGTTGATAGTCAATACACTAGATTAGGGCCCGAAACTATCCTACCATGATGCTTGGACGTGTGATGCCACCTTTCTTGTTGATAGTCAATGCTTGGACGTGTGATGCCTCCTTGCATCACACATCCAAGCATTCAAGATTTTCTTTATAATTTCTCACATTCCCTTTCCAAGTGCTCAGAATCCCCTTTTGAATGCACCATTATTTGCCACTCTTAAACCTTTCATACATTCATACTTATGGGCACATATGCACAATGTGAAGTCATATTTAAAATGCAAATACATATAAAAGTGCATTCATATGTTCACATTCGTACATGTATATAAACACGTTATGCACACATACACATACAACTAATACATTATTGCACATGCACATTCATGCATAGATGCACACATGCAACACACACTTATAAGAATTAATACACACACAATTCATTCTATATACACATAAAAGCACACATGAGTCAGCGCGTAGGTACATGCGGATATAAGGAAACACAGATGGGTAGCACATATATAAATTCACATATGAACACTCATTATACATTATATATACCCGCATGCACATTTATGTGCACATACAAAGCATATACAAACATACGAGCATACATATACGCTTGCTCACTTGATGAAAACAAACTCATAGATACAATCTTGCAAATGAACTCCCATAAATTCATTCAATTGCCTTAAGTCAAGCACATAAGGTAATACATATATGCACACATTCTCACTTACATATCATATATGCACACATTCTCACTTACATAGACTCATATAAACACATGAACATTGATATATGAACATGAACATATATTTATGAATTATACATATGGATTTAGGAACATTTGTGCATATATATATATATATATATATATATATATATATATATATATATGTGTGTGTGTGTGTGTGTGTGTGTGTGTGTGTATGTATGTATGTGTGTGTGTGTCACAAGAAACACTCATTGCAAGAAAATGCATCCAAAGGCATTCACGCACATGTGCTCACAAACACTTCTGATTCAACAAACACGTAAGAATGTTCCAATCACATACACTTACACTTCATCACACTTAATACACTTCATCACACTTAATACACTTCTTATACTAATGTTTTTGTAAGTACTCATGCATATGCAATCAAATGAACTGGCCATCATATGGCATCCATATGAATCTTTTTGAACTGCACTCTAAAGATAGAGTTCACCAAATTTGATGAATTCCCATAATAATTGACCATCATATATCATCCATCAGAATCTTTTTCATTTGCACTCGTCTACATAGACCACACATGTCACTCTTGCATTCCAAGGTATCATGATAATTTGCAAGTTTATGTAGGTTATGGAGGTTCATGTTGTATATACATGTGTATACACAAGCCCATATAAGGTTGCACAAGCCTAGGAAAAGCAAATTTTTTTCTATTTTCTAACTATCGATGGCTATTTTGACACCCTAGCAATCCACAAAGCGCTAAATGTTTTCTCCTTTTTAACTATCGATGGCTATTTTGACACCATAGCAATCCACAAAGCGCTGGCAAATTATTTGTTATTTTCTAATTCATGAACTTTTATTTCATTGTCTTGATTTCCAACAATTTTACAGAGCAGCAGTTTGACCACTATACTAAAAACAAAATGTGAAAGTTGTTGACCCATCTTTAGAGGTGCATAGTGACCAATATATCAATGAGATGCATCAAATATCCATCATTATTTAGATGCATATTGCGATAGTTTTATGTACCAACATTTTCATAGCAACATATACTTAGATATAAAACACAAGGTTGGAGTGAAAATACACCTTGCAAAACCCCTGAATGTGTGTGTATGTATGTATGTATGTATGTATGTATGTATGCATTGAGGAAATATTTTTTGAAACCCCTCTTAATAATACCTTATGTATAGGTATGTACCCCTATAGTATTTACATTTTTTCAAACCTTCATGGAAACCATAAATATATGTATTTGAAGGAAATAAAAAGCCAAGAATAAGGTGAGGCCCACCCTAGTAAAGTAACTACCCTTACCTATAGTGAATGGTAGAATCAAATCCTAGGTTAAATATGGAGTGGGACAAGTGGTCTTATAAATTAAAATACTTAAGCTTGACCTACTCTTTCTTTTGAAAGAGTCCAAAAACATTTTCAAAGACTCAAGCCCCACCATAGACTTTTGAGTCCTACACAAAGATTCTTGACAAATGGGACACATATGGTTGACTTTTGGGACCAAAATCAAGCATATAATATTCCAAACGCCCCAACTCGGATATAAGGATCATTCCCACGAAATGGAGGTGCTATTTATAATATTTTTATGATTTTTTATAAAAATATCAAAGATATGATCATATGGGATAAGGTGCATACCTTAGAATGGCCAAAAATCTTCTAGGATTTTGTCAAAGTTGTATTTTCTACCACACAAGTGTCACATCTAGAAGATTCTCCCAAATAATATCATCTCCAAATATCTTTCCAAAGGACCTATAAAAGGAACCCCTTGGGTGCCCTCAAAACAAGCAAGTGGTGTGTAGGTACATGCTATCAGCACTGTCATGATCATAGTGCTACCCCTTTCGAGTTGAAGATCTTGGCTACAAGAGAGGTGCTACACTCTCTTCCTTTATGTATCCCATATTCCTTGTATCCATATCTTGTAATATGAGCTTTATTTCCTTTTGAATCTAACTATCTCTTCTTTCCTCTTCTATCTCCCACCCTTTCTATTTCTTCTAATTCCTTCTCTACATTCCTCCTCATTTCCGAACCCTTATCATTTTCTTTCAACTTCTATCCATTGGGAAGTGAGGTTATCTTGCTCCGTGTGTTTATGTATGTGAATGATTGTTGTGTGAATGCTAAGAGCGCAGTGTGGAACACCCGTGTCTTAAGAGCATTTATTGTAACAGTGAATGTGCATGTGTATGTGTTACCTATGTGAATGCTAAGAGGGCAGTGCAAAACACCCGTTTCCTAAGAGCATTTTTCTTCATTTTGTGTGGGCTCTAAGAGGGTAGTGTGGACCACCTGTACCCTAAGAGAGCTCTTTGTGTTGTGTGTTTATGTGTGAAGTTAATGTGTAAGGAGCTAAGAACCCTTCCTTTCCATCACATCCATCTCTGCTTATGAGCATGAGTACTAAACGAGTGTTAGAGACCATTTCTTTAGTGCCCCTCTCATAACTTGGTGCCCCCACTGAGGAACTCAATTTCATGAATTACCAAAACCCCAATAACCAAAATCATCCCATTCGTCCCAACCAACCTTACCAACCAAGACCCCTTCTTTCTGTCCATATCACATACAATAGGAAGATATTCTTCCAACAATGCATAGTCTATCATTTTGCATGAGCATTTGGCAGAAATCCTTGAATCTCAAGAACTATTTATCTTTCTAGCTCTAGAGTATACCCTTAGTTTCGATGTTTGGATTGTCATTCTTTTGTAAGGAAGCCACTTTCAAGTTCAATCATGGCATGAATCTTACCACACTTCTATGGAAGACCCAACGAAGATGTTGTAGAGTTTTTGGAAAACTTGGAAACGGCATACCTCGTCTCAAGAAGGGATCAAGAAGCTATCAAGCTAAGGTCTTTCCCATTGGTCCTAAAGGAGGAAGCTAGAGCATGGTACAACAACCTATCAAACGATGCAACAAGAAGCTGGGAAGCAGTGCGTGAAGCATTCATAATGGGATATGTCAAAAAGAATACACCCGAAGGATTATGGCAACAATTACTCTCACTAAGGCAAGTAACACTTGAAGACTTTTCAAATTATGAGTCCAAATTTCAGTGTGTGTGGAATAATTGGGAAAGTAGTCTAGGGACAAACAAAGTAGCTCCACAGTTTTTGAAAAGGGATAGATTCATATCAGGACTCTTCCCTTGTCTGAAACAAAAGGTGGAGTCTCAATTTCCTGGGACTTTTGAAGAAGCACTAGAGACAGCAAGAGTGAAGTGTAGAAAATTAAAGTTTCAGTCTTCAAAGGTTGAAAAAGTAGAACATATGGATGCTATTCCTCTTGTACCAGCTGCACAAGTAGAGAACGGAGAAGCTTCACAACAAGATATCTTGCAGAAACTCACACAACAGCTGGAACAACTAACACTCAACTTAGTGAGGAGCCAGCAAGACAGACCACAAAAGGAACAAAATGAGGGACAACAAAGACAAGCGCAAGAATATATATGCTACAATTGCATGAATGTGGTCATGGTACATATAATTTTTCCCATCCTCATAGGAATCCTAGTGATATGTATCCTATTAGGAGGCCGCCACAATATGCACAGGAACAACAACAACTGCAAGAAAATATTCCACTTGTCCCAATGGCTCAAGGTGACCAAAGGCAAGTGAATATTTAGGAGCTGACCGAGGAACAAGAGACCATGAATACAATGCCAATTAAGAGGACAAGGGTGCAAGATAGAGACCGATCTCAAGATGAAGATTCCAGCATGGGTACACAAATGAAGAAAGGAAGAATTGCAGAAGGAGAAGCTAGTAAAAGAAATAGAAGGTTGAGGAGGAAGATCACGATGAAAGACTTTCCTCTAAGTAAGGGTATCAAACCTTATGACCTAATTGAGAATATATCCACATAGAAACCAAATATCACTTGGCCACAATTACTCCAATTATCTTCAAAAACTAGGAGGGAATGGTCCAAGCTAGTGAGCACTAGGAGGACTAAAAATAAGGAAATTAACCTTATAAGAGCCAACGCGTGTGATGATATGGTAACCACAGTGGATGCATATGTAAAAGGAAAAAGAATTTCAAATGTGTACGTGGATGGTGGATCATAGATGTGTGCGATGACAGAAAAAACAATGCATAGGTTAGGTTTGGATGTGACAAGACCATTTGCATATCAAGCTAAAATGGCAAATAATAGTGTTGTTAAATGTGTTGGTGTAATTTAAAAATTAAGCATCATTGTATGTGATATAGAGGTTGCTTTGGATAGGTATGTCATTGCAACCAAGGGGGAGGGCTACCCTATCATATTAGGATGTCTATGGTTAATCCCAGTGAAAGCAGATAAAAAATGGGGTTCTTGCCTTCTAGTTCTCAAACCAAATGATAGAACAAAGTCAATTACCTATGATTTGAAGGACTAGAAAAAGGAAGATCATAGGTATGAAACAACTATGGATGAAGAGAGTTCTTGTTATGATAGTGATTCTAGCAAAGAAGAATCGACAATCGAAAATGATTCATCAACACTCGAAGTCATGGGTGTGATCTTTCAAGGAAAGGAAGATGGAGGCAAAGAGGATGATCTACAACAACCACAAAGTGAGGACTCCATGCCTCAAGTGGATCTCCAAAAGATGCCAGCAAAAGATCTCACCTCAGAGGAAAGGACCACATACATCAACATGCTCAAAAGGTACCCCAAATTGTTCATTAAAGATTATAATGAGATACAAGGTGTAACTGTTATTTAGCATCATATAGAAATCAAGCCATAATCAAAGCCAGTGGTGCAAAAGCTCAAAAGGATCAGAACACTTCAACAAGAGGCTTTGCTAAATGAGGTAAATAGACTCATAAAGGTTGGTTTCATTTACCCTGTATCAAATTTAGAATGGGTGTCTCTAGTAGTAGTTACTCCGAAGAAGAATGGTAAATGGAGGGTGTGTGTAGACTATAAACCCTTGAATGTAGCAACCAAGAGAGATCATTTTCCACTACCCTTCGAAGATGAGATTATAAATGAAGTGGCAGGTCATGAAAGGTACACTATATGTGATGGATACTCAGGGTACTTTCAAATTCGGATAGCTCAGGAGGACCAAAGAAAGACCACATTCATTACGCCATGGGGATGCTTTGCTTATCCAGTAATGCCTTTTGGCCTAACCAATGCACCTACATCATTTCAAAGGTTTATGAACTATGTTTTTCAACCATTCTTTGGATCATCAATAAGGGTGTACATGGATGACTTTTGCATATATAACTGGCAGCAAAATGGATGATTAAGGCATGGTGCAATGGGGAGACTTCATGGGCCAAACTGATCTTCAGAAACAAGCATGTGTTGACTTTGGTGGGCTTCCCGAATTGGAAGGATCTCGACAATCTATCCCTTTTGTTTTCCCCGATCTCGATTTTCTCGAAAGGCTCGAACCTAGTGTGCTCCCTATGGAAGAGTTGTAATAAAGTCAAAAGTTTTAAAAGAATTAGCAAAGATTGGAAATAGGCAACCGGTATCAGACATAATGACTCTTTTTGATTCCTGATCCATGGCATCAAGAATGTGGAATCTTGGAATAGTCAAAGTGGCAAGAGACTCTAGAACAAAGGCTTCAGAGTATGGAAACATCTCTGGAATCAAGACATCAACCAATGGGTGAACTTCGAGGATATCAACTCTAGCATCAACATTACTTATGAAGAATGGAATATCTTACAAAGCAGATGTCTTGCCTAGGACTCCTCTAAAGTCCATCTCCTCTTGGGTCAAGACTCCCGTGCTCACTGGGGCTTAGATCATAATGGCAATTACCTAATGGATATCCCAAATATCAAAGGAAACAATGAATACCATGTCAACCTCAACAAGAAGTGGTGCTTGTCATGGACACGGCTGTGGTGGGATATGAAGTTCATAGCTATCTGGCATCCTCTCATAGAAAACAAAAAGTATGTCCTCTTATGGCGAATTCTTCATCCGAATATCTACACCAACCTAAAGGCTAGCAAAATTTATGGGGCCTCTCCCTGGTGCAAGTGTTGCTACCAGTCCATTGAAGATATTGATCACATCTTCTTTACTTGTCCCAACTTCAACATGCTCTAGTAGATTGTTGGAAAGAAAATCAGACTTCAAAAAAATATAAGCTAGAAACAAGCTTTGTTGGGTGAAGCAATTGGCTGCTCCACGACCCTTTGGAATGCCATCAGAGGGGAGGTCCTCTAGAAGATCTGGAGGGAAAGATGTGCTTATAACTTTGACGACTCCCCCAAAGAGTGGTTGATTGAGAAATCGTTATTCCTCTTCAATAAAAGAATCACCAACTGTAAGAAATATCCCCCCCCCTTTCAGACATCATAAAGTGCTTCTCTTGATGAACAACAAGCTTAAATCCAAGTGGGCCCCAAATGATGACGATGAGAGGATGATTAACCTTCTTTGTAATACCATCTAAATTTTGTAAGATCTTCCCCCACTCTGTGGGACTTGGGGGATCCCGTGGGCACTAGTCTCCTTCACTTATACTTTTCTTTTCCTTTATTTAATACAAGACCGAGAGAGTAGGCTAAGGCCGAACTTCTTTTTATTAAAAAAAAAGGTTGAAGAAGGCTTAAAAAGATTGTATGAGCTTGGGGGTCAATTGAATCTTGATAAGTGTCATACTGCCAAGAAGGAGGTAGTTCTCCTTGGACATCTCATATCAGAAAAGGGGATTCAAGTTGATCCATCCAAAGTGGAAGCCGTATTGGCTCTACCTCCTCCAACAACAACAAAGCAAACCCTCACTTTTGTACAAAAGATATGCTACATGTCACGGTTCATCCACCTTCTATCTGAAATCATATCTCCATTACAAAAGCTTGCACAAGATAGTGTCTTTGCATGGGAGGATGTCCATAGTGAATGTTTTGAAGAAATCAAAAGAGTACTTAGCACTCTACCCACATTCATGCCCCCAAATATGGGAGAGACCTTCTATGTGTGTCCAAGTGCAGGTGAAGAAGCAATCGGAGTAGTCTTACTCCAAAAGGATATGAAGATATCTCACATGCATCTTATTTACTTTGCTAGCAAGGTAATGAAAGAAAATGAGAAAAGATACACAGATGCAGAGAAACTCATGTATGCACTTATGTTTGGAGTAATGAAGTTTCGATCTTACCTTCTTGCTAGGCCTTTCATTGTTCTTACAACAGATCGTGCATTTTCCCATATGTAGTACAACATATGAGTATCTCATCTAGAATAGCTAAATGGGTTCTTGAACTTCAAGAATACAACTATACTTTTGTAGTGGAGGAAAGCACAAGAGCCACTCTTGCAAACATACTCACCTACAGAAGTGGGAGAGGAAAATATCCAATGAGAGGGATAGGGGAGAAACCTTGCACAAAGAAGATATTGAAGATGCACATATTCTATTTTTTGATGGTGCATATAAGAAGGAGGTCGATAAAGCAATAGGAGGATTTCTGGTCTATGACCAAAACAACAACTTATCTTCAAGAAAGGTATAACTCTTCCTAATGCTCATTCCAATAATGAAGCAAAATATGCACCACTATGTGAGGCCTTACATGAATGTGTTCAACATGGTATTAAAAGGTTGATTATTAAAAGCATTCATATCTTATGGTCCATTCGAGAAATGGGGAATTAATGCCATTGGACCTCTATCAAGGACAAGCTCAGGGAAGGAGTACATCATTGTGGCAGTGGACTACATGACTAGATGGGTAGAAGAAGCTAGCACAAAAAGTACAATAGCACAAGATATTGGGAAGTTCATTTATGATTTCATATGTTGTAAATTTGGGATACCTTTAGAGATAGTGTCTGATCATGGTCAAGGTTTTAGATCAGATGTTTTGAATGATCTATTGAGTAGATTAAACATAGAGCATAGATACTCCACACCCTATTAGGCACTACCTAGTTTAATTTAGTCTATTCTCTTATGGCAAATTCTTCATTGGGGTATCTGAACCAACCCAAAGGCTAACAAAACTTTTGGGGTGTCTCCCTAGTGCAAGCATTGCTACTAGTACATTGAAGATGTTGGTCACATCTTCTTTACATGTCCCAACTCCAACATGCTCTGGCATATTGTCGGAAACAAAACCAGACTTCAGAAAAATATCATCTAAAAACAAGATTTGTTGGGTGAAGCGATTGGCTGCTCCGCGACCCTTTGGAATGCCATAAGAGGGGAGGTCCTCTTGAAGATCTAGAGGGAAAAACGTGCTTATGACTTTGGCAACTCCCCCAAAGAGTGGTTCATTGAGAAATCGTATTCATCCTCGGTAAAAGAATCACCAATTATAAGAAATCCCCCCCTTTCAGACATCATAAAGTGCTTCTCTTGATCAACAACAAGCTTGAACCCAAGTGGGCCCCACATGAGGGTTATGAGAGGATGATTAACCTTCTTGGTAATGCAATCTAAATTTTGTAAGATCTTCCCCCGCTATGTGGGACTTGGGGGTCGCGTGGGCACTAATCCCCTTCACTTGTACTTTTCTTTTCCTTTATTTAATACAAGTCCAAGAGAGTAGGCTAAGGCCAAACTTCCTTTTATTAAAAAAAAAATTGAAGAAGGCTTAAAAAGATTGTATGAGCTTGGGGGTCAATTGAATCTTGATAAGTGTCATATTGCCGAGAAGGAGGTAGTTTGCCTTGGACATCTCATATGAGAAAAGGGAATTCAAGTTTATCCATCCAAAGTGGAAGCCTTATTGGCTCTACCTCCTCCAACAACAACAAAGCAGACCCTCACTTTTGTACAAAAGGTATGCTACATGTCATGGTTCATCCACCTTCCATCTGAAATCATATCTCCATTACAAAAGCTTGTACAAGATAGTGTCTTTGCATGGGAGGATGTCCATAGTGAATGTTTTGAAGAAATCAAAAGAGTACTCAGCACTCTACCCACATTGATGCCCCCAAATATGGGAGAGACCTCCTATGTGTGTCCAAGTGCACATGAAGAAGCAATCGGAGTAGTCTTACTCCAAAAGGATATGAAGATATCTCACATGCGACCTGTTTACTTTGCTTGCAAGGTAATGCACTTATGTTTGGAGTAATGAAGTTTCGGTCTCACCTTCTTCCTAGGCCTTTCATTGTTCTTACAACAGATCATACATTCACATATGTGGTACAACATATGAGTATCTCATCTAGAATAGCTAAATGGTTTCTTGAACTTCAAGAATACAACTATACTTTTGTAGTAGAGGAAAGCACAAGAGCTAGTCTTGCAGACATACTCACCTATCGGAAGTGGGAGAGGAAAATATCCAATGAGAGGGACAGGGGAGAAACCTTGCATGGAGAAGATATTGAAGATGCATATTTTTTTTTTTTATGGTGCATATAAGAAGCAGGTCCATAAAGCAATAGGTGGATTTCCGATCTATTACCAAAACAAACAAATCATCTTCAAGAAAGGTATAACTCTTCCTGATGCTCATTCAAATAATGAAGGAAAATATGCAGCACTTTGTGAGGCCGTACATGAATGTGTTCAACATGGTATCAAAAGGTTGATTATAAAAGGAGACTCAATGTTGATAATTAAGCAATTGCAGAATGTTTGGTATTGCAAAAGCCAAAATTTATTTGAATGGTTGAAAAGGGTAAGAGTGTTATTAAAACAATTTGATAATACTCAAATATGTCATGTACCAAGGAGCCAAAATAAGGAAGCAGATGCATTAGCAAATGAGCAATTTGATGGTTTCATAGCATCCATGAGGCTCGAAGACAACAGTTTGTAGGTCAAGAAGGATTAAAATATACCATCGAATTTCTTGAGACTCGAGAACTACCCAAGAACGTAAACAAGGTACAAGGGCATAGACTAGCAAAGAAGGATCTACAATACCAACTCATAGGAGATCATCTTTATGAGAAAGGTAAGGATTTTATCCTTAGAAGGGTCCCCTCATCGGATGAAATAAAGAGAATTCTAGGATCATGTCATGATCATTGTATCACGGCATTTCCCTCTCTCTCTCTTCCTCGTGACCCCCTCCAACTCCACCAGCCCTCCTCTTTTCCCCCACCACCCCCTGCGGCCCCCACCATCACCATGACCCCCTCCAAATCCACCAGCCCTCCTCTTTTCCCCCCACCACCCCCATGGCCCCCACCATCACCACGACCCCCTCCAACCCCACCATCCCCTCCTCTTTTCCCCCAACACCCCTACGGCCCCCACCATCACCACGACCCCCTCCAATCCCACCGTCCCCTCCTCTTTTCCCCCACCACCCCTGCGGCCCCCACCATCACCACAACCCCACACAACTCCACACCCCTCCACAGCCCTCCACAAACTCCACAAACCCCACACAACTCCACACCACCCCACAGCCTTCCACCACTCCACGACCCCCCACACAACTCCACACGCCCTCACAGCCCTCCACAAACCCCACACAACTCCACACCACCCCACATCCCTCCACCACTCCACGACCCCCCACACAACTCCACACCCCCCACAGCCCTCCACAAACTCCACAAACCCCACACAACTCCACACCCCTCCACAGCCCTCCACAAACCCCACACAACTCCACACCACTCCACAGCCCTCCACCACTCCACGACCCCCCACACAACTCCACACCCCCCCACAGCCCTCCACAAACTCCACAAACCCCACACAACTCCACACCCCTCCACATCCCTCCACAAACTCCACAACCCCCCACAAACTCCACAACCCTCCACAGCCCTCCACAAACTCCACAAACCCCACACAACTCCACACCACCCCACAGCCCTCCACCACTCCAAGACCCCCCACACAATTCCACACCCCCCCACAGCCCTCCACAAACTCCACAAACCCCACACAATTCCACAACACCCCACAGCCCTCCACCACTCCACGACCCCCCAAACAACTCCACACCCCCCCACAGCCCTCCACAAACTCCACAAACCCCACACAACTCCACACCCCTCCACAAACTCCACAAACCCCACACAACTCCACACCCCCCCACAGCCCTCCACAAACTCCACAAACCCCACACAACTCCACACCACCCCACAGCCCTCCACCACTCCACGACCCCCCCCACACAACTCCACACCCCCCCAAAGCCCTCCAAAAACCCCACACAACTCCACACCACCCCACAGCCCTCCACCACTCCACGACCCCCCACACAACTCCACACCCCCCCCCCCACAGCCCTCCACAAACTCCGCAAACCCCACACAACTCCACACCACCCCACAGCCCTCCACCACTCCACGACCCCCCACACAACTCCACACCCCCCCACAGCCCTCCACAAACTCCACAAACCCCACACAACTCCACACCCCTCCACAGCCCTCTACAAACTCCACAAATCCCACACAACTCCACACCCCCCCACAGCCCTCCACAAACTCCACAAACCCCACACAACTCCACACACCCCCACAGCCCTCCACAAACTCCACAAACCCCACAAAACTCCACACCACCCCATAGCCCTCCACCACACCACGACCCCCCACACAACTCCACACCACCCCACAGCCCTCCACAAACTCCACAAACCCCACACAACTCCACACCACCCCACAGCCCTCCACCACTCCATGACCCCCCACACAACTCCACACACCCCCACAGCCCTCCACAAACTCCACAAACCCCACACAACTCCACACCACCCCACAGCCCTCCACCACTCCACGACCCCCCACACAACTCCACACCCCCCCCCCCACAGCCCTCCACAAACTCCGCAAACCCCACACAACTCCACACCACCCCACAGCCCTCCACCACTCCACGACCCCCCACACAACTCCACACCCCCCCACAGCCCTCCACAAACTCCACAAACCCCACACAACTCCACACCCCTCCACAGCCCTCTACAAACTCCACAAATCCCACACAACTCCACACCCCCCCACAGCCCTCCACAAACTCCACAAACCCCACACAACTCCACACACCCCCACAGCCCTCCACAAACTCCACAAACCCCACAAAACTCCACACCACCCCATAGCCCTCCACCACACCACGACCCCCCACACAACTCCACACCACCCCACAGCCCTCCACAAACTCCACAAACCCCACACAACTCCACACCACCCCACAGCCCTCCACCACTCCATGACCCCCCACACAACTCCACACACCCCCACAGCCCTCCACAAACTCCACAAACCCCACACAACTCCACACCACCCCACATCCCTCCACCACTCCACGACCCCCCACAGAACTCCACACTCCCCCGCAGCCCTCCACAAACTCCACAAACCCCACACAACTCCACACCACCCCACAGCCCTCCACCACTCCACGACCCCCCACACAACTCCACACCCCCCCACAGCCCTCCACAAACTCCACAAACCCCACACAACTCCACACCCCCCCACAGCCCTCCACAAACCCCACACAACTCCACACCCCTCCACAGCCCTCTACAAACTCCACAAACCCCACACAACTCCACACCACCCCACAGCCCTCCACCACTCCACGACCCCTCACACAACTCCACACCCCCCCATAGCCCTCCACAAACTCTACAAACCCCACACAACTCCACACCACCCCACAGCCCTCCACCACTCCACGACCCCCAGCAAACCCCACACCCCTCTACAACCCCCCACAAACCCCACAAACCCCCCAAATCCCACAATTTCTCACGACCTCCCACAAAGTTCTCATGCAATTTTTGATGGATATTTGGAGGATCATTTCTTATCCAAACCCTACAGTGTTATATATCGTTGGAAAGCTCTCAACGAGTGATTTCCAATGGTGCAATAATAATTTTAAAATCTTGGATCAATTTTTTACCACACCCCAAAAACCTCCACAACTCCCCACAACTCACCCCCTATTCCCACCCACAACCTCCCACAACCCCCGTAATCTCCCTCAACTCGCCACAACTCACCTCCCACATTGCCCACTTAATATGAAGGATCAAAAGCTACTACAAAAATTAGGTGAAGGATGTGCTTCTCAGGGGCATTCAAACATCACAGGCGGCACAAAATGAGGATCTCAGCTTGCATGCAAGAGTGACAGTAAAAGTGTAAGTGGTAAAAGTGAAAATGGAGAAATGATTGTTGCCGCCAACCATTCATGACGACTGCCTATTTTTTAGGATCCAATCCAAGATTGTTGGCATATTTGATCTACCCCTCCTATTTTGGGCAATCAATCGGTGCATGATCAGTGGATGTGAGGAATTGGCAAGGCCCTCTTGGCCTATTGGAGCCTATAAAAGCAATGGATTTGCGTTCATTTGGATACATTTAGATATACACATTTACATACGTACGTACAGGGGTCCTCTCTTGGCACTCTGTGGCTACAAGCCTACTGTACGAAGTCACTCTGTGGTGAGGATACAGAGCGTGGGCTTCCCAGTGAGGGCTAATAGCACTATAGTGTGAAGAGAGTGGCTTGGTTTTGTCATTCAGTGTGAGTCATTGGTATTTCGTGCTCTTCCCCTTAGAGCAATTCTTCATGCTTTGTATTGATCAGTGCTAGTCTACATCTAGTTGTGTCCATTGTATGGATTGGATGAATCCCTTGTATTGATGTTGTTTAGTCTGGGCTGGCATGCTAGCCCAGAGCATCAACTTTTGAGCATTTCTCTTGCCTATGTTTTAATCATCCGTTCGAACTAAGGAGTGATTGGTCTTCCTTCATTGTCAGTTGTCAGTAATATTTTCTTGAGTATTCACAACTCTGTGCAATCATTGATATCTGCCTGCTCACAGAAGTGTTAAAGGGTATATTTCCCTAAGGAAACCTCCCTTGAGTAGGTGAAGTACTGGAGTGCTTGTTGCATGCTCCTATTAAAAAAAGATACCACAGTACCTCCTCTACAATTTGGCACGCCCGGTTGGACGCTTGCATTTCTGTGAGAGGCCCTGAGGATAGTAAATAGTCCTCTTTTTTAGTATTTTTGCCCTATTGCATTTGCAAGTAGGTACATGACCCATACAGGAGCAGATAAGGAGCCTCTTCATATACGAAGGAGCCTTAACAAGTCAGCTATATCTTCAACTAGTGAACCTACCTCCCCTCTACCCTCTTTGAATTTATCTATTGAATTTGGTGCGACACCACTATCAAAGGAGAAGCATAGTAGAACATTAGACTTCTCCTCAGATACGTCAGAAGAAACACGAGTGCAAATGGAGGATCTCTCTCATTTACTCTCCAGACTCAATATTAAGTTCCCTACCTTCAAGGGACAAGCTTATGAGGATGCTGATGATCATGTGAGGAGGTTCATCTCCTTATGCCGTGGACGAGGTCTATAGAATAGAGAGGATGCAATGCTGGTACTCTTCCCATCCACATTGGAAGGCCTTGCTGACAAATGGTACAGTCAATATGCAGATGGCCATTTTGCTACATGGGAGGCTGTAAAGACGGCATTGTCATAGACATTTTGACCTAGTGACTCCTCGGAAAGAGCTCTAGACTAGCTGGAGAATTTAAGGCTAAGATCAGGTGAATCCTTTCATGAACTTCACACTAGAACAAAAGCACTTGTTGCACGTCTGCCACATGCTCCAGGTGACTTCTTGGTTTAAAAATGGATAGAAAAAGCTCTGCTAAGGTCATCTCAGTAGAAGCTACGTGAGTCTCTTAGATTGGATGCAACCCTCAATGATTTTGTTGCAGCAGCATCACGCATTGAAGAAGCTAGGCAACATTTTGAAGGGGATACACAATTGAATTATGCTGCAGAACTAGACCCTATTGGGCAACTGAGGAAGGAACTGGAGGCATTGAGAATGCAACAAAATCAATAAGAAGAGAAGGTCTTGCCACCACTTCATCGCACTGATGATGAAGTAGCCCAACTTCGCCGTGAGTTAGAAGATTTGCGGACCACTCAGGATATAAGAAGGCAGATTTGGTGCACAATTTGTAACAACAATGGTCATTCCAATGCTAATTGTCCTAACAAGGTAATTTGTCAATTTTGTGGAAAGGATGGCCATGAAGCTAGAGATTGTTACTACCTCAAGGGTACACAGCAACGAGGTAACTCTCAAGCTTTGGATTCATATTATGCTAGTACTTCAAATGCACCTAATAGAGATGAGAACAGACCAACGAAGCCCAGATATAATAGGCCTTTGATGTGCTACCATTGTGGTGAGTATGGCCATATGCAAAACAGGTGTTCCCTTCCGGAAGATGCACCTCCTTGTCAGCATTGTCCCGAGGCTAAGGATCACTACACCAAAGATTGCCCAAGAAGCCGTCCTGCTCCAATCCACATGATTGCAGTCTCTCCACAAGAAGAAGGTAGGACCACTCAGTCTTATGTTGTTTCATCTTCTTCAATGCCCATGATGACTAGAGCCAGACAAGCGGCAGCAACCCATAGAGAGGAACAAGAGGGTGTCCAGGATAAAGAAGAGGAAAAGAAGGCTGGGTGGAAGGGCCAAGCAGAAATTGAAGGAGCTTATGAAAGGATGGCTACTTCTCTAAGGAACCAACCAACAAGTCTGCAAGACGACACTCATGAGGCAAACATTGAACAAATCTTGAAAGGTATTCATCACAAGGTTAGTCTGTACGAACTGATAAGGATGGATTCAAAAATAAGAAGTGACTTATTGAAGATTATACACTCTGCTCACTTGATCCAATCACCCAATATAGATGGTTTCATGGTTGATTTTCCCCCTGCAGCCTTGGCAGACTACCAAAGCTCAAGATTATCTGTTTGTATAAAGGATGAAGCTCTCATAGGTGTGATCATAGATGGAGGCTCTGGTATCAATTTGATGCCAGATTTCACAATGAAGAAACTGAATTTGAACCCCACCAAGATGGAGCATTCACAGTTACACTAGCAGATCAACATCAGGTTGCGCCTCTTGGCATTATTGAAAAGGTACTGATGATAGTACAGGGTTGCCACTTTGTTCTAGATTTTGTTGTTATTGCACTTCCACAGGAGACTTCTTACCCTTTACTCCTGGGGAGACCTTGGCTAAGGCAAGCAAAAGCTTTGCAAGATTGGGGGAAAAACAAACTATAGATTTCCACAAGCACCAATAGTCAACTGCAACTACATTTGGAAGAAGGATTTGACTCAAGGAAAACTACTAGGTATATTGTGGACATTCAGGTAATGCCCTCTCTACCCCAAGAAGAAGATACATTATTGAATTGGATGATGGAAAGTGTAGAGTGTTGCACGGTGGAAATCAGTGAAATAGAAGAAGAAGTTACGGATGAAGGAGTTGTAGGAAAAGGCCATGAAGATCACAAGGAGTTGGAGAATGAGAGTTTGCAGGAGAATACAAACTTTGAAGAGGCAAAAAATATAGTACCCGGGATGGAAAGTTATGAGTCGGAGTGTAGAGAAGATCTTCCTTTTACGGATATACCTCAAGGATGGACCAGAGAACATATTGCAGAATATAAGTTAAAGTTCACTCCTGCATACAGTGGAGATGATTTCTCAAACAAGACTAGTCCTGAAACACTAGTTCAAGAAATAAATCTAGGGGATGAAGAGAACCCTCAAGTAGTCCACTTGGCCTCTTGGCTATGGCATTATCCTCCTTTACTGCAGAAGGTAACTTCTTTACTTTTTTCCAACAAAAATGTATGTGCATGGTCCTACAAAGATCTAACAAGGATACCAGAGGAGCTTGGATTACACAGAATACCCTTAGTTGAGGGAGCCGCGCCTGCAAGAAGTAGGCCGTATCGACTCAATCCAAAATATGCAGAGGTGGTAAAGTTGGAAGTTACAAAACTAGAAGAAGCAGGTATAATTGTTCCAGTAGAACATTCCAGGTGGCTTTCTTCTATGGTTATTGTACCCAAGAAAAATAGTGGAAAAATAAGGCTTTGTGTTGATTTTCGTGCCTTAAATAAAGTGACTGTTCAAGATGGATTTCCTCAGCCCTTTTCAGAAAAAGTACTTGCCGGTCACACTTTGTATAGCTTCTTGGATGGTTTTAGTGGCTACAATCAGATAGTGATCCATCCTTATGATAGGGACAAAACAGCCTTTGTTACTCCATGGGGCACTTATGTCTATACTCGCATGGCTTTTGGTTTGAAGAATGCACCAGCTTCATTTAATAGAACAATGTATCTGATATTGGGCAAGTGGTTAAAAACCTTTCTCCGCATTTTCGTGGATGACTTTTCAGTGTTTTCAGATACAGATAGAAGAGCAGCAGTTCAAGATTTCCATGATCATTTGGAAAATCTAAAGGAAATCTTTGAGCAATGTCTCAAATTAGGTTTGAGGTTAAATCCTGCTAAATGTCATTTTTTGGTCACCAAGGGCACTCTTCTTGGTCACATAGTATCTGCTAAAGGGATAACGGTTGACCCTGCAAAGGTTACTACTATTCTATCCATGCCTATTCCACAAAGCCCAAAAGAAGTGCAAAGTTTTTTGGGCCATGCAGGATATCATAGAAGATTCATACGAATGTATTCAAAAATAGCTAAGCCCTTATCAAGGCTTACCAGTAAAAAGGTCCCTTTCTCATGGAGTGCTGAAGCTAAGAAAGCATTTTGTGAACTGAAAATGAGGTTATGTACTGCTCCACTTTTAAGTGTTCCTAACTGGTCATTAGAGTTTCATGTGCATACAGATGCTAGTCTTCATGCTGTTGGTGCAGTTCTAGCTCAACCATCATCACACAAGGTTGATAGACCTATCTCCTATGCCAGTAGACTACTCACCCAAGCAGAAAGGAACTACGGTACGACCGAAAGGGAAGGCTTGGCTATTGTCTTTGCTCTTCAGAAGTTTCGGCATTACCTTCTCGGTGTACATTTTATAGTCATATCCGACCATCAGCCCTTGAAGTACTTGATAAACAAGCCTAGAGTAGCTGGAAGGATTTGGAGATGATTACTCCTCTTTCAAGAATTCAACTTTGATATTCATATTAAGCCAGGAAGAGAGCACTACATGGCAGATCAAGTGTCCAGGACTGCAATGAGCGAGAAGGCACTAGGTATTAATGATGAACTGGTGGATAGTAATCTCTTTCTAGTGGCAATTCAGACTGATTGGTATGATGGAATTCTCCATTTTCTCACTACTGGAAAACTCCTAGAACACTTGACACCTATAGAAAAGAGAAGATTGCTCCTCAAAACCAAAGCATATTCACTTATAAATGGAAATTTATATAAATACTATCAGGATGATATCTTGAGAAAGTGTGTTTATCCAGAGGAGGTAAATCTTTTGCTAGAGGCAGCACACAGTGAAGGGCATCTAAAGGGGGAAGAATTGGCTCACAGAATCATCCACAAGGGACTATGGTCACCTCATATTTACAAGGATGCGATCAAGTTTGCTAAAGAATGCCACATTTACCAGAGATGTGCTCCTACGCCAACCAGACTGAATTTCCAACCATTAGTCATATCTACAGGATGGCTCCCATTTGAACGATGGGGTCTTGATTTCATAGGACCAATTAGTCCAACTGGTCAACCTGGGGGTAAGAAGTATATTTTGATGGCCACATGTTATGCAACTAAATGGATAGAGGCTAAAGCTATTGTGGACTGCACGGCGTTAACAGTAGCTAAGTTCTTGTATAAACGTACTTTCTCGAGATTTGGTTGCCCACTGGAAATCACTAGTGATAGAGGAACACATTTTGTAAATCAGCTGCTCCAATTTATATTTGACAGGTACAAGGTCTTCCATAAAAAATCTTGTGCCTACTATCCAAGGGCAAATGGGCAAGCAGAGAGCTCCAATAAGATTTTGATCGGGTTGCTACGCAAATTATCTTTTGATCATCAAAGCTTTTGGCCACAAGCATTGATCGGTGCAATTTGGGCTTTCAGAACTACAAGAAGGGGAACCACTCGTGAGAGTCCATTTCGCTTAGTATATGGAAAAGAGGCATTGGCCCCATTTGAATTCATTATCAAAAAGGAAATGGGAACCAAAACCATTGGAATTGAACCTCCCATTGAGAGATTGGTGGCATTAGAAGAATACAGAGAAGGAGCAATGCAAAAACTTCAGGTAACACAAGAAGAGCGCAAGAGACTGCATGACAGGTATCTGAGGTCTAATGAAGTTCAGGAAGGATCCATGGTTTTAGTGCATCAGGTCCCAGCAATTCCAACCAAACTGGCACCTAAATGGATAGGACCTTACACGGTGGTAAAGGTATTACCTCATGGAGCAGTACATTTGGAGGATTTGCAGGGTAAGAGGATACCCCTGGTCAATATCTCCAGGGTGAAGAAGTACCTGAATTAAGGTAAATTGGAAGACCTACCGTATTTCATTCAGTGATTGCAGTTTATTATATATTTTAAAAAAAAGTCAAAAAAAAATCCAAAAAAAAACCTGGTCAATATCTCCAGGGTGAAGAATCACCTAAGTTAAGTCAAGGAGGAAGAACTTCCTTCACTATCTTGTTTTCAGCTTCGGGAATTGCACCGGGACGGTGCAAAGACTTGATGTGGGGGTCTGTATCGCGGCATTTCCCTCTCTCTCTCTTCACCGCGACCCCCTCCAACTCCACCAGCCCTCCTCTTTTCCCCCACCACCCCCATGGCCCTCACCATCACCACGACCCCCTCCAACTCCACCAGCCCTCCTCTTTTCCCCCCACCACCCCCGCGGCCCCCACCATCACCACGACCCCCTCCAACCCCACCGTCCCCTCCTCTTTTCCCCCACCACCCCCGCGGCCCCCACCATCACCACAACCCCCTCCAACCCCACTGTCCCCTCCTCTTTTCCCCCACCACTGTCAGACATTGGTCTACAGAGAACATTCCATGTGTGTGTGGGACGAGGGCTAGTTAGCCAAGGTCCTAAGCACATTGGTCTATAGAGACCATTCCATGTGTGTGTGGGACGAGGGCTAGTTAGCCAAGGTCCCACACACACATGGAATGGTCTCTGTAGACCAATGTCTGACACTTAAAGTGTGAGGCTTTCCTCAAGAAACATGCGAATGATGTGTGTGCCACTCTCCTCCCATCCATTTATATCCTCTTGTATCTAAAATAGCAGTGATCCGGAATGTTCTAGAGTCGCCATGTGGCCAGCATGCAACACTCATCCCCACTAACCATCAAATACCTTAGGATATACCCCCGAGCTTAGGACCTTGGCTAACTAGCCCTCGTCCCACACACACATGGAATGGTCTCTGTAGACCATTGTGCTTAGGACCTTGGCTAACTAGCCCTCGTCCCACACACACATGGAATGGTCTCTGTAGACCAATGTCTGACACTCTCTCCCCCTTCTAAAGATCATTGTCCTCAATGATCAATGAGGAAAAGTTCTTGCGAACCAGAGCTGCTGATTCCCAAGTAGATTCAAAAAGTGGTAATCCTCTCTAGGCTACCAGATACTCTTGGATGACACGATTCCTTAACCGTTTCTATCTCCTATCTAGTATTCTGTCTCGAGAATGATCTTGTCTATCGCTTTCCTGCAAAGAAACAATACCCTCTATTAGATTATCCTCCCTAGATATATACTTTCTTAGTTTACTGACATGAAACACTGGATGGACTCTGCAATCTGGGGGAAGCTCTAATCGGTATGCAACATCACTCAACTTCTTGACTATCTTCCAAGGTCCACGATACCTTGGTGATAGCTTACTACACTTCTCTGTAGACTAATGTCTGACAACCACCCCCGCGGCCCCCACCTTCACCACAACCCCACACGACTCCACACCCCTCCACAGCCCTCCACAAACTCCACAAACCCCACACAACTCCACACCACCCCACAGCCCTCCACCACTCCACGACCCCCCACACAACTCCACACCCCCCCACAGCCCTCCACAGACTCAGCAAACCCCACACAACTCCACACCACCCCACATCCCTCCACCACTCCACAACCACCCACACAACTCCACACCCCTGACAGCCCTCCACAAACTTCACAAACCCCACACAACTCCACACCCCTCCACAAACTCCACAAACCCCACACAACTCCACACCACCCCACAGCCCTCCACCACTCCACGACCCCCCACACAACTCCACACCCCCCCACAGCCCTCCACAAACTCCACAAACCCCACACAACTCCACACCCCTCCACACCCCTCCACAACCCCCCACAAACTCCACACCCCTCCACAGCCCTCCACAAACTCCACAAACCCCACACAACTCCACACCACCCCACAGCCCTCCACCACTCCACGACCCCCCACACAACTCCAAACCCCCCCACAGCCCTCCACAAACTCCACAAACCCCACACAACTCCACACCACCCCACAGCCCTCCACCACTTCACGACCCCCCACACAACTCCACACCCCCCACAGCGCTCCACAAACTCCACAAACCCCACACAACTCCACACCCCTCCATAGCCCTCCACAAACCCCACACAACTCCACACTCCCCCTCCCCATAGCCCTCCACAAACTCCACAAACCTCACACAACTCCACACCACCCCACAGCCCTCCACCACTCCACGACCCCCCACACAACTCTACACCCCCCCATAGCCCTCCACAAACTCCACAAACCCCACACAACTCCACACCACCCCACAGCCCTCCACCGCTCCACGACCCCCCTCACAACTCCACATCCCCCCCACAGCCCTCCACAAACTCCAGAAACCCCACACAACTCCACACCACCCCACAGCCCTCCACCACTCAACGACCCCCCACACAACTCCACACCCCCCCACAGCCCTCCACAAACTCCACAAACCCCACACAACTCCACACCCCTCCACAGCCCTCCACAAACTCCACAAACCCCACACAACTCCACACCCCCCCCCAGAGCCCTCCACAAACCCCACACAACTCCACACCCCCCCCCACAGCCCTCCACAAACTCCACAAACCCCACACAACTTCACACCACCCCACAGCCCTCCACCACTCCACAACCCCCCACACAACTCCACACCCCCCCACAGCCCTCCACAAACCCCACACAACTCCACACCACCCCACAGCCCTCCAGCACTCCATGACCCCCCACACAACTCCACACCCCCCCACAGCCCTCCGCAAACTCCACAAACCCCACACAACTCCACACCACCCCACAGCCCTCCACCACTCCACGACCCCCCACACAACTCCACACCCCCCCAGAGCCCTCCAACAACTCCACAAACCCCACACAACTCCACACCACCCCACAGCCCTCCACCACTCCACGACCCCCCACACAACTCCACACTCCCCTGCAGCCCTCCACAAACTCCACAAACCCCACACAACTCCACACCACCCCACAGCTCTCCACCACTCCACGACCCCCCACACAACTCCACACCCCGCCACAGCCCTCCACAAACTCCACAAACCCCACACAACTCCACACCCCCCCACAGCCCTCCACAAACTCCACAAACCCCACACAACTCCACACCCCTCCACAGCCCTCCACAAACCCCACACAACTCCAGACCATCCCACAGCCCTCCACCACTCCACGACCCCCCACACAACTCCACACCCCCCCACAGCCCTCCACAAACTCCACAAACCCCAGACAACTCCACACCACCCCACAGCCCTCCACCACTCCACGACCCCCCACAAACCCCACACCCCTCCACAACCCCCCACAAATCCACAATTTCCCACGACCTCCCACAAAGTTCTCATGCAATTTTTTATGGATATTTGGAGGATCATTTCTTATCCAAACCCTATAGTGTTATATATCATTGGAAAGCTCTCGACGAGTACTTTCCAATGGTCCAATAATAATTTTAAAATCTTGGATCAATGTTTGACCACACCCCAAAAACCTCCACAACTCCCCACAACTCACCCCCTATTCCCACCCACAACCTCCCACAACCCTCGTAATCTCCCTAAACTCCCCACAACTCACCTCCCACACCACCCACTTAATATGAAGGATCAAAAGCTACTACAAAAATTAGGTGAAGGATGTGCTTCTCAGGGTCATTCAAACATCACGGGCGGCACAAAATGAGGATCTCAGCTTGCATGCAAAAGTGATAGTAAAAGTGTACGTGGTAAAAGTGAAAATGGAGAAATGATCGTTGCCGCCAACCATTCATGATGACTGCCTATTTTTGAGGATCCAATCCAAGATTGGTGGCATATTTGATCTACCCGTCCAATTTTGGGCAATCAATCGGCGCATGATCAGTGGACATGAGGAATCAGCAAGGCCCTCTTTGCCTATTGGAGCCTATAAAAGCGATGGATTTGTGTTCATTTGGATACATTCAGATATACACATTTACATACGTACGTACAGGGGTCCTCTCTTGGCACTCTATGGCTACAAGCCTAGTGTAGGAAGTCACTCTGTGGTGAGGATACAGAGCGTGGGCTTCCCAGTGAGGACTAATAGCACTATAGTGTGAAGAGAGTGGCTTGGTTTTGTCATTCAGTGTGAGTCATTGGTATTTCGTGCTCTTCCCCTTAGAGCAAGTCTTCATGCTTTGTAATGATCAGTGCTAGTCTACATCTAGTTGTGTCCATTGTATGGATTGGATGAATCCCTTGTATTGATGTTGTTAAGTTCTGGACTGGCATGCTAGCCCAGAGCATCAACTTTAGAGCATTTCTCTTGCCTATGTTGTAATCATCCGTTCGAACTAAGGAGTGATTGGTCTTCCTTCATTGTCAGTTGTCATTAATATTTTCTTGAGTATTCACAACTCTGTGCAATCATTGATATCTGCCTGCTCACAGAAGTGTTAAAGGGTATATTTCCCTAAGGAGAACCTCCCTTGAGTAGGTGAAGTACTGGAGTGCTTGCTGCATGCTCCTATTAAAAGTAGATACCCCAGTACCTCCTCTACAATCATGCATGTGGAGGACACTTCTCACATGAAATAACGATAAGGAAAGTACTTCAAGCATGGTATACATGGCCTACACTTCATAAAGATGTTCAATATTGGTGTAAAACATACAATAAATGTCAGATTGCAGGGAATCGGAGGCTTATGTATGAACCAAGGACACCAATCATATTTTATGGGCCATTCGAGAAATGGGGAATCGATGCAATTGGACCCCTACCAAGGACAAGCTCAGGGAAGGAGTACATCATTGTGGCAGTGGACTACATGACTAGATGATCAGAAGCAACTAGCACAAAAAGGACAATAGCACAAGATATTGGGAAGTTCAATTATGATTTCATATGTTGTAGATTTGGGATACTTTTAGAGATAGTGTCTGATCATGGTCCAGGTTTTAGATCATATGTTTTGAATGATCTATTGAGTAGATTAAAAATAGGGCATAGATACTCCACATCCTATTATCCTCAATGTAATGGTCTTGTTGAAAAGACCAATGGAATTCTTTGTAAAATCATTAGTAAGCAGGTAAAGAAGCATCCTAAGGAATGGGACAAGCACCTCACTACATCATTATGGGCATATCGCACATTCTATAAGGCATCCTTAGGATTCACTCCTTTTCATTTAGTGTATGGACAAGAAGCCTTATTACCAATAGAAGTGGAGATCCTAAGTCTCCGTGTACTACTAAAAGAAAGTGCAGAAAGTGAAGAAGAGGTAATCCAAAAGAGGCTTATAGATCTACAACAATTGAGTATGAAAAGGAAGCTTGTAGTGGAACATTACATCAATCAAGCAGAGAAAAGAAGTGAGGAATTTAACAAACAACTAAAGGATAAAGGGTTAATAGAAGAAACTCTTGTCCTAAGGTATGATAATCATTTTGATAATAGGCATGATACAAAGTTCCAACCATGATGGGAAGGAACCATTATGATCAAGACAAAGTTCAAGAATGGAAGCTATCAACTCACGGATATGCAAGGGAAGCTACACAAGACGAAGGTCAATGGATGGAGGTTAAAGAAATATTGGTAGAGGATAGACAAAAGCAATGAACAACATGATCAATCAAGGGGGAAGGACATATCAGTAGTTCTATAAGAAGATGACCTACCTTGGAACATCAACAAGCTCTTTGAAGGCTAGAGACCTCAATTCCTCTAGCCAAGGGGAGGGCTAAGTATGAGGAAATATTTTTTGAAACCCCTACTTAATAATACCTTATGTATAGGTATGTACCCCTATAGTATTTGCATTTTTTCAAACCTTCATGGAAACCATAAATATATGTATTTGAAGGAAATAAAAAGCCAAGAATAAGGTGGGTCCCACCCTACTAAAGTAGTTACCCTTACCTGCAGTGAATGGTAGAATCAAATCCTAGGTTAATTATGGAGTGGGACAAGTGGTTTTATAAATTCAAATACTTAAGCTTGACCCACTCTCCCTTTGGAAAGAGTCCAAAAAACGTTTCAAAGACTCAAGCCCCACCATAGACTTTTGAGACCTACACAAAGGTTCTTGACAAATGGGACATATATGATTGACTTTTGGGACCAAAATCAAGCATATAATATTCCAAACACCCAAACTCGGATATAAGGATTATTCCCACGAATTGGAGGTTCTATTTATAGTATTTTTATGATTTTTCAAGAAAATATCAAAGATATGACCATATCGGATAAGGTGCATACCTTAGAATGGCCAAAAATCTTCTAGGATTTTGTCAAAATTGTATTTTCTACCACACAAGTGTCACATCTAGAAGATTCTCCCAAATAATATCATCTTCAAATATCTTCCCAAAAGGCCTATAAAAGGACCCCCTTGGGTGCCCTCAAAACAAGCAAGTGGTGTGTAGGTACATGCTATCAGCACTGTGGTGATCATAGTGCTACCCCTTTGGAGGTGGAGATCTTGGCTACAAGAGAGGTGCTACACTCTCTTCCTTTATGTATCCCATATTCTTTGTATCCATATCTTGTAATATGAGCTTTATTTCGTTTTGAATCTAACTATCTCTTCTTTCCTCTTCTATCTCCCACCCTTTCTATTTCTTCTAATTCCTTCTCTACATTCCCCTTCATTTCCAAACCCTCATCATTTTCCTTCAACTTCTATCCATTGGGAAGTGAGGTTATCTTGCTCCTTGTGTTTATGTATGTGAATGATTGTTGTGTGAATGCTAAGAGGGCAGTGTGAAACACCCGTGTCCTAAGAGCATATATTGTAACAGTGAATGTGCATGTGTATGTGTTACCTGTGTGAATGCTAAGAGGGCAGTGCGAAAAATCCATGTCCTAAGAGAATTTTTTTTTATTTTGTGTGGGATCTAAGAGGGTAGCATGGACCACCGTACCCAAAGGGTGCTCTTTGTGTTGTGTGTGTATGTGTCAAGTTAATGTGTAAAGAGATTAGAACCCTTCCTTTCCATCACATCCATCTCTACTTATGAGCCTGAGTACTAAAGGAGTGTTAGAGGCCATTTCTTTAGTGCCCCTCTCAACATGTATGTATGTATGTATGTATGTATGTATGTATGTATGTATGTATGTATGTATGTATATATGTATGTATGTATTTATGTATGTATGTATGTATGTATGTATTATGCATGTATGTATGTATGTATGTATGTATGTATGTATGTATGTATGTATGTATGTATGTATGTATGTATGTATGTATCTATCTATCTATCTATCTATCTATCTATCTATCTATCTATCTATCTATGCATGTATGCATGTATGCATGTATGCATGTATGCATGTATGTATGTATATATGTATATATGTATGTGTGTATGTATGTATGTATGTATGTATTGTTATCGTTACTCTCCATGTGAAAGGCCAAATGGCCATTGGGCACTTCTTTGTATATGTTCTTTAATAAAACATATAGTGGCTTTGTCAACCACAAAATGTAAGTTCAACCGGATTTCTTGCACCTAAGAAGTCCTTGTTCATGCTCCTTGTGTATTGTGTTTTCTGCATATTCTACAGCCTTTGTGTAGAGTACCGTTTGCGATGCTTGGAGCTCAATGTTTTACTCCCAAGATATCATCGTAGAGCTCTCAAAAAGGAGAATGCATTGTGGTGCATCGATATCAAAATACTTCACTGGTATCAGAGAAGTTTGATGCAAAAGCTTTGTTCCTTTTGTGCGAGCGAAGCGAGCACCCACTTTCCCATCAAAGGCTTATGACTAAGGCAGTGACCAAGGCATAGACCTTGGCATACCTTTTCATCTGAGTGACCGAAGTCAACATCGGTTGTGCATGAGGGAGGACCTCAACAATCAAGGAAGATAGAGGTTCTCGGTACTTCCCGAGAGGTCACCTATCTGAGTACTATTCCTGCTAGAGCTTGCTTAACTATGGCAATCTTTTACCACTAAGCTACACTCTTTTGGTGTTTGAAGAAGGGGAAAGACTAAAGTTCACATCACCTTGAACATTTTTCGGTCCCTCAAAGCTTCATTCTTCGCTTTCAAAAGTTTCAAGAACATCAAGAAGAGTGTTCTTTGTACTTCTCTGAAAATAAGTATTCACCTTTGTAGTTGTGTTTTCAGCCACACTCGTAAAACTATAGGTTTCCCAATAGGTTTCCAGTTGTGGTGCGAGCAGCCACTACAAATTTATGTAGGTTTTTGAACCTAAACAACAGAGTTGATAGACACTTACAGGTGTTGTTGGCTAGTTTTTGGGCTATGCATTCAGCCTTTTAGTATCATTTTACTGCATTTATTGAGCATATATACACTATGTATGCTTTTGTGGATACTCCTCATGTACATCCATGTGGTCAATGATATAGCGGTTATGATTTTTGTATAAAGCCTTTTATGTTTGATAAAGAAGGTCGTGGTGAGGTTTTCTTAACTCGGAGACACCTAGATGTTGGGATCTCTTCGATGATGCAGGTGGAAGGCTTACCCAGCCTCACCATAGGAGATGTATGATAGTTGTTCATGGGTGTTCGATAACCCTAGTTCACTTCTTTCAAGTAATTGATTATATGCAATGGAGTCAATGGTTCACTATGCAGGTAAACATGTTAGTACTTACAATTTTATGAGATTTTGACACTAGTCATATGCTCATCTTGTAAAGGATACTGTGGCAAAGTTTTCTAGATTTTTTGATTTTGTCAACTATACAGTGGTTGATTTACTCCTTGATACACTTATTGGTGTGAGCACATTTATTCTCACATAATCCTTCTGGTTGGTCATTACTGCTCATTAATTCATTTTTTTGGGAAGATTGCTGAATTCTCTCCCAAAATATTACATTTGGTCATCCTTTTTTGAGCCTTAGAGGTGTTTGGACTCTTCTAGATCCATTTTCATTCTATTCAGTTGTCTACCATCATGACATCAGAGGTCTTAGGCACATCTGGTGGATCAGGGTCTAGTGCCAGTGTTCCGAGGAGGAGCTATAACTTGCAGGGCAAAGACCATTTTGAGATTTGCAAATTTGAAGGCACAAAATTTGCTCTATGGAAGAATCAGATTAAAGATATGCTGATTCAAAGGAGGCAATGGAAGCCAGTAAATGGAATCTCAAAGAAGCCTGCTAACATGGATGAAGATGATTGGGATGAGTTAGATGAAATGGCCAGGTCTACTATTTGATTGCATCTGGCAGATAATGTTTATTTTACAATATTAGACTGCGAAAGTGTAGAGGATCTTTGGAAGAAGCTATGCAATACATATGAAAAAGAGACAACATCAAATAAAGTATACCTAATGGGAAAGTTATATGACCTTTGCATGAAGGACACAGATGGTATTGCTGCTCATATAAATGAGTTTGATGCTATATTTTCCCACTTAAAGGCTCAAAAAATGGATATGGATAATGAAACGAAAGCAATCTTATTGTTATGCACCTTGCCATCATCATGGGATACGTTTTGCACAGCTATTAGCAATAATGCACCCGGTGATGAACTGGTCTATGATGACATATGTGCACCTGGTGATGAACTGGTCTATTAGCAATAGTGCTCTCTCTCTCTCTCTCTCTCTCTCTCTCTCTCTCTCTCTCTCTCTCTCTCTCTCTCTCTCTCTCTCTCTCTCTCTCTCTCTCTCTCTCTCTCTCTCTCTCTCTCTCTCTCTCTCTCTCTCTCTCTCTCTCTCTCTCTCTCTCTCTCTCTCTCTCTCTCTCTCTCTCTCTCTCTCTCTCTCTCTCTCTCTCTCTCTCTCTCTCTCTCTCTCTCTCTCTCTCTCTCTCTCTCTCTCTCTCTCTCTCTCTCTCTCTCTCTCTCTCTCTCTCTCTCTCTCTCTCTCTCTCTCTCTCTCTCTCTCTCTCTCTCTCTCTCTCTCTCTCTCTCTCTCTCTCTCTCTCTCTCTCTCTCTCTCTCTCTCTCTCTCTCTCTCTCTCTATATATATATATATATATATATATATATATATATATATATATATATATATATATATATATATATATATATATATATACTAACTCAAAAACCCTAATTTAGAAACACTAATTTTTATATTAGGGTTTTACAATCCCTAATTTAGAAACCCTAATGTAGCCTTTTAGCCATATGATTGAAGTATATGTACTCATTGCCTATATTCCTCTGACCACCTAGTAGAGAGATGTCTCTCCTCCCAACCTTATGCCTCTATATATAGCTACTCGAATCAAAGAGGATCATAATATATATAAAGATACATACACATCATGTCGCTACACATACATAAATATAAAATGATGGAGTAGATGCATTATGCATCATACATACATGCCTATATGCACACATGTATACATATGCATGCATACATATTTACATGTACACATTTACACATATACACATATACATATATACACATCACATATACATGCCTACATGCACACATGTATGCTTATACATGCATACACAATTATAAACACACTTGCATATATTACACAAATGCATATGCATACATACACCTGTGTATACTAACACATGTATACATATATCACACACATGCACACACATACATATACATGAAACACATATATGTGCATACTAACACATGTATACACACATTTTTCATCACAAAATAGCAAATCTTTCAGTTCAGCAGAAAGAGTTTCGCCGTTTTGCGACCAGGCAACAAGGATGAGTCCTCAGAATTTAGTAGGAAAAAAAAAAAACAAAAACACAAAAGTTCTTCAAAATAACAAATCAGTTAAACTGACAGTCAATTCTAAAAAACTTTGCCAAATCCATCAAAACTCTATTCAATAAAATCTTTTAATGTGATAATCAAATCAATATTGGCTTCCTTCATCCATAGTTGCATACAAATACAATCAGCACTCCAGTTCTTCTGTAGTCCAAGCGTTTGTCAGATCTAAAAAAAATGCAGAACACTATATTCTATTCTCCTCCTTCTGCATAGTACAAAGTATAATATATCGAAGATATGATCAAATTTTTCAGATGCATAACACTTGACTGATCAGAACCGTATATTTTAATTGAATATCCAAATAAGAATTAAATTATTAAGCCATCTACCATAAAACTTTGCGCATAAAACTTACGCATCACATTCAGCATCACAATGTAAAACCGTCGCTTTATTCACATGGATTTTCAGCATATCGACTGAGAACATATGACTCTGTAGCTTGCAACGGTTGATGTCAGAATTGGTAGAAAGCGCAAAGCGTTGATGATTTCATTTTTGGAGCACTTCAGAAATACATTATGTGCATCATAAATCAATGGAAGCATAGTTGTTGTTCCTATATGTGCATCTCTTATTGTTTATGATTCTCCAATATTAAAAAACAGCAGAGCGATGGCGTTTGTATATCATTATGGTCCGATCTCCCAGAGCCGCACAGTGAAGATACGCGCATAGATAATCAGAATAATATTACCATGGCAGGGATCAAAATTCTAAGAGAAATGAGGTTAATGGATTTTATCATATTTGTACTTTGGCTTATAAACGTTAGGAAACATATCATGAAAACTGAAACAAAGAGGTGTGTGAGGTGGAGCTTTAGGTCTTAGTGCATATAACGATGTCAGGTATGAATTCACAACATCAACTGTATGAGGATGGTGTCAGAGATCACCATAGAATAAGTGGAATGTCATTGCCAGCAATTCTCAGCAATCAAAACAAAATCTCAAGGAGTGATGCAAAATCATCATCATACCTTAATTTATCTGAGCAATATTTCGAAAACTGGAGTGTCGCCAGGGCATTCAACAGCCTCCAAAACAGATGTCAGCACAAATAGAAGGTTAGAGCGTATGTATTGGCCTCTACAGTGCTGCCTCCACGCAAAATCTCCTTCCTCAAATCAAGTAAAAGGCTTCCCTTTGCTATGAGATGTTCTGCGAATACTTTCTATAGCAGATATTCGCTATCAGCGTCCTCCTCAGCTTCAATCACTTTTGTCAATTTATAATACCTCCTTTGTATCTTTGATGATCAGTGACTTGAAAGAAGAGTTCAATGCCAGAATTCCCCCTTTGTCAGAGATGATTCCTCTTGAATTTGACCTCAACCTCCTCTACTCTGCATGTTTTCCGCTCCGATCCTTCAGTTCCACCAAAATCTTTTTCTGCAAGTTGCACCCCCATTAATACCTTTCTCCTCTCTGAAATGGTCTGCGCCCCCCCCCCCACCCTTCTCTGCCTGTATGCCCTAATGTTTCAGCCCCTGGTTTATTAATCCACATAATTGTAAAGTAATCACGTGTGATCATAAGATATTACAACATAAAACCAAAACTACCGATGGTTGCAGATTACAAAAATCATCCTTTAGAAATCATTCCCATAGCTCTAGATGTATGAATCCTCCCTTTTGAACGTCTGCATGAGTCCTTCCTCCTTTTTCTATCCATCGATCTGCCATGAGTTAAGGATGCCGGTTCCCCTCTCTTCTGAATTTGACGATACTATTACGTGCATGAAGGACAGGCATTGAAGGGAGGTTGTGAGATCCACATCATAAGAAACTTCCTCTCCTCCTCCAAACAACAGCGCTCCCCTTTCGTCGTGATCAGAGTGAGAAAGAACTCCCGCCTCCACCTATGTGCGCACAGTCCTTCCAAAAATCCTTCCTCCTTCTCGGATGGTTTCTTTGCCATATATGATCACGAAAATAGGCCTTCCTCTCTTCCCCCTCTAGCCATCCGAATCTCTCCGCACTTTATACACTTGAACGAGATCTTTGAACTTCTCTGGATCCTCCTCTTCTGCCATGTACGTCAGATGATCTCATTATCATCGTTGTATTGCAAACTCCCTCTTTTCTTTAGTGTGCTCCGCCACCATGCATATGATGCCACCAAACTTTCCCGCCATTCAACCATCAGTTGGACTCACTCTCCTCAGTCATTTGCTTGCATGACAATGAACATATACTTGAGAAGGGTAGCAAGAACAATGCATAAGTAATGAGAGCAAATTAAGCTCCAATAATGTCCTATTTATTTGCAAGTTCTTTCGGAAAAATACTTTAATACACATTGAAGTTCCAAGGTCTTCATAAACAACCGCCATACTTTGGAATGCATAGCGAATAGTAGCAAATGCTGGTACAATCTGATTTTTTTGAAGTTGAGTGTTAGCTTTTCTTTTTGATTTCACATCATGCTCCAAACAGATTCGAGAGCGAAATATGGAGATAAAATCTCCACGACAACGTGTACGAGGTATATTAGCATTATGAGTTTGAGAATTATTATCATCATCATCATCGAGAAAGTATTCGTGTATATCAACAATTATTTGATTTTGTATATTGTTTTAAAATAAAATAATGACATTAATTTATAGAAAAAATACATAACCAAGCATTATCATGTTGACCAAGTGGTGGTGCACACTCAAACATACCATACTCTATCTCATGTTCAACACATTCCAATCATGGTCTTTGATACGTGCCATAGCAAGAGTTACACCAAGAATATGATCTTGGTAGTAAAATTCATCATAATTCCTATCAGAGGACACATGTGAAGTTGTTGCATGGGTAGGAGATGGTGGAGTGCCCTCTCATTGATCAGAATCTGATTATAACAAGAAAAAAACATATATCAGTTATGTATCTATCAAATATATTTAAAATTAAAAGTTTTTTATACTTACAGTATATAGTCCATTCATGATTAGGAGACAGTGGTGGAGTTCCATCTGATTGATCAAAACCTACAAATAATGGTATTAGATATTAATAGTCTGATTATTTACATACATAAATATTCACATATACACATTTACACATACACAGATATTCACATATACACAAATACACATTGTTGTGGGATAAATGCATGTATTTTGTATGAATGTGTGTATATGCATGCATATGTATGTGTGTATGTATATATGTGGATATGTATATGTGTGTTTATGTTATATGTATGTATATGTGTATATGTATGCATGTATGTATGTGTATATGTTTGCATGTATATGTGTATGTGGGTATGTGTATGTGTGTGTATGTATGTATGTATAAGTGTATGTATATATGTTTATGTGTGCATGTATTTTGTATGTATGTATGCATGTATGTGTGTGTGGATATGTGCATGTGTGTGCATGTATGTATAAGTGTATGTGTGTATGTATGTTTATGGGTGCATGTACATACATACATATATATATATATATATATATATATATATATATATATATATATATATATATATATATATATATATATATATATATGTGTGTGTGTGTGTGTGTGTGTGTGTGTGTGTGTGTGTGTGTGTGTGTATATCTATATATATAAATTGCTATAAATATGTATATAAATATATATATAGTAAGTATACAGTAATATAAATATGTATATAAATATATATATAGGCATATATATATATATATATAAATATGTATATAAATATATATATAGCCATATATATATATATATATATATATATATATATATATATATATATATATATATATATATATATATGTGTGTGTGTGTGTGTGTGTGTGTATGTATATATATGTGTGTGTGTGTGTGTGTGCATGTGTGTGTGAGTATGTGTATGTGTGTGTGTAGTAAGTAAGTATGTATGTATGTATGTATATATGTATGTATGTATGCATGTATGTATGTATAAGTGTATGTATATGTGTATGCGCATGCTATATGTGTGTATATATGTGTATGTATTCTGATTCTTTTTTTCTATTTGAGATTAAAAAAACAGGAGATGTTGTATGCTGGAAAAAAAAAAGAGGAGACCTAACATAGCACCTGAGACATGGCAGTTTTTTTGTAGACAGCTACGTCTTCAGGAGTCATTTCCTCAATAGAAGGTATACAAATTAATAGTTTATATTTATAATTCTCATATGTTTTATTAACTTTTTACATTTAATTTATGTATTTCTTTTCTAGTTGAATAAACAAGCTGCTGCAAAGAAGAGAGTTGAGTCGGGCCACACATCTCACTTAGGCCAAATGGGCAAACATGGTTTTGTAGCTACATTTGTAAGTATACGTGTTATTGTAAGTATATTTTTTATTTGAGTTAAAATGCAAGAAACTAATCTTTTTTATTTGTTTCAATGCACGGAAAGGATTATGGTTGATATCCTACGAAACATGAGATCGAGTACGCTACACATTTTGGATATTGACATTTGAGCGAGTATATGCGAGATCTTCTGGATGTGTTTGTGAGTACTATTAAATTTTGATATAATTATTTTATTTTTATGGATGTTTTGTATGTGTTACTTATTTATGTTTGTTATATGTAATGCAATCATCACAGAGTGATCACACAGATACATCAGATCATGTGGATGATCGTGATGATGACGATGAGGATGATGATGATGATTATTATTATTATTATTATTATTATTATTATTATTATTATTATTTAGATTCTTGATTATGACATTGATATGTGTGTGTATATATATATATATATATATATATATATATAATCTATATATTGTTCATTTCAGTTATGTTTTGAATTGTGTGTATGGTATTAAGTAATGAAAATTCTTGTTCTATTGATTTTTATCATTCTTTATATTTAGCATGTGTTTTATTACTTTAATTATATAATTCATTCATATTTATGTGTGCTTGTGTGTATATAAAATGTATATATGCACTTGTAGGTATATATCTATATTTGTGTGAGTGTGTCTATATGCATGTACATTTATGTATCTATGTATATATATGTGCATGTATGTATCTGCATATGTATATGTGTATATGCATGTATCTGCATGTGCATGTGTAAGTGTATGTGCGTATGTATGTGTATGTGTATGTGCATGTGCATGTGCATGTGGCTGTGTGTATATGTATGTATGTGCATGTATATATGTAAGTGTATGTGTATATGTGTGTATGTGCATGTATATGTGTCTATATGTATCTATGTGCATGTGAATGTGTGTATATGTATGTATGTGCATGTGTATGTGTGTGTATGTGTGTATGTGTGTATGTATGTGCATGTATATGTGTGTATGTGTGTGTAAATGTATGTATGTACACATGTATATGTGTATATGCATGTATGTGCATGTGCATGTGTAAGTGTATATGCATATGTATGTGTATGTGCATGTGCATGTGCATCTATATGTGTGTCTATATTTATGTATGTGCATGGGCATGTGTAAGTTATATGTGTATGTATGTGTATGTGTATGTGCATGTGTATGTGTGTGTATATGTATGTATGTGCATGTATATGTGTAAGTGTATGTGTATATGTGTCTATGTGCATGTATATGTGTATATATTTGTATGTGCATGGGTTCGTATGTGCATATGTGTGTGTACGTATGTGTATATATGTGTATGTGTGTATACGTACGTATGTGTATGTGTATAAACATATACGAGTGTATGTACATGCATGTGTATATGTATGAAACATGTGTGTGCATGTGGATGCATTTCCATTTACATCCATGTGTATATGCATGCATGTGAATGTGCGTGCATGTGGATGTGCATATACATGTATTTAAGTATGTGTTAATGTGTGTATGTGTATGTATATATGCAATAATGCATGCATGCAAGTCTTTTTATGTGTTTGTAGAAATGTTTGTACATATGCATGTGTATGTGTGTTTATGTGTAAGTGTATGTGCACATGTATGTGTGTGTATGTGCATGTGTATATGTGTATATGTGTATATGTGTGAACTTTCATCTTCATGTATAAGTGTATATGTGCATATTAATAAGTGTGAGTATGCTAATTAATGAAAATAACACAATTCAAATGATATACAAAGAATGGAAATTGTACTTACAATAGCTAGCCATATTTTTTGCTTGGTTAACTTCTTGAATAACCTACAATAGGGAGAGAGAGAGAGAGAGATAATTCAAACAGAGAAAGAGGTAGAGAGAGAGAAACAGAGAGAGACAGAGACAATAAGATAGAGATTAGACAAAACAACGATTCAGTAAGCAATTGTCTCAGCTCCTAAGCGTAACACAATTGTGAAGGTTGGAGAGCTCTTTGATCAAATGCATGTAGATGCCGATCGAAGAGCCTCCAACTTTTTTTTTTTGTCAAAACCCATCGTGTAACTGATGCTAAAGCATCATAAGCTCTTGTCTAGATAGCATCACATAAGTGATGTTTATTATCATTGCTTATGCAATGCAAATTAGCATCGCTTATGCAATGCAAATTAGCATCGCTTATGCCATGCTTTTTTATATCGTCGCTTTAGCGATGCTCAATGTAATCGTCACATATCCCGTCATGCCACACATCGATAAAAATGTCAAAGTTTTTTTCGTTTAACTGATGTTATGTGCTCGATGCTTGTTGTGATGCTTTATGTAAGTTTATAGCAATGAAATTTTGACGTGTTAATTGTCACTATGCACCTGTATTCCTTGTAGTGTTTTCTATTGTACACTCTTTGAGTCTCAAGAAAGTTGAAATTTTATCTCCCCTTCTAACTTTTCCTCAGTGCTTCATGTTTGATCACATTCCAAAAGTAAGCGGAGTAGCCAATAGCTTCTGCTAAAAAATCTTCTTTGTAACTTTGGTTGATCCAGTGTTAGGGATCTAAAAACTTGTGTCCACATAGAGGCACTCTTTGTTCAAGAGAAGAAAGAGGTGATTGATGTCCTCCCATCCTCCACATCATCTTTTGCACCACTAAAAAATGCCACAGATTCTAGTGGCATGCTTGTATTGTTCCATATCCCTTGGTGGAGACGTTGCCATAAGCGGAATGCCTTCTTGCTTTCCATCAATTCATTATCTGCATTCATTTAATGCACGACTTCTTGTTGAGATTGTGGTGCACCTTTGGATTTATTTTGAGCCTTTGGATGCCTTCTAGATTGTTACCATTTCTCCACTTAAATAAAATGTGGATGTGGAATCTGTTGACTGATGAGTAGGTGCATCGTTGACACATCCCAAGCACTAGCTCTACATCTAAGCAAACAAAACTCATTAAATTCTAGCAACTGGATCAGATGAAGATCCCCAAACCTAATCCAATCTTTCATTTATTGGTTCCAAAAATACTTCTAGTATCAAAAAACTTTTGACCAAAAATTTTGGCTTTCTAAATATCTACATCCTTAACAACATCGAACTCAACAATAGGGAATTAAATAGAATCCTTCTATTGGATATCGACTACCTACTCCCAATTATTGTTCATAATGTAGTGAGGCTTCATCTTATTCCAAGACCTCCATAGCAAGGTGAAAATACCAAATTCTTTGGGGATCATCAAGATTCCAAAAAAAAATGACCATGATGCGATTAATTTGTTCCATAAGGTATTCTTGGAAGTCACAGATTTAGGTTTTTGTTTAATCAGCTTAGGACAAGTATCTAGATTTTTCATTCAAGATTTAATCATCCATTTTTTTGAGAGGTTGTTCTCCATGGACCCAACATAACGAATTACCTGACCATCCACTTGTTTGGGGCTACAACAAATACTCCACTTAATTTTAGAAACATCTGCTATTACAGTCTCCCCTCCATAGGAACTTTCTACATGCTCTTTCCAACTTTGCTCACTCATTGTCATTTGGTCTACAACAAGACAAGAACTAAATGATGAAGGAAATTAGGAAGGAATAGATCACAATCACGTTTGCAACCATGTTCAATTGCATTCATTTATGATATTGAACCTTGGTTTGATTCTACCAAGAACATGGTCTCATCTTTGACTTATCAAAGTCTAAAATCCCAATAGCATCTTTGGAAAATGGAAGATTTGGCCAAGCACTAATACTTTGCATCCTTGGTCCACAAGAAACTAAGGTTGGGGATACACCATGGTCTTTAAATCCATATTTTCTTGGTTTATGTTGGAGCTGGAGAATGTGTAAAATATATCAAGGCATTTCTAGAAGAGGAATGCACTATTAGGATAATTCTAGGGAAAAGCATTGATGTCCTCCATGAGAAGTCTGAGCACTAATTGCTTGTTGCCTTGCAAAAGGGAGATCCCTCTCATTTGACAAGTCTACATGATTCTATAACCAAACAATTGAGGCCATTTTAAGGAATAAAAAAATAACAAAGGGGCCAAAATGTAGCGGTACATGATGGACCTCTTGCAAGCTATAGTTGAGGAGATTTGGACACTCATATTGATCCAAATCGAGTTCTTCCACATGAGAATCAAAATTATCGTTATAGAATTTGATACAAAGCCCAAATCCTTGAGGAGTTGCAAGATCAAGTCCCACATTAACCTATCATAAATCATAGATAAAAAGTGAATGTTCTTAAAAAAGGATCTTAAATGTATGCCCTTTGTACATAATGATAATTTAAATAGAGAAAGTGAAATAGGGATAGAGAGAGAGATAGAAGGATTTAAGAATCTATCTATCTTTGTCATAATATTCATGCATAAGAGTTTGTAAGTGATGGGCATTCTCTTTCCTTGTACATCTATGAATATTTGGCCCAATTTCCTACACATATTTTTCTTTATAAGAATTTATGTTATTATATTAAGAAAAGTTTCAAAAATCATCAAGAGAAAACATGTTTCATATTTCTTATCCTTATGTTTTCCAAATTGCATTTATTTCTCTAACAAACCCTAACTCATATCAATCTGTTTAGGAAATATTAGAGTGATTTGATGGTCTTTCACTAGATTAACTAGAGAATTTAGAACACATTCTTGATATACACTTTTGAGATAAGGTTTGAATTTGCAATCTTTAAATTCTTCTACTAGGGAAGGTTAACATATTCCTAATGTTCTGAAGAAAATTTGACTTCCTAATGAATTCATACACTTTTACATAAATACTCTATATAAAAGAAAACTTGTATATTTTTTCTACTTGAAGCATGTGCAATATCATGGAGTCAACACTTTGAAATTTAGCTAATCGATTAATAACTATATACGCTATCGTTTTATTAGTTAGTAATGCATTTCATAAACTTTAAAGTTCAAGCATGGACCTTTTTTGGAACATGGTTGTACCCTTCATCTATGATTTTTTTCTTATAAATTAAGTTTTTCATGTGTTCTAAAGGTCAATTACTTCTTCTTAAGTATATGTTATCTTTTTCATTTATTCATTTCTCTATAAAAGTTCACATTTCTATTTCCTACATATGACTTTATTGTACCTTACTAACATCTAGTCTTCATAGTGAAGCCTTGGTGTGGCACAATATGTTGTAGTGTTGATCATGGCCTTTTGATTGTATTCTAAAGTCCCCTAGACTATGAATCCATTCTTTGAAAGTTTTTCCAATTTCATAAATCTATTCTTCACGTTGATTGATATGTATAATAGGATAGCGTTGTGAAGAGGTGATAGTAGTATACTGAGAAATGAGATTATGTTGGCAAACTCCTACTGAACAACAACCTAAAAAACTTCATAGACATTTAGTACATCCCTTAAGCTTCCACAATATGCATTGAAATCACATAAGTCCTTTGGAGCATCGTTCACAAACTTTTGGGTCAAAACAGATGAGTTTGAAGTTCAAGAAGCTTGAGAAACTTTCTCTTTTTGGAGGAGAAGCTCTTAGAAATATGCGAAGTGCTCACAGCCTGGTAGAAATTATCCAAAGATATTTTCTAGAATTTGAACTAAATTGTTAAGCTAACCAAAGAAAATTATTTCATGAATTTAGACTCACCATGCACTGAGCTATAATTATGAGACATTTGGGGGGTCACCCCAACTTTTGAGGGAGATGAGGATGTGCAGACATAGTCACATATAATCACTCATAACTTGAAATCTACATATCCAATGTTGATGAAACATTTTAAGCATTCTCTCAATACTTTAGCTAAGTTATATAATCAATGGATTGGTCATTGAGTACCTACACACTAAGAAATGACTCTAAGAAGATTCTAGAGTTGCACAAGGTATTGTAGCAATAGATAGATGATGACAAGCCAATAGAAATGAATCATAACGTGTATGGATAGTGCACATATGGTACACAGGATTTGTGGAAGAATTCTCTCACTTCAAGATATTATAATGTATACTCAAAATATCAACTACAATCACTTTATATTGTTCTAGTAACTTGTAACTAGAAGTGTTGTGTTTATATACACCTTTTGATTTTGATGGTGCTTAGATATTCTACATAAAAGGTACTCCTAATATCTAGGAGCAATTTGGAAATTTTTATTCAAAAGAAAATTCATGGCTTTTGGCTCCCTTCAATCACAAGATTTTCTCCATATCTTGCTTTTAGAATTGACTGAGACAAACTCAAATCTTTAACCTTTGAAGTATTCAAACCATATGTTTATGCTAAACAATAAAAGAGAAATCCTATGAGTATTGAACAAGCTCTTAGGCTTTCTCCTTGCACGAATAGCTCCCCCTCAAGCGTATGATGCTTGAGTCTTCTTCTTCAAGGCTTCTTGTAATCCAATCATAGCTTTGAACCTATCCAACTTAACTTTATCTAATACCTTAATCATCATGTCTGCACATTTTTGGTGATTAAATACATATGACAACTCAATTTCTTTACTTGTGATATGTTCTCCGACACAATGATGGTGCACTTCTATGTATTTAGTCTGGCATGGTAGATTGGGTTAGTTATAGGATTTAATGAACTAATGTTGTCCCCAAAAATGTGAGGAGTACAGAGCTTGAGAACTAAATCAAACAAAAGGTCTTGATCCACATCGCTTCCTGAGTTGCATTGGCTAGTCCTCTGTATTCAGCTTCAACTGGTGAGAATGCAATGGTAGGTTTCTTCTTTGAAGACCATGAGATAAGTTTTGTATCTACAAATTTTATATATCCTGGTGTACTTCTCCTATCATCTTTAGAACCTTCCCAATCTACATAACATATGAATTTAATATCTATATCACATGTGTATGGGTAATACAAACCTTTATTGATAGTTCCCTTCAAGTATTTGAGTATCTTCTTAGCTCGCTCCATGTGAGGTTTCTTAGGAGTGTGCATAAATTGACTTAGGACACTTACACTATAGAAAATGTCAACTTTTGTCAATGTGGCATAGTTCAAACTACCCAATAAACTTTGATAACTAGTTATGTATTCAATTTTCTCTCCTTCAAATAACTTAATTAGCTTCTGATTCATCTCCATGGGTGCACCTACAACCTTTGAGTTCTCCATCTTGAACTTAATAAGCATACTTCCTTTGAGTTAGATACATATCCTTTTTTGTATACACTATTTCCAATCCTAGGAAGTATGTGAGTTGCCCTAGGTCACTAATTTTGAATTCTTCTTTCATTTGAAGCTTGATCCTCCTTATGGCTTTAGCATCATTACATGTTATTATTGTATCATCAACATATGTTACTGTTACTATCCATGTGAAAGTCCAAATGGTCACTGGACACTGTTGGAGATAGACGTCTGCGGAAGCACGCGAACAGCACAAGGAAGAAGAAGAAGAAGCTTGGAGCACAAACACACAATACTGAATGTATTACTAGAGAATGTACAAAGATAAGTGGCCCATTAGGGCAATAGACGTATATACAAGACGGGGGAAAAAAACCTCCTAAAGAGGGAAAAAAGTGCCCCGACGGTCTTAGCGTGTTCACACACATCACTACCTAAATATATCAACAAATCCCCCCTGGGAGTGATGCGGTGAACAAGGAGATGGCACTCATGTATAAGGAAGTGCCAAGCTATGTGGAAATCACTCCACAAAAGGAAGTAAGCCCAAAGCTTTGCAGAAAGCTTCAAACTTCTCCCTAGGCAGAGCCTTCGTGAAAAGTTCTGCAATGTTCCCCTGTGTGGGCACATATGCCAAGCTGATCTCCCTAGCAGAGAACCTCTCCCTGACATAGTGATAATGCACCTCAATGTGCTTAGTGTGAGCATGGAACACAGGGTTCCTCGCAACTGCCAATGCGCTCTGACTGTCAGTGAAGATGGTGGTGGCAGAACACTTGGCCAACACCCAAATCAGCCATAAGGCGTCTGAGCCACACACACTCAACAATCGCTGTGAAAGCTTCCCTATGCTCAGCCTCACAACTGGAAGTGGCCATAGTAGGCTGCTTCTTGCTCAACCAAGATATACATGAGCTACCAAGCATGAAGCAAAAACCACTGGTGGACACACGAGTGTCATAGCAACCAACCCAATCTGAGTCAGAAAAAGCATGCAAATCTGGCAGTAGTGATCCCCCCTTGGGATAAAACAACCCAAGTATCCGAGTACCACTCAAGTAGCGAAAGATGCGCTTAACCGCCTTCCAAAGCATGACTCCTGGGCAATGCATAAACCTGCTCATCTGTGAGACAGCAAACTGAATATTTGGCTGAGCAATGCATAAGTAAATCAAGCATCCAACAGCCTACTGATAGAGAACAGCATCAAATGCATCTCCAGCATCATGAAGACTCAATCGTAAACCTGTCTCCATAGGAGTGGCAATAGGCTTTGTTGAAGCTCAAGGTCAAGGACAAAGCATGAAAGTGCATCAAGGAAGTGGACACACAAGAACAAGGAGCAAGTAGGGAGCTCCAAGAAGCACCTGTCAAATTTTCAGAAGAAATCCCTATATAAATAGTGATTTTCATCACTAAAAATCATTGTAAATACCATTTTCCATTTTTGTAACTCCATTTTGTTCAAGCCGAGGAGTCCTCGAGCTTGAAGAGTATTAGAACTACCATCCTACCGAGTTTCATAATTTTAAGACTCCGTTTGAGCCCCCAAATAAGCCCTGGAACCTATTTTTTAACTAGGCCGGACACTAGGTCTGGACAGGGCCAAAACCACTCAAAAAACTATAAAAAGGGCTGGAGAGTTCATTTTAGAGGTTAGCTTGTTGTAGATTTCAGCTTTGTAAGAGAGCTCCTGTATAATCGAAGATCTTCCATTGTTCCACTCTTTGCTCTTACTTTGTGCACGTGTGTGTGTATGTGTGTGCATGCTTGTGTGCTTTCACTCACGCACTTGTGCTATCACTTGCTCACGGTCTTCATACCGGTCCTCACGTCTCCACGGATTGACATTTATGAGGTGTATCTCCTCACGTTGGTACTCACCATTGTGCTAGAGTGACACCAAATTTGGCGCCGTTGCCGGGGAGAGAGCTTGGAGGACAAGCGTGTGACGGTAAGACGTAGAGTAGCGATGTTGGAAGGTAAAAAAATCACCATTTTCAGTTCAGTTTCTGAGTTTTTCTCCTTCTTCATCTTCATCATTATCACCATCTTCTTCCCTCTTCATATTCTCTGATTTTTTCAATTTTCACCACTACATTTACTCGTTTTTTACTCGTGGATGTGAGAAACAAGCTTAGGAGGAGCTGAGAACCAAAAGTGCCGAAGAAAATCACTTGAAACAACTCTCAAAAACACCAAAATCTGGGCGACAGTATCGCGGCGTGAGAGGAACAGCGTTTGGTATCGCGCAGGTGGTATCGCCGGTTTGGAGATATATTTTGCATCTACAGGCTAATAGGAGTGACAAGGAGGGCACAAGGTACACATATCTGCAAAAATTTTTGAATTTGGGTGTGAAAATCTCCAAGTATCGTGTCCGGTTGAGATTTGGTATCGCGATACCAGAACTCCCGTGTATCGCGATACTTGTCGAGGTATCGTATCGTGCATGCCCACTTGAGGTATCGCGATACCATTCTGGTATCGTATCGTCAAGTGCTGGTATCGCGATCATCGTCGCCCCAGTGGTATCGTATCGTGCCATTCTTGGTATCGTATCGTTGACCGTGCAGTATCGTATCATCGGCCAAGTTTGTATCGTATCGCCTCTAATTTCAATATCATATCGTTGACTGAGTGGTATCGTATCGTGAGGTGGATTGGTATCGTATCGTGGGCCAACCAAGTATCGTATCGTGGGCTATCCTAATATCGTATCGCGTAAAATTTTTGGTATCGTATCGTTCGTCACCTTGGTATCGTATCGCCCACCTAGTGGTATCGTATCGTGAGGTTGGTATCGTATCGTGCAAATTAGAGATATCGTATCGTGACCACTTTCAGTATCGTATCGTCTAAGAGAGCAGTATCATATCGTGGAAGTTGGTATCGCCTTGGTGGTATCGTATCGTCTAAGGTGGTATCGTCTGAAGGGGTATCGTGTAAAACAAAGGTATCGTATCGTAGAAAATTTGGTATCGTATCGCCTGTCCTGAGCTCCCAGAGAGATCCTGTTTCCCTGTTTTAACCCCAGAACCCTGAACTGGCATAACTTTCTCATACGAAATCCGTTGTGGAGGTGATCGCAATCCGGGTGGATCGGGTCCGGTCGTGGCACACACAGGGTGTATGAAGCTAATGAATGTTGGATGGTTTAAGGACATGAAAGTGAAATTAATGTTGAGTATGGAGAAGAGAGAGATGTTGAAATGATTATGGGAATGGGAAAGTAGGAGTGCAAGTTAGATTTATGAACATGAATGATAAGAATGAAAGAGAACCATACACACGAATCAAATTTGGAAGGAAGCAGGAGCTTCTTAAACACTTCCTAATTCTAATCCATATGCATAGTCATCTTTGGATGATATGTATGCATGACGTGAATAGATGGAATCCTTACACATAAACCAGTTTCGAAAGGAAGAATGGTCCAATAATATTGGAGCTTCTTATACACTTTCAGAAACTAATCAATATGTATGGGTATGTATGGATTATATGCATGCAAGTGAATTATGCAAGTGAATTAGTCACAAGCTCAAAGAAACATCCTTACTGGTTCAACGCAATACTGCGGAGCCTTCTCACACATAGAAGAAATAGAAGACATGTAAAAATACTTAAGAGACTGAGAGAGGAGACAAGAGACAAGTGACAAGTGACATGAATTAAAAGGATTTGAATTAAGATACATGTATAAGATCGTCGTGGTACGTCAAGCTAGGCAGTCTACTGATCAAAGGTGGTTCCGACCCTCAAACCATGACAGTTCAACCGAATGTCACACGTAAGAAGGTGAGTTCCACTCCAGTGACCCTATGTATGTCTAGGCTCGTAACGTCTAACTAAAGAAGTCTAAGACTCATTAAAATCAGCTCTAACTCACTCACACGCTCCACCGAGGGTGAGTCAAGATAGAGATGCTCGTTTCAAGAGCCTATCCTAGATTGGAGTTCTAACTTAAATTTGAAACTAGGTACTATACTCATACTAGCTCACCTTGGATCCTCACTCGCTCAACCGAGGGTGATCGTCTCAAGGAAACTGTAAGCTAGCATGAGCCCTATGGATGCCTAACAATGATGCTCTAGGAGTTTGGAGGGGGGTTTATATAGTTTTTTGAATGAATTTGGGCCCTTGGATCTAGAGAAATCAACTCTCAACTCTAGGATCACTACTTTCGATTACAACCATTTGATTAATCAAATCAATGGCTTGGAATTATTCTTTCTATCAAATCTAGTGTAAAGGAGTGAAATTTAGGCGCCTTCATTCTCCACCATTGGATCTAGGGATGATCTGGACCGTCGGATCAGTGTTGACATCAGTTTGGATAAGATAAGCTACTATTTTTGGAGAAAAGCTGCATTATTGATCTTTGATTGTCAAAAATTGTCTTCTTTTATGGAAAAACTTGTGGATCCTCCTTCCTTTATGCTTTAGTGCATCTCCACCCTTGAATATGAGCTCATCTTGACTGTACAACATGGTTCAATCATATTTTGACATGTGGTGGCCCTTCAACCCTTCAATTTGCTTAAACTAGAAAACTGCGGTGATCCTGAAAACTGGACTTTGTACTCTTTGACCCTCCAAATAGGCTTTGATGAAGATGAAACTTTGTAGGACTATGTTTCCAAAGATCTCCTTCAGGAATATGCAGAAAAAACTCCCATCTGAATCTCCCTTGTACAAGTTTGACTACATTTGGAAGCTTGCAAGGTGGCATTAAGGTCTCTAGGAAGCTCTGATAGCCTTGAAAATTTGTACAAATATGTAGCTACATATGATCTTTATACATGCCAAACCATATGGCTAACATAAATTTCCATACAAGAATTTGTAGGGTCAAACTAGAAAAATTACATTTTTACAAAATGAACATAGCATATCAATGTGCTACAAAATCCATTTTCTGCTGAAATTTGGGCTATAGACTGCCTTTGACAATCTTTACAAGTATATGAATTTTCATCTAATTTGGTGACAATGAAATTTTTACCCTAATTTCCCAACTTTGACCAGCTTTGACCAGCTTTGACTGCTACCATGGACTTTCTTGATTTCTTTGAAACTTTGTATGTGAGCTTCCTTTGACATCCTTGATGCATCCTGGACTTCTCGGGGAATTCCGGCTACCTTCACCAAATATGTTTTTTGTAGGCCCTCACAAGTGAGAGAGGAGAGAAAATCTCGACGACATTCGCCCCCACTAAACCTGCGATTCCTCCGGAAGCGCCACTCTAGCATCTGTGAAAAACAAAATGTTCCAGGCGTCAAATTCTTTTATAGGAAACATAAGAAACATGGAAGGAAAATTGATTATATGCATGAATAAGTAGGTAACGAGACATGAAGCAAAATTTGCATGAAAGAAAGAATTGAAACAGGCAACATGAATATGCATGAACAAATAGGCAACATATATGCAAATGAACAAGCAACATTGGCAACAAGAAAGAAAAAAAACAAGCATCAATATGAAGTGGAAGTGGATGTATTGAGTCATTTTAAGCATGAGTTCCTCTCATCTTGAAGAAAATTTAGTACCTTTTTCATAAAGCAATCTACCTTAAATATGATTATAAACAAAGATTTAGGATTTTCAAGAGACATCTTTCATCTTTAGCTTATTTTAGATCAACTCCTTTCCTACATAAATATGAATATGCTCTTTCTCTAATAACATGCAAGGAAATCTAACTAAACTCCACTAATGCATAAATCTGCCTATATAGCCCATGATTTATTCTACTATGCCTCTTTATCCTCCTTTGGCTTGCTCTTTTTTTTTTTTTTTTGATGATGATGATGATTCGGCAACTTTATGGTTACGATCACTTTTTTTTGGGATGGAAGAAAGTGTAAACTTCTTAGTAACATGTAGCAACTTTTTTTTTTTTTGACGGGGAAAAATTAAACCCCGATACAAGGTACAACCATTTTTTATGACGGAGAATAGTCGTTTAAACTCCGATACAAGTGCTGTGAGATGGACTAAGGATGTAGAAACATGCAATAGCAAGAGCTAGGATTTCAACAATTATGCTTTCGATACAGGATACATATGCATGTTTATATATGAAAGTCATGTCACTAGAATAAACCTCCAAATCTACATGCCCTATCTTTCCACAATCCTAGATTATAATCAATTTCTTAGTAGATAAATTACTACTTAAGATACAATTTTACACAAGTAGAGAAATCATCATCTGCTCTTTTTTACTCAAGTGATGTGGATATGCAATGCAATGCAAAGACTGAAAAAAAACATGCATGAAACAAGCATGGAAAAAAAAAAAGAATGAACTTGAAAAATTAATGATATTTTTATATTTTTTTTTATTTTTTTCCCTTTTTTTATTTATATATATTTTTATTTATAACATGGATACTCCTGTTTATGAATCGGCCTCATTGTTGTCATCCTCTTCAATGTCCTCATCCAAAATGTACTCGTCATTATTACGCTTCTTGAATAACTTTATCCTTTTACCTGCAATCAAAGTTTTTAGTGCAACACCATTTAATTCACAAAGAGCATACGTACCATTGTTCTTGACTTTTGATACAATGTATGGCCCAAACCACCGTTGAGTGAGCTTTTTGCATGCATCATATTGAGAGTCAAATGTACTATCATAAATGAGCACTCAATCTCCTACTTCAATTGGCTTAGGACGCAATCGATGAGTTTTATCAAAATAATGGTTGTTCTTGATTCTAGATTCTCTTAATTTTTCAACGGCATCATCAAGTCTTAATTTACCTTGTTCTAACTGTTTAATGTGCAAACTCAAAAAATCATCAGTAGACATGTTTTCAGACCAAGGCAAATTTGACCATGCAGAAATATGAGACTGAATTGGAAACAATGGTTTTTGACAGTACATGAGTTCAGCGGGCATATATCCAGTAGTACGTGTGCACGTCATTCTATCTGCCCAAAGTGCAAAAGGTAAGAATCTAGGCCATTGTTTGATGTCACCGTTACATGCTTTAGATATGGCTTTCACAATAGGTGGATGCCCTCTCTCTATTTTACCATTGGCCTCTGGATTATATGCAGTAGTAAGAGACAAACGAATACCGTGATGATCAAAGAACTCTTTAGCTTCTCTCGCATTTAACTCTCCACGATCGGCAACTACTTTCTCTATGTACCCAAAGCGACTTATGACATCTTCAAGCAAGAATTTGCAAACATTGTAAGTGGACTTAGATCGTAGTGCACGTCCCTCTACATGATTAGTTAATTCTTCTCTTGCAAGTACAATGTAACGCATTTTGTCGATACCTTTAGGCATAGTTACAAGATCTACTACCCACTTGTAGTGAATACAAGGTGGATAAGTAGGATGCAACGGATCTCTATGTTTGACTGATGAATGAAGTTGACAAGTAGAACATGTAGAAACATAGCTACTAATGTCAACATACATCTTTTTCATAGGTTCCAAAAAATCCTTTATGACCTGCCCATAATGTCTCATGAATTTCCTTCATTACTGCAATTGAAGACCTCTCTTTCCTAGGACTCGTTGTGGATTCTTAACCTTACCCTTAGCATGTCTCCAAAGATAACCATTACATAGGAAAAAGTTATAAGCTCGTTTCCTAATGTTACGGAATCTATTCTTAGTCCAGTTAGGTAATGGTTGTAGTGTACTCAGATACTTTCCTATGTCTCTCCATTCATTTTCGTACTCAGACTCATGAAATTTCTCATACTCATATATATGTGGAACATAGTCAACTAAGTTCACATTCTTTATTAGATCATTTTCAAGATCATCATCAAATCTAGCTCTCGATAACATATCAGCAACTGAGTTTGACTTACCTGAAATATGAACTAACTCAAGATTTATGAACTTAATATATGAGATCCATCTAAGCATGGCTATATGAGGAGATGAACAATTGGCTATCATTCCAATGAGAGGCAAACAATCAGTCTCAACTTTGACATTTGCACCAATGAAATATTCTTTGTCTGTTTTCAAAGTTGTTACCATACCCCATAGTTCTCGTTTGATCTGTGGATATTTTCGTTGTGTTTCATGTAGAATTTTGGCACCAAACCTAATTGCATATTCCCTTCACTATCATCTTGACTTATGACCCAACCTATACCAATAGGACTAGTATCAACAGTCAAAATAATAGGTTTGTTAGCAGAATAGTCTACACGCTTAAGGATGGGAGCTTCAAGCAATAATTTCTTCAATTTACGCATAGCTTGAGTGTGTTTGTCAGTCCAAATAAATTTTCGTTTCTTCCTCAACAAGTCATAGAGACAATCAGCAACATGAGCAAAGTGTGGGATCCAAATAACATAAAAGATGCAAGCACCAAGAAATCTACGTACCTCACTCACGTTGTTACATGTTTCAGAAATCTTGCTAATGGCATCAACTTTTTGTGGGTATGGCTTTCGACCATAATGGCCACATAAATGTCCAACAATAAGAACCTCGTTGACACCAAAAACAGATTTTTCTATGGAAAATGTGAGACCTACCTCTTCAAATCGTTGAAATATTCTTTCACAATCAGAGATATGGTCAAGAACAAATTTACGACATCCAGATGAATCTAAAGTAATGTCCTTTACACGTTCCTCACTCCCTTTAATTGGAATATCATCAATGAATGGCATAGTTATATGAAGGATAAAATCATGTAAGACCATATTCATAGCACTCATCATATGAGCCACAGAATTAGTGGCTCCTTGAGGTAAAGTACACATTCGCACTAAGCCTAAAGGAGTTTTCATTGTGGTTATGTCACGACTGTCAATTGCTAACTGGAATTGGTCATATCTAGAATATAAATCACCCATTGAATAGATAGAATGTCCTGAAAATGATTCAGCAAACTCATCTACAATGGGTCATGTTCCTACATTCCTTATGGTGACTTTATTGACGGGTTGGAGATCTTGAATAAAACGTAGTTTCCCATTCTTTTTAGGCACAGTGAACCATCTATTTGAGTAAGGTGCAAAAGATGGCTCTAAAATTCTCATGTTTATCTTCTCCTTAAGTAGTTTCATTAGCTCAGGTAAGTGAGCCTTTGGAACAGGTATAGGGCAAAGATTCCATGGAATATGTGGAATAGTAAAGATTATCATGGGTGAAACTAGCTTAGGATCTACACAACCAATCTCATGAGGATACATAGTAAAGGCTTTTCCATGGCTCCGTATAACTCTCTCAAATTTATCTCTCTCTGCTGGCAAAAGAAAGTCATCATCTCTACCAATTTTCACCTGTTTGATTGTCTCATCCGTGAATGTATGTCCTATGTTTTTCTTATCCCGAAGAATTGGATCATTTTTCACATCAATAATTTTTTCATTACTTCCTTGGGGTAATGGTTGAGCTATGGGTTTGATTTTTTTGTCTACAGTTTTGTACTTTGTTTCAACTAAGGCATCATATGTTTGGTTAAATTTTGAGCACTTGTCAACATTGAGAGCATACTCTTGGATTAGAGCATACTCATCAAGGGAAGAAAGAAGAATAATATGGGAATTAGAATTTTGTTGAAGACATAACTCTAACTCCTCAAGAGTAGAGAAACAATGAGATGTTTCAATCACATGCTCAATGTTCTCATCATGTTCCATGATTTTGTTGTTTTTATAATTTTTTTGGCTTTTTTGGATAAAAGACTTGGACAATTGACTCTTATGAAGAAAATCTAATCTAGAATGTGGAAAACAAAGTGACAAACTATTGTACATGTTGGTTGGATGCGAGATGTCAAACCAATATCCACTGTTGTCCCGCTCAAAAATGGATTCTATCCGAAATTTTGATCATATGTAGCTCCAAACATGAATCGAGGTGCACAATCACTACAAGCATGCTCATGACCCTGAGTAACAATAGGTTTCTTTCTAATTGACAATCGATTCCTAGGATGATTCACTCTTACTGTCATGACTTGAAGTGATTGCATTCCATCCTTAGACTTAAATCTAGCATAGGTAGACCCATCATCCATGGCTTTAGTTTCCATACGACTCTCACAAATAAAGGGTTGACCTAAGAGAACTTCATAGCAGCAATTATCTTGAATAAAAAAGTGAAACTCTTCTATGATTCCTCCTATGGATATGGGCACACTAGCACAAGCTCCATACAGGGTACCTACACCATTATCTGCAGTTCTCATACGCAATCCACAATCTTTATCTATGGGCCATCGAAACTTATCATAGACTTCTCTTGAAATCACATTGATTTCAGAGCCGGAATCTACTAATGCATTTACAGTGATAGTGTTCTTATCATTTCCTATTTTAACATGCATCTCTGATGTACCTCTAGACCAAAATGTTCTTCTAAAGTGACTTTCAGGATTGTTTTCATGATTTTCATGGTCAGGTTGAATAGGTCCTAAGAAATTTTTATTAACATTTACTTCATCATCATCAAAGTCCTCTTCATCAGATTCATCAAAGTTTAAGGCTTCATTCATAGCTTGATCTTGATCTAGAGAATCTTGCATCTCAGTATCTAGATTAAGCGGAAACCTCTTCCTTTTAATTAGGCCGATAAAGTTATCTTTAAAAACAGGCTTTGCAATAGAGAAAACTTGTTCTAAAGACATAGTCACTTGACTCTTAAGCAAAATGTCATCTAAAATCTCCATAGGATCTATTTTTCTCTCAATTTCTGAAATCAAGATGGCTTTAGGTTTTCTCTTTGGTTTCTTTTGTTTTTGCTCAGGATCTTGTTTTTGTTCATGTTCTCGTGTTTGGTCTTCTGTTTGTTTTGATTGTTCTTGTTTATCTAAAGGCTTTGGTTCTGTTTTTCTTTGCTTTGTCTTCTTCCCTTTTTGTTTCTTCTCTTGTTTTTGTTCATTGGGTTCCGATTCTTGTTTTTTATCTTTGGATTGTGATGTTTCTCCTTGCTCTATGATTGTTTCTATTCCCTCTGAGGTTTGTTTTCGAGTCAGTCTTCTTTCACTAGGCTCAGCTTCATCTCTTTTTCGTTTTTCTTCTACATTGGATATGTGAGAAATAAGAGATTGATCTTCTATCGGTGACTCCCAAGCTGTTATTCTCCTAATCTCATCTCGTGCTCTTACTAAAGCCTCTATGGAAAAGTCAACTTCCTTTGTGGGTTTACTTGATTCTACTTGTTGTTCATCAAGAGCTTCTAGTTTCACTCCTCTAGTTCCTACATCCGTTATAGTTATATTTTCATAGTGTTTTTTCATTCCTCCCTTACCATAATTTCCTTGCAAAGGTAGCCTAGATCGATAGTCACAGATTTTCTTGTCTATGTCTATTACTAGTCGTTGCTCCTTAGCAGCCTTCAATAGTTCACAATCTCTCAAAAAGTGCTCTAACGAATCACACCAAGGACACCTACGAGGGCCACGCACAAAACCATTTTGATTTTGAGGATTTTGATTAACTTGTGGTGGGAAATTTTGAAATTGAGGATTTTGTTGATAAGGTATTGCTTGAACAGGATAATTAGGATTTTGAAAATGCAATTGATGTATTTGAGGAGCTTGGGGAGCAACATGTGGTACTTGAGGTGCAAGAGGAGCTTCCATATTATATGGTTGATGATTTTGAAAATTTTGATTTTGAGGATTTTGAAAAGCTATTTGAGAAGCTTGAGGATACATGTTTTGATACATTTGAGGATTTTGCACATGAGGATGAGGATTTTGCATTGAAGGATTATGCATTGGAGGAACTTGATATGCTTGAGTAGGAGCTACTTGTGGATTTTGATTGGTAGCTATAACATGTTGATTAGGCTCTTGAAAAGTCATTGGGTTCATTTGATTTTGGAAAGTTTTGGTGTAATTAGATTGTAAAGCATCTATAGTCTTGGCCAAATTGGATTGTGTAGCAATAAGACTTTCCATTTGCTTAGTGAGAATATCCACTTGAGATTGTTCAACTACACTTTTATTTGGCTCTACTTTAAAACCTTGAGTAGGCTCCATCATTTGAGGAATAGGAGTAGATTCAAAAAGCATAGCATGGGATTGTTCTCTAACTTGCTCCTTAGTTTGTGGAAGGCTAGCTTGAGGAAGACTAGTTTGCTCATAAAGCATGGATTGTCTTTGATGTCTATGGGCTACAGCCTCTACTACTTTACGCACTTTTTGCCAATTGTTAGTAAGACCATAGCACTTATCTGGTTCTTCTAATCGCCGTTCAACTTCCCTACGAGTTTCAGGATGAAGAAGCTTAAGAAAATGATCACAAGATCAGGTTCCAAAGTTATCTTATCCTCATCAGGAAGTTGTTCATAGCGTCTAATATACTCATTTTGTAAGTGAGTAATAGAGCTCCTAGGCTTTGGAGAATTGACCCATCGTAAGAATCCATCTCGATTATGTTGGCTATAATCTTCAAGATAGAATTCTTTGAGCATCTCCTTTCTAAAATCACTCCAAGGAAGACTATCATATTGAGTGACACGGTTTATGATAGAGCTATCAACAATTCGTTCAAAGAATGATATCAAAAGATCTTCGAGAAGACCAAAAATCATAGCTTGCTCTTCAAACAAATCTAAGTAGCTTGTGATGTTGATGCCATTGAATTTTCCCTTCTCTCTCAACATAGAAGAGACTATTCTTTGTCCTTGTTTCTCAACAATAAGGGATTTGAATCCTTCCTCCATCTTATGTGAATAAGCAAGTGATGCACGATGCTCTAGATCTCTCACAAATGCGTTTACTTCACGATGAAGATGTGCGCGATACTGTGAGAAATCCAGTGCAACACTCAAGATTGAGGATGATGATATGATGAAGATGAAAAATATGAAACAAAGGATATGGATCACAACCTCCCAACAAGATCAGAAGCAAATGCCACGAAGCGTTTCACGTCGGGTTCAAATGTGGAAATGATCGCAATCCGGGTGGATCGGGTCCGGTCGTGGCACACACAGGGTGTATGAAGCTAATGAATGTTGGATGGTTTAAGGACATGAAAGTGAAATTAATGTTGAGTATGGAGAAGAGAGAGATATTGAAATGATTATGGGAATGGGAAAGTAGGAGTGCAAGTTAGATTTATGAACATGAATGATAAGAATGAAAGAGAACCATACACACGAATCAAATTTGGAAGGAAGCAGGAGCTTCTTAAACACTTCCTAATTCTAATCCATATGCATAGTCTTCTTTGGATGATATGTATGCATGACGTGAATAGATGGAATCCTTACACATAAACCAATTTCGAAAGGAAGAATGGTCCAATAATATTGGAGCTTCTTATACACTTTCAGAAACTAATCAATATGTATGGGTATGTATGGATTATATGCATGCAAGTGAATTATGATGATAGAGATTAGTCACAAGCTCAAAGAAACATCCTTACTGGTTCAACGCAATACTGCGGAGCCTTCTCACACATAGAAGAAATAGAAGACATGTAAAAATACTTAAGAGAGTGAGAGAGGAGACAAGAGACAAGTGACAAGTGACATGAATTAAAAGGATTTGAATTAAGATACATGTATAAGATCGTCGTGGTACGTCAAGCTAGGCAGTCTACTGATCAAAGGTGGTTCCGACCCTCAAACCATGACAGTTCAACTGAATGTCACACGTAAGAAGGTGAGTTCCACTTCAGTGACCCTATGTATGTCTAGGCTCGTAACGTCTAACTAAAGAAAACTAAGACTCATTAAAATCAGCTCTAACTCACTCACACGCTCCACCGAGGGTGAGTCAAGATAGAGATGCTGGTTTCAAGAGCCTATCCTAGATTGGAGTTCTAACTTAAATTTGAAACTAGGTACTATACTCATACTAGCTCACCTTGGATCCTCAGTCGCTCAACCAAGGGTGATCGTCTCAAGGAACCCGTAAGCTAGCATGAGCCCTATGGATGCCTAACAATGATGCTCTAGGAGTTTGGAGGGGGGTTTATATAGTTTTTTGAATGAATTTGGGCCCTTGGATCTAGAGAAATCAACTCTCAACTCTAGGATCACTACTTTCGATTACAACCATTTGATTAATCAAATCAATGGCTTGGAATTGTTCTTTCTATCAAATCTAGTGTAAAGGAGTGAAATTTAGGCGCCTTCATTCTCCACCATTGGATCTGGGGATGATCTGGACCGTCGGATCAGTGTTGACATCAGTTTGGATAAGATAAGCCACTATTTTTGGAGAAAAGCTGCATTATTGATCTTTGATTGTCAAAAATTGTCTTCTTTTATGGAAAAACTCGTGGATCCTCCTTCCTTTATGCTTTAGTGCATCTCCACCCTTGAATATGAGCTCATCTTGACCGTTCAACATGGTTCAATCATATTTTGACATGTGGTGGCCCTTCAACCCTTCAATTTGCTTAAACTAGAAAACTGCGGTGATCTTGAAAACTGGACTTTGTACTCTTTGACCCTCCAAATAGGCTTTGATGAAGATGAAACTTTGTAGGACTATGTTTCCAAAGATCTCCTTCAGGAATATGCAGAAAAAACTCCCATCTGAATCTCCCTTGTACAAGTTTGACTACATTTGGAAGCTTGCAAGGTGGCATTAAGGTCTCTAGGAAGCTCTGATAGCCTTGAAAATTTGTACAAATATGTAGCCACATATGATCTTTATACATGCCAAACCATATGGCTAACATAAATTTCTATACAAGAATTTGTAGGGTCAAACTAGAAAAATTACATTTTTACAAAATGAACATAGCATATCAATGTGCTACAAAATCCATTTTCTGCTGAAATTTGGGCTATAGACTGCCTTTGACAATCTTTACAAGTATATGAATTTTCATCTAATTTGGTGACAACGAAATTTTTGCCCTAATTTCCCAACTTTGACCAGCTTTGACCAGCTTTGACCGCTACCATGGACTTTCTTGATTTCTTTGAAACTTTGTATGTGAGCTTCCTTTGACATCCTTGATGCATCCTGGACTTCTCGGGGAATTCCGGCTACCTTCACCAAATATGTTTTTTGTAGGCCTTCACAAGTGAGAGAGGAGAGAAAATCTCGACGACACCGTTTGCAGTGATTTTGAGTTTGTTGGAAAGCTCGTGGGGAGTACAACAAAAACATCGACTGGTTACGGTAAAATTAATACCAGGATTATTAGTTAGGGTATTTTTAAGTTGACCCTCAGGTGGACTGAGAAACCAAGGAGTTCCAAAGAATTCTGAGCAATACAAGGGGAAATTGTGGACTTGTAGACAAAGCTTATGAACCTAAGATCTGGCAGACACTTAGGCAAGGATATACAAAGCATTAAATCATCTGAGGCTAGTGTCAACCATACAGCTAAGTCTTGGGCACAACAATTTAGTGGTCATCCCTACACACTAAGTTCCGACACGAGTGATTCAGAAATGTCTTTTAGCATGGAAAGACCCGCACGTACCTCAGGCACTGCCTATTTACAGACACCAGAAGGTCCCTATAAGACCCAATTGGAGTATATCAGGACCAACCAATTAGGTGCTCGCATCTATGAGGATGGTCTAAGACGATCAGTGGCTCAACTCAAAAATCCTGACCAACCCTTTGGACTTGAACACCCAGTGGTCAAGTTCGAAGAGGGTGCTTACATTGATAAGGAAGGAACCATGTATGTGATTACCAACTTACCAGACAGGACAGATGAGTTTGGAAACATCATCCCTGAGAACGAGATAGGAGACCTAGAGCAAGGAGACCTGGGACGAGAACCCAAGACCCCTAGAGGTAAGTCAGTCTTGACCAGAGTGCTCACTCCAGAATGGATTCCTCAAGATAACAAAAGCATAGAACTATTATTGAATAGAGAAACGGAGGAAGCCTTTTGGAGATTTAGACCAGATCAACCCAGCCTAGTAGTCACCATCTATGAATTCAAGGATCCAGAGACACCAGGGAAAGTTGTCTATCTAGATCACACATCTCAGAAATTATTCTTGGTATCAGATCATGACAGACATGCTTACACTTGGCAGGGTGAATCAATTTTCCCTCCACCAAGATCTTATGTTTCCCAGGGCCTCCAAGGAGCCAGGTCATCCAAGGCTCATGAAACCCAGAGGGAAAGAACTAGAGAGAGATAGGAGGTAAGCTTTGCAGACATTGTGGGTAGAGACAGATCAGGATATGGAACGGAAAGACCTGAAAGGGAGAGACATAGAGTTCATAGGCATCAAAGAGATGATCATGATTTCCCATTGCCTAGACCACGAGAGCACTCAAGAACCCTTAGACCCTCTCAAGTGGTTAAGACAATGAAGAACTACTTTGATGGATTTGGAGATCCTTATGATCATGTGGCCGAGTTCAAACAAGTGCTAAGAGCTGAACAGGTTGAAGACTTATTCACCCAGTTCGAGGCATTTGGTTTGACTCTTAAGGGTACTGCCTTAGCTTGGTTTCAACCTCTAAACAGTCGCAACTATAGAGAGATAGGTCAGCTTCTAGAAGAATTCATTGTAGAATTTTCCAAGAGTGGTATCAGACATAACACATCATCCTTGATCCACAACTTCAAGCAGACACCCCAAGAAACAGTGCGACTTGCAGGAAGAAGATTTAGACAGTACTTGGAAAGATGTCCTGTGCCAGAATTACCCACAGCAGCCAAACAAGTGGCCTTGTTTCTAGATGGCCTATTGAGAACAAAATTAAGGTCATACGTATACTTGAAAGAGCCTAGATCCATAGAAGAGTGTGTACGGATATGCATTGACATAGAAGACAACTTGGGTGAGGAGTTAGGACTATCCAAACTCTATAAGGACTCTGATAGTTCTACAAGTCATACCTCTAGAACCTCCACTGAGATAGATGAGATAGCTGAGCAAGTGGCCAAAAAGCTAGGAGTTCAAAATAGACAAATGCCAAGGGTCACTTCATTGAAGCGATGTTATACATGCGGAGGAGATCACATGGCTAATGTTTGCCCAATGATGGCTCAACCCCAAGGAAACCCGAATGCTCTGTATTGCACCATTGAGAGAAAACACACAAATCATACGGCTCAAGACTGTCCATACAATAGGCAGGCTGTCAGACAAAATTATCAGCAACCTTACCAGCAGGGTAGGTATCAGAATCAGTATCAACAGCCATATTATAGGCCACAACAATATCAACCTCAATACCAGCAGCAATATCAGGCACCATATAGGCCACATCCAGTCCTAGGAAACCAACCACCAGCTCCTGCCAATGTGATCCCAGTTAAGTATACGATGGCAGAGGAAACCCCAATAGAGCATTGGTGCCACTAACCCCATTGGTATCAGAAAGTGACTCTCACGCGCATGGTTCAGACTACTCCCATGAAGGTAGTCCACATGCTTATTACATAGAGTCACCTGAGCAAAGTGAGATTTCTCCATATCAATACGAGGCACCACCTATGGAACAAAATTGGGAGTCAGAATACTCCAATGTCATGTATACGAATCCCAACCCCAGGCCCCAAGCGAGACAAGTAAGACCATAAGCCCCTAGAGGACCATGCTTTAGATGTCAGGGCGACCATTTCATTCGTGAATGTCCCCACCAACCAGTTCAGGGACAAGGGCAAAACATCACAATACAAGGCTTTTGTCCTGAGTGTGGCAAGGAACATCTTCCTAGAGAGTGTCCGAGAAACCCCTCTAGTGCACCCAAGGTTACACCCATCAATGTGGTAGGCTTAGTGGCTGATTCAAGCTCAAGTAGTAGTAATGTGGCCCCTGTACAGGTAGTCACTAGAGCACAAACATTGAAACAGGATAAGCCAGTTGAACAATCAGAGCCAAGTGACTCAGGAGAGTCTAGTAAAAGGAAACCAAGAACATGGAAGGATACCAGAGAGAACGCTAATCGCAAATGGAACAAAAAGATATCCGAACTAGAGGAAAGCCTAAGGGATACCAAAACAAAAGTAGAAGACATTGCATCTCAAAGCCCCTCTCATGTCAAACCTCCATCCACTCCACCTCATCCCACCTCACCACCCATTGTAAATAACCCACAACCAGGGTCTGTTCTTGCAGATCCAACTCCAGAAGGCTTGGACATGATGTTCAAGGCCTACCAGGCTCGCCTTCAAGAAGGGCCAACAGCTGCAAACCTAGACAGGAGTTACCCTAGAGCAGATTTAGAGGTTGAACGGATGAAATTGTGCATGAAAATGGTAGAACAAGCTCAAGCTATACTCGAGACTAGTCAAAAGTTCAATCAGACAAACTTTATCAAACCAGATTTGCATTTCCAAGGCTTACTAGAAAGATTAGAGCAATTGGTAAACAAACCCCAAGTTTCTTTACCTCCACAGGCTCAACCAATTATTGAAAGAGTTAGCTCACCACCAATGGGAGCTTATGTTCCTAATTCCACGGATGCTAGAATACCTCCTTCAATTCAACAATATTCTCAAGAGTTCTTGCGGGAAATACAAGAAGAGAAATGGGCCAAGGAGAAGGCTAATCCCCCTCCTATTCCTGAGATTGATGACCTTCACGATCAATTTCCCCAAGACATTCTGTCTATCTATGGAGACCAAACAGAGCAACAAGAAGATAAAAGATTGGATTTTGAATCTAATTCCTTACAAGAGTTGCCGCAATTCACAGGCCCATGGGAATCTGAATCTCTTTAGATCAGAGCCCCCACAATACTGGTAAGAAACGAAGACTCAGTGGTTCCAAGAAACACTGACGTCGTGAAGAACACTAAGGTTCAATGTCATCTGACTGTGGAAGAGCTGCTCAAAGCAAAACCTGAGCTCTGGAATCATGTGAAGGATCAGGTTCCAGAACTTGATTGCAATATGCCAAAGGTAGGCTCTAAGCAGAAAGTACCAGAGATACCTCTAGACAAGATAGGAGACATGAGCGAAGGTGAAGAAGGTAATACTTATCTTCCAATCACCTATCAAGGTTACACAACCAAAGCAATCGTAGATTCAGGTGCTGGAGTTGCTATTGCAACCACTTCCTTGTGGAAGCGATGGGGCAAACCCACATTAAGACCAACTAGAATGAAGCTTCAAATGGCAGATGGTCATTTTGAAAGACCTCTACAATTGCTCGAAGGGATAACTCTAACCACTTGTGGTGTAGAGTTTGAACATACATTTGCTATATGTGACTTTGAAAAAAATAATGTCTACGAGATGATCCTAGGAAGACCCTTCCTACGACAATTGCAAATAGTACAGGATTGGGGAACCAACTCCTTGTACTTACAGCACTTAGGGGTCACCACCAAGGTCAATTTGAAGGATTACACCTTCAGAGATGTACCACCCCTACAGTGGAATCCTATCCACAAAGCGAAAGAAGATTCTATCTCCGTGCATTCTGGAAGTTCACCTGATCCATCATGGCTGCATGAAGATACTCACTTGTGGATGTGCAAGGTCGCAGAGGAAGAGGAAAAGCGCCTAAAAGCGAGAGAAGAAGGAACTCCCCCAGGAGATAGACCAATAAAAGACCCAGCCTATACACCGATGATATTTCTAGATGAGGAATTTGGGCCTCATGGTTGGGCAGAAATCTTAGCTACCATGGACATTGCAGTCAATGAAGAAAAATGGACACCTCATTGTGATGAGGAGGGTTATGATATTTCAGTGTTCATGTGTTAGCCCCTGTTGGAAGAGTGTGATCCTAGTGAGTTCATGGAAGAAGAAGAGAATGACGATGATCTAGAATCCATTGTGATGGATACTTACTTTGACTCAGAGGAACACTATTTAGAAGACACAGGAGTGTTAACCCAAAAAGAAGAAGAACCCCTCACAAGTATTAAAACGATAAATTCAAAGGAAGGAAGTGAAGGTAGTAAAAAGAAAATGAAAAGAAAAGCAGTGAAACAAGAAGAGGAGGAATCATTGTTTGAAGTACAAGAAAACTTCAAGAAATATGAAGTGGAAGACCGAAAAATTCTGGTACGAATGCCTAAGACAGAGGCCATTATAGGAGAAGCATATGACAATAAAGAAAAGACCAAAAAAATTGTAGTGACCATTGAAGGGAACAAAGAGCGATGTACGTACATAGGAGACGACCTAAGTGCAAAAGAAGAAGCAGAGCTTGTAGCTCTATTAAGGGAATATAGGGACGTGTTTGCGTGGCACTATAGAGACTTGAAGGGAGTAGACCCAAAAATTTGCTCTCATACTATACCCGTGACGGCTGAGGCCAAGCCCACCAAACAAAATCCCTACACATATAAGGACACTTATGCAGCTAAAATAAAAGAAGAAATTGATAGGCTAATTGAAGCTGGGTTCATCTACGAGATTGAGCATACGGAATGGGTGTCCCCCATTGTAGTGGTGCCCAAGAAGAATGGAAAGTTGCGAGTGTGTATTAACCTTAAAAAAGTTAATGCCGCTACGATCAGAGATAGTTACCCACTTCCAATCACCAAACATCTATTGGAGCGTGTTGCAGGCAAGGAAGTTTATAGCTTCCTTGATGGATTTTCAGGTTACAACCAAGTAGCCATTGCCCCTGAAGATCAACACAAAACGGCTTTTGCCACCGAGTGGGGAATCTTTGCATTCCGTGTGATGCCATTTGGGCTCACTAATGCACCTGCAACATTCCAAAGGCTCATGTGTCATGTCTTCAAAGAGTTCTTGTGAAAGAACTTAGAAGTATATGTGGATGACTTATGTGCTCATTCCCAACAAAGAAGATACCATATCCCTGAGCTCAGACAAATCTTTAACAAGTGTAGAGATTATCGAGTGTGTCTGAACCCAGAGAAGTGTGTGTTCATGGTACGACAAGGTAAAATCTTAGGTCACATTGTTTCTAAGAATGGAATTTCAACAGATGAGGACAAAGTAAGAGCAATAGCAGAGCTACCCAGGCCAAGGAATGTTAAAGAGGTACAAGCCTTTATGGGCCATTGTGGATATTACCGTAGGTTTATCCACATGTATGCCATCATAGCTAAACCTCTTTATGGATTGTTGACAAATTTTGAGTGGAACGATGAATGTGAAAAATCCTTCAATGAGCTAAAAAGACGCTTGTGCTCAGCACCAATACTGACCACTCCTGATTGGAGTAAACCATTCCATGTCCATGTGGATGCATCCAATCATGCCATCGGATGTGTGCTAGCACAACCCACGGGTGAAGGAAACCTAGATTTGCCGATAGCATATGCTAGTAGGCAATTAAATGCAGCTGAACGAAATTATACTACAACGGAAAGAGAAGGTCTAGGCATGGTATATGCTGTGAAGAAGTTTAGACACTATCTATTGGCCAACAAATTCAAGTTTTTCATTGATCATCAAGCCCTATTATATTTGGTCAATAAACCTTGCAATATTGGACGCTTAGTAAGATGGTTCCTCTTACTAATGGAATACGATTTTGAAGTGGTTGTTAGGAAAGGTAGAACCCATCTCAGGGCAGATCACCTGTCTCACATCACTTCAGGAGAGTCACCACAAGGAGTGTCAGATGAACTGCCTGACGCATATTTTTTCAACTTAGAAGTTGTTCCTAAATGGGCAAATAAGTTAGTACCAGTCCTAACCTTCGGCCCTGCAAATAAGAATGTGAAAACGGACAAAGAAGAAGTAGTGAGATCACAGAAATATCAAATTTTGGCAGGGAGCATGTACAAACAAGATACAGAGGGAGTGTTAGCTTGTTGTGTCGAGGACGATGAACATACTAGTTGGTTGCAACAAGCCCATGAGGGATTGCTAGGAAATCACTACTCTAAACAACGAACATTGCAAAACCTAAAACGTTTAGGAGTGTATTGGCCTAGCATGGACAAAGAAATACATGAGTGGATTAAGAATTGTCCAGTGTGCCAGAAGAGACCCCCAGTGGAGCATGCCACTCTTTATCACGTGTCATTAATTCCAGATTGGAGCGCTCCACTGGTAGAATTTATGAGATCAGGAACACTAACGAACGAGGCTAGTCTATCAAGAAGAAGAAGCATGGAGCAAGAGGCTCAAGACTATGCATTAGTAGGAGACAACCTATATCGGAGAGGCAAAGATGGATACTTAAGACTGTGCGTTCATGAATCAGACTATTTGAAAGTCTTAGAAATTGCACACAGTGGTGTTGCAGGTGGACACTTTGGGCCTGACAGAGTAATTAAGACCATTCTATTCTCAGGACTTTGGTGGCCCACTCTTCATATGGATGCACATACTTATGTGAAGAAATGTGACACATGCCAACGTAACCAATATCAGATAAGAAAAGATGAGATGCCTTTGAGGCCAATGATGGGAGGGCACGCATTCTCGAAGTGGGGTATAGACTTTGTTGGTCCTATTAACCCCCCAGCTAAAAGCTCCCATGCGGAATACATTATTGTAGCCACTGATTACCTTACCAAGTGGGTAGAAGTAAAAGCCACAACAAAGAATGATGCTCAAACAACGGCTAAGTTCTTATTCGAAAATGTGTTCACTAGATATGGGTTACCAATAGAGTTGGTTAGTGATAGAGGTACGCACTTCTTGAATGAAGTCATTGAAACCCTCCTTCAAGAATTCATGGTGATACATAAGAAGTCTGCCCCTTATCACCCACAAGCCAATGGATAGGCTGAGAGCACGAATAAGATCCTATGTAATGTGTTGACAAAACTAGTAAATAACAAACGCTCTGATTGGGACAAACAACTCCATCATGTTGTTTGGGCATACCGAGTGGCTTACAAAACGGTACTCAATGCCACCCCATTTCAGATGGTCTTCGGACAGAATGCGGTGCTACCATTAGATTTCCTAATCCCAGCTTTAAGAGTAGCACAAGAGCATGAGTGGAATGGACATGAATTGTCCTCTATGATCTTTGATCTAGAACGTTTAGGTGAGACGAGGCTACGAGCAGCAGCAGGCATCTATGCTGCAAAGAAACGGCAAAAGGCATACTTTGATGCCCATGTGAAGGACAAAGGGTTGAAAGAAGGAGATCTGGTGCTGGTTTATATGCTAAAGCAACATGCCCGCAAATTGGAGAAACGAGGATATGGACCCATGATCATTAATAGACTCTCCACTAGTGGTGCAGTTCAATTGGCCACTTTAGAAGGTGATATCTTACCGAACTATATAAGTGGTTGTCGAGTCAAGTTATATCAAGAACCTCTTACAGAGGAAATGCTGATGAGACTCAACACTGCTAAGAAGCGAAAAGAAGAGGAGTTAAGGGTTAGAGAAGAAGCACAAGCGGAGGCTAGAGAGCGCATCAGAAGAAATAAGTTACGACGGCTAGGCCTAGATGTCAACACAAAAGCTCCAAAATATCACATGGACATGTGCCAAAAATCGGGCATAACTACTTCTCGAATAATTGATCGACGGCCCTTTGTGACTATAGAGGTAGGACAAGGAAAGAGTGTAAAGGCTGTGAGAGCATTGGTTGACTCAGGTGCAGCAACTAGTGCAGTTAGACTTTCATACTGCCAAGACCTGCAATTGGACATCAAGCCCATAGAAGCCTATCTCATAGGATTGGGAGGCGTGGAAACCCCTTGTTTGGGCGAGGTGGAACTTCCCATTTACCTTCACGATGTTCCAATGAAAGTCAAAATGCTAGTGTGTCATGATGAGGACCTCACAGAGCCACTTGTCTTGGGTCAAGATTGGATTTACGACCATGCTGTCAAGTTGAACCTAAGGAGTCAAATTCTTCATGTTTGGGTACATGAACAATGCATTACATTAGAATTGGAGATTTGCATGGCCACTGACGAGGACACCACACGCTCTCTTCTTTCCTCTAAGGCTAATCTTCTCGAACAAGATGTTGTAGATGTCAAAAGCTCTATGATCCAGACGGACACAATCATGGAAGGACAGTCGCAAAGGCAAGAAGAACCTTCTTCTTTTTCAAAGAGTAAAGCATCCACATTAGTTCAACCGCAGAAGCCAACAAAACAGTGCAAGATAGCCAGTCTATCAAATAGACAAAGAGCCTTCAAGAAGAAAGAAGTTATGGGCATGAAGCAGATCTGGGTAAAGAATGGAGTGCAACCATCGATGTTGCCTCAAGGATTCCCACCCAACTAGATCGACCATGAAAAAAGAAGGACCAAGCACCTACGACAGGCTCAAGCACGAAGAATCCAACAAATTTGGGTACCGAAGCTATCAAAGAAGGCCGGCCACAATCAGGTACAAATTTGGGTGCCTAAAAAATTAGCTACAGCTCAACACGGGCGATTATAGATGTGGGTACCCAAGAAGCTCTTACATACACAACGGCCTATGCTCCCCACCATGCAAAAGGTCTCAACAAAGAAGCCAAGGAAAGCAAAGGGTAAGAACAAAACACAAAGAAAAAAAGAAGATAAACTCAATCCTTCTGCAAAAGTAAGCAGGCAATCATCAAGGATATGGGTTTGGAAGCCAAAAACACCAGCAACATCCATAGAACCAAAGGGCCAACCACACTAGATACCAAAGTTGGGAAAGCATCCAAAGATGAAGTGGCCTGAGGTGATCTCTACAGGGCCAAATCCTATTCTAAAATGGGTTCCAATCACGAGGATTACATCATTTCGAGATCCAATCGACACCTCCAATCAAAGAATGCATCAAGTATGCAAGTAACATCAAAAGCCTCGACCAGCAACAACCATGTGCCTTTGGCATAACCCTGTCTGTTGCACCATTCAGCATTTCCAAAGTATGCATCCATATAGGGCCACCTTACACAGCCATGCATAGACACAATTGAGAAATCCCAGGCACATGAGACACACTTGACATATGTAATATATTTTATTGATCCTAATCTCCTTCTTCTTGTTTTATAATTGTTCCAAAAAAAAAAAAAAGGAGAGAACAGGTCCATGCACTCGACGACACTCATCAGTGAACCATTTGCAAGGACGTTCATCAACCAGAAAGACAAGCCAATCATCAACCACTATGATGGGCACACAACAAGAAGAGACAAAAATCGACCGACCTTTCATCCTGGTAAGCACCAACTACTTTGGCAATAGGCTCACCATGATAGATTAGGATGCCTCTTCGTCAGCATACCCTTGAGCACTTAGCTCAAGATCCAATCTCTTGCACCAGACTTCTTCCCATGCATTTTCCAAGTACGCATCCATAGGGCCACATTACAAGGCCATGCACAAGGCACATATTTTGTTCAACCCATGCACTAATGCACTTACCCACCATTCATTATGGGTTACAAGTACTTGGCATGAAAACTATGAAAGCCATCTTTGGAAGAACTAGACGACATCAAGATGACTACAACAAGAGCAAGGAAGCCATCCACCACCGAGAGTTGCTCATAATCAACATTGACCACCTCCTTTGAGCAGCTAGCAGTTTTGGAAAGCTCACAAATGCACCATCAAGATGGAATACATGGAAGACGTACATACAAAGGGACTACAACCTGCAAGAGCTAGCAGTGGCAAAGTGAAGAACTAGACAAACGACTAGGCTACATTGGAAAGAGGGACCGCTCCTGTTGATACACGAACGACACTACTTCTCAACACACTACATGGGACAAGCACCACAACAAGGGTCTGTCAGGGCCGACAGACTCAAGAGGGGGGGCAGTGTTGAAGCTCAAGGTCAAGGACAAAGCATGGAAGTGCATCAAGGAAGTGGACACACAAGAACAAGGAGCAAGTAGGGAGCTCCAAGAAGCACCGGTCAAATTTTCAGAAGAAATCCCTATAAAAATAGTGATTTTCATCACTAAAAATCATTGTAAATACCATTTTCCATTTTTGTAACTCCATTTTGTTCAAGCCGAGGAGTCCTTGAGCTTGAGGAGTATTAGAACTACCATCCTACCGAGTTTCATAATTTTTAGACTCCGTTTGAGCCCCCAAATAAGCCCTGGAACCTATTTTTTAACTAGGCCGGACACTAGGTCTGGACAGGGCCAAAACCACTCCAAAAACTATAAAAAGGGCTGGAGAGTTCATTTTAGAGGTTAGCTTGTTGTAGATTTCAGCTTTGTAAGAGAGCTCTTGTATAATCGAAGATCTTCCATTGTTCCACTCTTTGCTCTTACTTTGTGCGCGTGTGTGTGTATGTGTGTGCATGCTTGTGTGCTTTCACACACGCACTTGTGCCATCACTTCCTCACGGTCTTCATACCAGTCCTCACGTCTCCACGGATTGACATTTATGAGGTGTATCTCCTCACGTTGGTACTCACCATTGTGCTAGAGTGACAGGCTTACAGTCCTCAAGGCCAAAACACTGCAATAATATATCAATATATTTTGTTTGACACAAAGCCATTCCACCATCAACTTGCATAAACTGAATGCCCAAATAGTGATGCAAATACCCCAAATCAGACATCTCAAATGAGCCATGCAAATCAGCCTTAAAATCAGCAATATGATTCTCAATAGGACCAGTGAGCGGCATGTCGTCAACATAGACAACAATGATCAGAAGCACATCATTAGCACGCTTAACATATAAGGCGCTTTCAGTTGGACTGTTCTCAAAACCATGTGCAATCAGATACGCATGTATCATCTCATACCAAGCACGTGGTGCTTGCTTTAAACCATATAATGCCTTCTTTAACCTGCACACCTGGTTTTCATGTCCTTTCTGCACAAAGCCACGGGGCTGAAAAACATACACTTCTTCATGCAATTCACCATTCAGAAATGTTATTTTAATGTCCAACTGATGTACATTCCAACCATGATGGGCTGAAAGTGCACAAATGCTCGGAACAGTAGTCATACGGCATGTAGGTGCAAAGGTCTCATCAAAATCAGTGCCTCTTTCCTGCGCATAACCCTTTACAACAAGCCTAGCCTTATACCTGTCAACTGTACCATCAGGTTTACGCTTCAACTTGTATACCCACTTAGTGCCAATGGCCTTCTTGCCAGGAGGCAAGTCACATAATGACCATGTACCATTCTTCATTATAGCATCATATTCAGATTGCATAGCAGCCATCCAATTTTCTGAATTTTATGCTTCATCAAAAGAAACAGGATCATTCTCATCACAGAGACTAGAGACAGCCATAGCATAGCAATCTGATGGAAAGGAGGCACTATGAGAGCCTGAACGAGTACGATATGACAAAGGTGCATCTAATTTGCTGTCACGCAAAGTCTGCACCAGCCATTTTGGCATAGTTTTTGCATGCTCAATATTAGCTCTCTCATCAACAAGTGCATCATGTAAATCTGCATCAGAAATGGAATGATTTGCATCATCATATGAAACCTGCAAAGGCTGAGAAGTTGCCTCATTAGGACCAGCATTAGACTGTCCACCTATAAAAAGAGGCATCAAAGTATCATACATGTCTTTGGAGCTAACAGATGTCTCCTTAGTACATGAAAGCAATGGCTGAATAGCATCTTCCACAAAGACAACATCACCGCTAACCAGAATGTGTTTAGTCTGTGGATGATACAGACGATAGCCTTTACTTTCAGAACTGTACCCAACAAAAATATATTTTACTTCCTTATCATCCAATTTTTTGCGATGTTGTTCAGGCACTAGTGCATATCCCAAACAACCAAAAACACGCAGATGAGCAACAGATCGCTTGCGGTCATGCCAAGCCTCAGATGGAGTGATAGACTACAATGCTTTAGTGGGACACTTGTTATGTACATATGTAGCCTCAAGCCAGAAACTATGTGGTAAAGCCTGACTCTTGACCATGTACCTCGCCATCTCCATGAGTGACCTGTTCTTTCGTTCAGCAACTCCATTTTGTTGAGGTGTATACGGCACTGTACACTGGTGTTTTATCCCACGTTCAGCCAGAAATGCATTAAAATTAGAAGACATATATTCCCCCCTCGATCAGAACGAAGGGTGCCCATTTTACATGCTGACAGATTTTCAGCCAAAACCAAAAACTGTTTAAAGCACATGAACACTTCGGACTTTGCTTTGAGTGGATATACCCATGCATGCCTGGAAAAATCATCAATGAAATTCACGAAGTAAAGATAATTTCCAAAAGAAGGTGTCTGTATAGGACCACAGACATCACTATGTACAAGCTGCAATTTCTGAGTAGCCCGAACTGAACCATCTTTTGCAAAGGGTGAACGTTGCATTTTGCCCAAAATACAGCCTTCACAAACATGTTTTCTAGGTGCCTCAAGTTTGTGCAACGAGGACACCATTTCAGATTTCTGCAGGCGTAGCAAACTAGCAAAATTCAGATGACCAAAGCGTGCATGCCAAAGCTTTGCATCTGACATAGCCTGAGAATCATTTACTGCACATGCCAAATCATTTACAGATCTTTCATTGTCTATGAGCTTATACAGCCCATGACATAAGATGCCAGAAGCAATAATCACATCGCCATTTGACAGATCATGAATTGTACACCTGTCATCAACAAATTTCACAACCAAGCCAATCTTGGCTAATGCAAAAACTGATAGCAGGTTCTTTCTGATCCCTGGCACAAATAAAGCATCTGGCAAAGTGAAAGAACTACCATCAACAGTAGTCAAAATGATCTTACCAACTCCCATAACAAGATAAGAGGAGTTTTTGGTGTTGGAGTTAGACGTCTTCAAAAGCACACGAACAGCACAAGGAAGAAGAAGAAGCTTGGAGCACAAACACACAATATTGAATGTATTACTAGAGAATGTACAAAGATAAGTAGCCCATTAGGGCAAAAGACGTATATACAAGTCGGGGGGAAAAAAACTCCTAAAGAGGAAAAAAAGTGCCCCGGCGGTCCTAGTGTGTTCACACACATCACTACCTAAATATATCAACAAATCCCCCCTGGGAGTGATGCGGTGAACAAGGAGCTGGCACTCATGTATAAGGAAGTGCCAAGCTATGTGGAAATCACTCCACAAAAGGAAGTAAGCCTAAAGCTTTGCGGAAAGCTTCAAACTTCTCCCTAGGAAGAGCCTTCGTGAAAAGGTCTGCAATGTTCTCTTGCGTGGGCACATATGCCAAGCGGATCTCGCCAGCAGAGAACCTCTCCCTGACATGTTCTGCAAGAGCGAATGTGAGGAATAATGGCACGTTTGACAGACAAAGCTATCAATGCATGTGCCTCGGCATCTCTGCCATCCCAATGAATCTGCTCTGTAGTAGGTGCAACAGAAACAGTAGCACGAACAGGAATCTGTGGAATATCATCTTCGACACCATCTTCATCAGCTCCAGCACATGTATTTGCAGTACCTGTAGTCAGAGGTGTAACAAGACGTCTTTCAACACCTTGCACAATGTTCCACAATCCTTTTGCAACCAATACATGCCGCATCATATAAGCCCATAATGGGTAGTTGGTACCATCCAACTTATCCTCAATGGCCAACATACGGAATACATCACTGCTTTCAGCCATGGCCGGTGACTAAAATACCTTGATGCAGAAAATTGACTGTATCTCAAAAAGTTGAACAGAATTGCCAGATAAATTTTGCTAGACTTGTAGCAGACTTCGAGATGCTTGTATTGGCGAACAGAAATCGGTATATACCTTTGGCACAAAAAGACGAAATAGCCTGCACAAGCACTGTGATAGTGCATTCGGAGGCCAAAACGAGCTCAAATCGTGATTTCGGCACCACATAGCAAAGCTGTTTTGATCTCTGAAACACCCTGAGTATGCTCACCAAATTTCGTGCGAATCTGAGACTGCAAATGGAGGAGTGTCGACGGCGCCCTAGATGAAGCGACGACCTGCTCTGATACCAATTATTGGAGATAAACGTCTGTGAAAGCACGCGAATAGCACAAGGAAGAAGAATCTTGGAGCACAAACACACAATACTGAATGTATTACTAGAGAATGTACAAAGATAAGTAGCCCATTAGGGCAATAGACATATATCAAGCCAAGGGAAAAAAACCTCCTAAAGAGGGAAAAAAGTGCCCCGGAGGTCCTAGTGTGTTCGCACACATCACTACCTAAAAATATCAACAGACACTTCTTTGTATATGTTCTTTAATAAAACATATAGTGGTGTGGTCAGTCAAAGACTGTAAGTTTGACCGCATTTATAATCCCTAAGAAGTCTATCTTCTGCTCCCTGTGTACTGCATTTTTCTACATATTCCGTAGTCTGTGTGTGGAGTACTGTGTGCAACCATAGGAGCTCGATTTTCTATTCCGAGGATATCATCGTGGAGATTGCAAGAAGGAGAGCACACTATGGTGCATCGCCATCAAAATACTTGACTCGTATCAAAGAAGCTTGACACAAAAGCTTTGTTCCTTTCGTGTGAGCGAAGTGAGCACCCCTCCCCCCGAGCTTTCTCCAAGGCTTATGACCAAGGCCTAGACCTTGGCATACCTTGTCATCCGAGTCACCGAAGTCACCATTGGCTGTGTGCGAGGGAGGACCTCAACGATCAAGGAATATAGAGGTTCTCGGTACTTCCTGGGAGGTCACCCATCCTAGTACCGTTCCCCCTGGAGCTCGCTTAACCGTGGCAATCTCTTGCAACTAAGCTACACTCTTGTGGTGTCTGAAGAAGGGGAAAGACTAATGTTGACATTACCTTGAATATGTTTTGGTCCCTCAAAGCTTCATTCTTTGCTTTCAAAGCCTATATTTGAAGCATTTTTGGGGTGTATTTTGGAGCCCTTTTGGAGTACTTCCGCACATAGTTCTCTTCACACAGGTTCAAGAACATCAAGAAGAGTGTTCTTTGTACTTCTCCGACAATAAATATCAACCTTTGGGGCTGTGTTTTCAGCCACACTCGTAAAACTACAGGTTTCTTGAAAGATTTCAGTTTTGGTGGGAGTAGTCACTGCAAATTTATGCAGGTTTTTTGAGCCAAAAACATCAGAGTTGACAGACACTTGCGGGTGTTATTGGCTAGTTTTTGGGTTGTGCATTCAGCCTTTTAGTGTCATTTTACTGCATATATTGAGCACATACCTGATGGAGAGTGTTAATCTCCATAAGAACAAGCTATTCTTGAAGGTAGAGCACCTCTATATCAAGAATAACTCAAAACCTTTACCAATTTGGAGGATCAAGGTTCAATTACCAAAATCTTGAACAAACTATGAAGTGAGTAACTACTCACAAAGTCTGTTGCATATATCTCACTCATTCACCAATCAAATGTGTAAAGTTTTTTATAAGACTTTGCATATGTGTCACTTATAGTTTGCACACCTTGTCCAAGTTAAATCATTCCAAAAGACTCAGTAGATCTTGAGAAATAATCTAAACAATTCACCTATGTCTAAAACTATACTTCTTTACGATCGATTTTGACACCTGTAACTTTTAACACATAGTTCTCCCAAAATAAAACCCATTTATTCAAATGCTTTTATCCATAGATATCTTACCTTCCAACTTAAAGAATGAGTGCTTGCTTGCTCAAAACTTTACACTGTGGAAGGAGAACTGACCAAAACATTAGCATCAAATTTTGCACCTGCTGCAACTTCACTTCTTCACATTTACACATGTAGATGTTCCTACTCTCAATTCTCTCAGCCTGATCACAATTAGGATCTGAAACCTTTTACAGAGGTCAATCAACTATAGACTTAGACTTATACAAAATCATTTCACAAAAGATTAAACATAGAAGGAGTAGTAAGCAAAAGATCGGGCGCAATATTTCTTCATTTTTGAGAAGCTTTACATGTGAGTGATGAGAGAGATCTCCTACACTTCTGAAGTGTCTAATGACTCTTGCAACTTCTAATTCTTCTCTTCACATGCTCTCTCATATTTTCCCCGACTTTTTACCTATATATATAGGCATGTATATACAAGCTCATGACCATACAAAAGATATAAGTGAGCTACTCTAAATTAATGTACATATGTATACAAGTCTTCATCTTCTGAACATGTACTTTCTTCATGCTTCATAAATTCATCTTTTCTTCAATCCTTGACGTCAATCCTTCATCAAAACTTCAATTGGTGATTGGCTTGCACCAACAGCTCCCCCGCAATAATCAATTGATGTTTTCTCTATCTTCTTTATCCCTGCCATGTCTTTGAACCTCTGTAGCTTTGGTCCATCCAAGCTTTTGGTTAGCATATCAGCTATCTGATCTTTTGTTGAAGTATGTATGACTTCAATCTCCTTATCCATCACCTTCTCTCTTAGAAAGTGATACTGAATCTCAACATGTTTAGTCCTGGCATGAAAAAGAGGGTTAGCAACTAAATACAATGAACTCATGTTATCTCCATGAATAGTGGGTGTACTCTGAATGATGTCAAAACTCTTCATAAGATTCTTTAGCCATATGACTTCCTTTCCAGGTTCAACCATACCTTTATACTCTACCTCTATAGATGATAAAGCTACTGTATGTTTCTTTTTAGAACACCAAGAGATTAGCTTATCTCCCATATAACACAAGTATCCATATGTTGATCTCCTATCATCAGGATTACCTGCCCAATCTGTGTCACTATATATCTTGATGTTTGTATCTGATGTAAAACCATAATACAAACCTTCCTTGAATGTACCCTTAATGTACATCAACACCCTTTGTCCTGCAACCCAATGTTCTTTCCTAGAACAATGCATGAATTGAGACAACACTCCAACTACATATGACAAGTCAGGCCTAGTTAATGTAGTATAGATAAGACTACCAACCAAACTTTGATACAACTTCATATCCTTGAATGCTTCTCCTCCATATCTGCTCAATTTGTGATTCACTTCCATTGGAGTAGGTGCTACCCTGCAATCTTCCATTTTAAATTTGATCAACAAATTCTTCAAATACCTTTCTTGAGTTACATACACTCCATGTTGGGTGTATGAAATCTCCATGCCCAAGAAATATGACAAGTCTCCCAAGTCACTAATTTTGAACTCTCTCTCCATTTGCTTCTTTAGGTTTTGTATGCCCTTCTCATCTGTACCTTTAAGGATTATATCATCAACATATATGCACATGTAAATGAACCCATCATTACTTGCTTCAACAAGCAAGCTATTATCTGCTTTAGATACTTGGAAACCAAGTTCCTTCAAGAACTTCACAAGTCTATAATTGCATGCCCTTGGGGCCTGCTTCAAACCATACAAAGCTCTCTTGAGCTTACATACATGATTTGGATACCTTTCATCTCTGAATCCTTGTGGTTGCTCCATGAAAACATCATCTGAAATATAACCATTTAAAAAAACATTTTTCACATCTAGTTGACATAATCTCCAACCTTTACATGCAGCAATGGCTATGAGTGTCCTGATAGTTGTCATCATTGCTACAGGACTATAGGTCTCATCATAATCTATTCCATATGTTTGAGCAAACCCTTTCACAACAAGTCTAGCTTTATACCTAGACACACTTCCATCTGCATACCTCTTTATCTTGTAGACCTATTTGCATCCAATGATCTTCTGACTATTTGGTTTAGGAACCAAATCCCATGTCTCATTCTCCATCAATGCATCATACTCTTGTTGCATAGCTTTCTCCCAGTTTTCCTTACCTTTTGCCTCTTCATATGTAGAAGGATCTTCATCTGCTTTCATCATGTAAGCATAGTCTTTAGTTGCCAAAAAAGAAGTGTCATAGCTATACCTTGTAGGTTGCCATTTGTGTCTTGATGACCTTCTGAGTTCTCCACTTCTTGTGTCATACCCTGCAAAGCTTTACATGGTAACCTATTGACCAAAAATGTAGCTGTATTTATAGCCTCAATCCACAAATAATTTGGGCAATTTTTCTCCTTCATCATGGATCTTGCAAACTCAACAAGAGTTCTATTCCTCCTTTTTGCTACACCATTTTGTTGACGAGAGTACCTACAAGTAACTTCTGTTTTTATACTTGCATTCCATAAGTAATCACTAAAATCATTAGAGAAATACTCTCCCCCTCCATCTGACCTTAGTCTCTTCAACTTTTGACCTGTAATTCTTTCTGCATACACATGATAATATTTGAATGTATTAAATGCCTCTGATTTATCTTTGATCACATAGATAGTGATCCACCTGGTAGAATCATCAACATAAATCACATAATATCTTGAACCATTTATACTAAAATCCTTTGAAGGTCCCCACACATCTGTGTGTACCAATTCAAGCTTCTCTGAATACATGAAACCATGCTTGGAATAAGATTGCTTATGAGCCTTACCTAATTGACATGCCTCACATCTGTATTTCATATGTTGACCTGCAACATTAGGCAATCCAAGCACTGAACCATTGTTAACCATATCCTTAATACCTCTTTCATTGAAATGTCCAAGCCTTTTGTGCCAAAGATCTAATAGTCCTCCACAAGTGAACAAGGCATAACCAACATTACCTTGAATCTTCAATGTGAAGAGTCTTCCTTCTTTCTTCCCTGAAATAATTTTTTTATAGCCATTGCTAAGGTCTTCCACAAAAACTCCTTCATTAGTGAACCTTACTTCATAACCTTTTTCAACAATTTGACCTACACTTATCATATTCTTTGGAATTGTAGGAACATACAAAACCTTACTCAGAAGAGTACTTCCATCCTTGGCCTTCAGTGATCCAATTGACTTCACATATGCTTTGTATTATCACCTGTTTGAACTACATGATTAGTTACCTTATTCTCCAAATCAGTCATCAAGGCTATGTTACCACTCAAGTGATTGCTACACCCTGAGCCAATGTAGAAGACTCTTTGGTCTTCACTTTGCCTTTCACAAGTTGCATTCATAATCAAGGTTGAATCTTCCTTTTGATCTGAAGCATAATTGTAGTAGTTACTGTTGTAAGATTGGCTTTGGAATCCTCTACGTGCATTTCTTCCAAAGTAACCTCTACTGCCTCTACCTCTGAAATTACCTCTTTCATTTCTGCCACCTCTTCATCTTGAATTAAAGTTATGATTATATCCACCATTATTCTGAGTATTATGCCAACAACCATGAGCTAAGTGATTTATCTTACCACAAATCCAGCAAGCTTTGACTCCATCTTTATTGCTTCTACCTCTTCCTCTACCTTTGCCACCTCCTCTTCCTCTTAGGAAGCTAGCTTGGCTAGTTGTACCTTCATCTTCATTTGCTTGTCGCTTCCCTTTGCTATTCTTCTTCTTATCCTTCGAATACATTGCTTGACCTACACTCTTATCACTTTCACCTTTGACATCCTGCTCAAAGGTTAGCATGTGTCCTAGCAACTGATTTAAATCAGGAGTAAAATGATCTAGTGACAATTCAGTAGACAAAATGAATGGCTTCCATTTCTCATCACCTCTCAAACCTGTGAGGATTTGCCTTACCAATTTATCCTCCTCAATATCTTCATCAACTGCTCCTAATGCATCTGCAATGTCCTTCATTCTTGTTACATAATCAGAGATGGATTGAGAGGCCATCTTCTTGAATGTGGTAAACTATGCCCACAAAGATGCTTTCCTTGACTTTGTAGTATTTTGAAAATGCTCCTCCAAAGCATTCCATATATGACTTGCACTTTCAAGACCTCTAATGTGAGGTAGCAAGTAGTCATTGACTCCCATGTAGATAATGCTCCTTGCTTGAGCATCTCTCTTCATCCAAGTTTTCAAATCTGATAACTCATCCCTAGTTGGAACACTAGGATCTCTGAATTGTGGCTTTTCTTCTTCACCTGTGATATAGCCTATCAGATCTTTGCTCATAAGATGAGCTTCCATCCTCATTGACCATGCTGGATAGTTTTCTCTATCCAATTTCTCTATTTGAAGAGAATCTCCCATCCTTTCTTCACCTGTGTATTAAATTCTTCAACCTTTATGAGAAATAAGTGTACCTTTACTTTGAATGAAGTTCCTTTTGATCTTCTTGATAGCTTTAGACCTCCTTCTCAAGCTTTCACCTTTTGAACCTTCAAGTGTTGATTTTTGTATGTCTACAGCAGTCGAGATCCTCCTTTCTTTAATTTTGATGATTCCTGCTCTGATACCACTGATGGAGAGTGTTAATCTCCAAAAGAACAAGCTACTCTTGAAGTTAGAGCACCTCTATATCAAGAATAACTCAAAACCTTTACCAATTTGGAGGATCAATGTTCAATTACCAAAATCTTGAACAAACTGTGAAGTGAGTAACTACTCAGAAAGTCTGCTGCATATATCTCACTCATTGATAAATCAAATATGTAACGTTTTAAATAAAGCTCTACAAAATGTGTCGCCTATAGTTTGCGCACCTTCTCCAAGTTAAATCATTCCAAAAGACTCAATAGATCTTGAGAAATAATCTAAACAGTTCACCTATGTCTAAAACTTTTAACACATATAACTTTTAACACATAGTTCTCCCAAATTACAACCCGTTTATTCAAATGCTTTTAGCCATAGGAAGCTTACCTTCCAACTTAAACAATGAGTACTTGCTTGCTCAAAAATTTACACTGTGGAAGGAGAACTGACCAAAACATTAGCATCAAATTTTGCACCTGCTACAACTTCACTTCTTCACATTTACACATGTAAATGTTCCTACTCTCAATGCTCTCAGCCTGATCACAATTAGGATCTGAAAACTTGTATAAAGATCAGTCAACTATAGACTTAGACTTGTACAAAAACATTTCACAAAAGAGTAAACACAGAAGGAGTAGTAAGCAAAAGATTGAGCGCAATATTTCTTCATTTCTGAGAAGTTTTACATCTGAGTGATGAGAGAGATCTCCTACACTTCTAAAGTGTCTAATGACTCTTACAACTTCTAATTCTTCTCTTCACATGCTCTCTCATATTTTCCCCAACTTTTTACTTGTATATATAGGCATATATATACAAGCTCATGAACATACAAAAGATATAAGTGAGCTATTCTAAATTAATGTACATATGTATACAAGTCCATCTTCTAAACATGTACTTTCTTCATGCTTCATAAATTGATCTTTTCTTCAATCCTTGACTTCAATCCTTCATCAAAACTTCAATTGGTGATTGACTTGCACCAACAATACACATCATGTACGCTTTTGTGGATACCGCTTATGTACGTCCACGTGTTCATTGATATAGTGGTTACGTTCTTTGCATAAAGCCTTTTACATTTGATAAAGAGGGTCATGGTGAGGTTTTCTTAACATGGAGACACCCGGATTTCAGGATCTCTTTAGTGATGCAGGTGGAAGACTTACCCAACCTTGCCATCGAAGATGTATGATAGTTGTTCATAGGTGCTCGATAAGCCTAGTTGGCTTCTATTGGGTAACTGATTATATGTAGTGGAGTCAATGATTCACTATGCAGGAAAACATGTCAGTACTTGTAGTTTTATGATATTTTGACATTGGTCATATGCTCATTTTGCAAGGGATACTCTGGCAAAAGTTTTTTAGATTTTTGATTTTGTCAACCATATGGTGGTCGATTTATTCCTTGATACACTTATTTGTTGGTGGTCGAAATCTTCTAGCTCCATTATCATTACATTCAGTTCTCTATCATCATGCCATCAGAGGTCTCAGGCACATCCGGTGGATCAAGGTCTAGTGCTAGTGTTCTGAGGAGGAGCTATAACTTGTAGCACAAAGACCATTTTGAGATCCAAAAATTTGATGGCACAAACTTTGCTCTATGCAAGAATCATATTAAAGATGTGTTGATTCAAAGGAGGCAATGGAAGCCAGTAAATGGAATTTCAAAGAAGCTTGTTGACATGGGTGAAGATGATTGGGATGAGTTAGATGAAATGGCCAGGTCTAGCATTCGCTTGCATGTGACAGATAATGTTTATTGTACAGTATTAGACTGTGAAAGTCCAAAGGAGCTTTGGAGGAAGTTATGCAATACATATGAAAAAGAGACGGCATCAAATAAAGTCTATCTGATGAGAAAAATATATGACCTTTGTATGAAGGACTCAGATAGTGTTGCTGCTCATCTAAATGAGTTTGATATTATATTCTCTCAGTTACAGACTCAGAAAAATGGATATGAATAGTGAAATGAAAGTAGTATTGTTGTTATGCACCTTGCCATCATCATGGAATACATTTTGCACAACTATTAGCAATAGTGCACTTGGTGGTTAACTCGTCTATGATGACATATGTGGATCACTCTTGAGTGAGGTGATTCGTAGAAAATATATGGTTATCACTCAGAGTGGAGATGCATATAATGTTCATCATTCTTACCAAGGAAAGAATCAACAAAGTTGCAGGAGCAAGAACAAGGAAAAGAATGGTCAACGGAATAAGAGTAGAAGTAAATCAAGGAAGAGGGATATCAAATGCCATTATTTTCATAAGAAGGGACACATGAAGAAAGATTGTTATGCATTAAAGAATGTTAAGGTAAAGGACAGAATATTGATGGGCATGTTAAATAGTTACCTGCACCATCTACTTCGACTGTGAACATTGAAGAAATTAATGCTATTTTTGATGATGCTGATGTGTTGACACTTGATAGTACTGTGCCAACTGAGACTCTTATGGTTGATTCTCTTTCCCACACCTGGCTGCTAGATTCTAGTGCTTCTTTCCATGTGACAACACATACAGAATGGTTCTCTAATTATGCAGCAAAGTCTCTTGGTACCATGAGACTTGGTGATTCTTACCAGTGTGATGTTCTGGGGATTGGATATGTGGTTGTGCAGCTCATTGATGGTTCAAATTTTTCTATGCATAATGTATGCCATGTACCTCAATTATCACGTAGTTTGATGTTAGTGGGTCAACTTGATGACCTTGGTTACAAGGTGGTCTTCTATGCTCAATCCTTTCGCATATCAAAGGACAATACGGTTATTTCAAAAGGAAGCAAAGTTGGCTCATCCTTTATTTGTATCACATAAAGAACACTTGTTAGTTGTTACGGAACAACCTATGGCTTGTATTTGGCATGGTTGTTTGGGCCATACATCTCGTAGTGGAATGGAAAATCTTTCTCGTTTTGGCTACTTACCTATGTTATCTTTCTTCGATTTTTCATTTTGTGAGCATTGTCAATATGGAAAGCAAACTAAAAATGTGCATAGAATGCACATTGACTCTTGAATTCAGCCTTTAGATCTCGTTCATACAGATGTGTGTGGTTCTATGCCGACTAGGTCCTTAGGTGGTTCTCTTTACTTTGTCACTTTCATAGATGATGCCACTAGAAAAGTCTGCGTATATCCTATCAAATCGAAGGATGAGGTATTCCCTACTTTCAAAAAATGGCTTGCTTCAGTTGAGACTAAAAAAGGAACTAAGCTTAAGGCTTTATGTTGAGATAACGAGGGTGAGTATACCTCACATGAATTCAACCTTTTTTGTTGGGATTTGTAGAGAGTTTATAGCTCCTTATACCCTAGTACATAATGGCAGGATGAAGACATACTTGCAAGGAAGGAGTCTCTATGTATACATCTCAGGAGATGAGAAGATGCCCATTTTCAGAAGCAAAGGACAACCTACAAGAGAGGAGCATGAAAGACTTAATACATGGTCTGCCAAGGATGCATTAGCAAGGTCATACTTATTTAACTCAATCTCTGATTTTCTTCTTCCACACATTAGAAAGTGTAAGACATACCAATAGACTTGGGAAACATTGTCTTCATATTTCTCTTCCAACACAAGGGCTAGGAATAACCAATTGTGGATTGAGTTTACCACTCAAAGGAAGCAACCCAAGCAAGGCATCTCAGAGTATGTGACCAAAGCCAAGGATGTAGCTGATCAATTGGCAAGCATAGGAGAAGAAATTGAAGAAGAGCAGATTGTGAGACAAGTGATCGTACAGGAACTTCAAGAATTAGAGAGGTAGAGGATATCAAAGAGGTGGATATACACAATCAAGAGGAAGATTCAATCACCATCAAGGCTACAATAACAACTACAACAACAAATACAATAACAACTACCAAGGAGGCTACAAATCAAGGAAAGATTACAACAACTATACAGAGGAGCAAGAGGATTTTCTTCTGATTATGAATATGACTTCAAAACCAGGTATAAATGATGACCATCTCTTCTACATTGACTCAGGATGTTCAAACCATGTGGCAGGCAATGTAGCTCTTCTCTTTGACCTTGAGGAACCAAAGGGTAAGCATCAAGTGCAAACAGGTGATGACACCAAGCACTCAGTGATCAAGGTAGGAAATATTAAAACATCTGATGGAAATAAAAATCTCTTGAGCACGGTTCTATATGTACCTACAATTACCAAGAACTTGATGAGTGTTGGATAGATTGTGGAAAAGGGTTTGCAGGTCAGGTTCAACAAATATGGAGCATTTTGGAGGATCCCCAACATGGATTCAAGAGAATTTCCAAATGAGAAAAGACAGGTAGATTATTCACTTTTGAACTTGAAGATACAAGGAATATTGCACTTTATAGTTACAAAGACCAAACACTATCACAGCTTGAGATTTGGCATAAGAGATTAGGGCATATTGGTGAGAGAACTTTAAAGCAAATATGCAGAGATCAATGTGTGCTTGGGATACCTAATGTGTCCAAGCAACACATGATCTATAAATGTGGTGCTTGTCAGTTTGGAAAATCTCACAGGTTACCCTTCTCAAGGAAAGGCTACACGCATGAGGACTACCTAGAGCTTGTCCATATAGATGTATGGGGACCAAGTAAGGATCCCTCAATTTCTGGATCAAGGTATTATGTATCTTTCATTGATGATTTCAGTAGGTGGACTATCTTATATTTTATGAAGCACAAAGATGAAGTATTCAGTTGCTTTAAAAAGTATCTTGCACTTGTTGAGAACCAAACAGGAAGAAGTCTAAAGAAACTAAGGTCAGATGGAGGAGGTGAGTACTTCTCAAATGAGGTTGATGCATTCTTGTAGGTGTTATACTTTATGGAATACTTGGAATGAAGGTTTAATGCCTTGAGGATTTTAATGTGTGTTGTGTTTTGATTTAGCAGGTGGAGATCCATGAGGGTATGAACAAGTTCAAGTGTGAATGAGTGTGAACCCAAGAGGATTTATTCACATACTTTTTAGAGATATTTGAAGAGAATAAGTTATTAGTTATTTTTAGCTATTTTTAGCTATTTTTGTAAATGAAGCAAAAGCACACTATTTTTAGTGTGGCCCTCATGTATCTTCCATCAAGGACATAATATGAATCACCTATAAATACGCATGCTCTCATAGAGTGTCCATGAGAGCATGTGGGGGGAGATTGCACCCTATCTTGTGTCGTCTCTTCTCTCTCTCTCTTGTCTCTCGTCTATTTTCTGCATATGTATATGCTCTACGGGATACAATCGACAACAGTGGTATCAGAGCCTGGTGTTCGCAGAGTTAATTTTTGAATTTTCGGCACTATCTCCGTCCTGACATCTCATCGTCCGTCATCATCCGTTTAGATTTCTTCTTCGTCGTCGTTCTGCCGATCGTCATCAAAAGAGCCCATGAGACCTGCCTTCAGCGTTCATCTGAGAGACTACGTGTGATCCGCATCCATCCGGGAGGCCATGGAGTGCTCACAGAATCCCATAGTCTGATGGACTGACGACCGCAGCTTCCACGACTTTTCAGCCACAGACGAGTGCGCGTATTTGTTTTTGTTGTTAGATTTGAACATGTAATGTTGCTGCACATATGTGCCTGGCTACAGATAAAAGACTTACAGCACGATTTGCACTGATATGGCACGCACCATCAGGCTGATGGACGTGTCTTTGTTATTACCTTGTTTGTTTATGAGCGTTGCTCACGCAGCTTCTCAGCTGCCCACGAGGTCACAGAGCGATATACAGCGCTTATAAGTATTTATAGTTTGAAGGATATGAAGGTTCTGTTCCTGCGTATATGGGATAAAGCTATTCGCACGCGCGTCATCCCTTGAAGAAGACTTCACAGAGTATAGATAAACGAGGAGGAATATGGGATTAGTTCTGCGTCGCCACCTCATCTATGAGGAATATGGGATTAGTTCTGCGTCGCCACCTCATCTATGATAAAGCACGTTGTACAGAGAGTACTCCGTGTATCTTTTGGTTTTGAATTAACAAGGGCTATGTCCAGACAAGAACAAATTCGATTTATGTCAAGCCATGGCTAAAGATTATTAAATTACCACTACATAATTCTACATATTGGGCCATATCTTGAGCATCCAAAGTCCAAATCAAGAAATTCTTTTTGCTATGGATAGCTCTCTCAGAGATCTTTCCGTGGAGTGGCTATAAGACATAGTTCGGATTCAGTCCCTCTCATCTTCAGAATTTTGAAGTTTCCCATATCTTTCAACAACCCTCTTCCAATCATTGTTTTGAAGTATCGGTTCTTGGAAGAGTATTGGCATGCTATTTCAACGAGGGGTGCACCATATTCAGCATCTTCACACACCTGCAACTTAATTATTTGCACATCCAGATAAGTCCCTTGTCAATTTACATACATCGTTGCATTCTTTTTGCATTAAATTACATGTCGGACATGTAAGTTTTGCATCATGCCTAGAGTATACACATAGTGTATACATGGTTTTAATTGTATGGCACATGTATTTTTATTGCAGGGACAAGTATTTTCTTGCAGGTTTGGATTGAGTCTATGAGTTTCACGCTTTATTTTTAGAGTGTTGCTGCAGTATTCAAACTTCCCCTTGCCTGCATATGGGATTAATCCGAGCCCACGCCTATGCAATCTAAAGGATGTTTCTCTCTCATGCCAATTTTCGAATTCTATCTCTTTTTCAGAGAACAACGATTATTTTCTTATTTCTATCCTTAAGGGTTCTTTTATTTACCCAACAAGTCAATATGATTGCATTTTTTTTTGCTCTAACTTGAGCATATTACCTTTAATTTTTGAGATTTTTACTGCTATGGAAAGTTATCTCCGATCTCTTTTCATCGAGTGGCTGCAAGTCATACCTTGGCTTCACTTTCCATCATATTCCGAGTTTGGAGTTTACCCATTCATCCTCAACGACCTTCTTTCTTCCGATTATTGTTGTTAAGTATTGACTCTTGGAGAAGTATTGACACGCTATTCCAACAAAGGATGGACCATCTTCAGCATTACACACATCGGCAAATTATTTTTGAACCTCCAGATAAGTTTCTTGTCAATTTATATGCATCGTTATGCTCTTTTCGCATCAAATCATGTTTCGGACATGCAAATTTTGCATCATACCTAGAATAAACGCATAGTTTAGACATGGTTTCTCTTGTATGGTGCATGGATTTTTCTTGCAGGGACAAGTATTTTCTTGCAGGTTAGCGAGGAGAATATATATATATATATATATATATATATATATATATATATATATATATATATATATATATATATATATATATATATATATATATATATATATATATATATATATATATATATATATATTTGTCAGGGTGTGTAATCCCCTTTTGGTCTCTTTATGGATCATGGAAATTGTTTGTCGGGAATTTTTCCGGTTTTCAAAATCACGCCGTTATGCTGCCGAAATTTTTACAAAAATTGTATGCACATGCATTCAAGCATTCAGGACATACTAAAAGTTTCTTATTCTATTGAGCACATGCTTCTAGTTTGTTTCAAAATGCATCACATCACACTTTTGGATTGCATTTAGACTTAAACCCTGCTTATCATTCACATTCACATTAAATTCCTGTTTTCCAGTTCCATGCATGTTTTTTTTTTTTTTTTTTTTACATGGCACATGCCTATGATTGTTCAGTGATGCGACATGTGATTTGGCCATCCATGTCTATTTTATTCTTATCAACTGAGGTCAGTTGCTCGACAACTGGGGGGCATGTTATACTTTATGGAATACTTGGAATGAAGGTTTAATGCCTTGAGGATTTTAATGTGTGTTGTGTTTTGATTTAGCAGGTGGAGATCCATGAGGGTATGAACAAGTTCAAGTGTGAACGAGTGTGAACCCAAGAGGATTTATTCACATACTTTTTAGAGATATTTGAAGAGAATAAGTTATTAGTTATTTTTAGCTATTTTTGTAAATGAAGCAAAAGCACACTATTTTTAGTGTGGCCCTCATGTATCTTCCATCAAGGACATAATATGAATCACCTATAAATACGCATGCTCTCATAGAGTGTCCATGAGAGCATGTGGGGGGAGATTGCACCCTATCTTGTGTCCTCTCTTCTCTCTCTCTCTTGTCTCTCGTCTATTTTCTGCGTATGTATATGCTCTGCGGGATACGATCGACAACAGTAGGTTAGAGGAATCAAGAGAGAAATTACAACAAGATATACCCCTGAGCAAAATGGGGTGGCAGAGAGGAGAAATAGACTAATTGTTGAAATAGCTAGGTCAATGCTAAATGAGAAAAAATTACCTAATTACTTGTGGGCAGAGAGTGTATCTATTGCCACTTATCTTGTAAACAGGCTACCATCCAAATCTCTTGATGGGATGACCCCATATGAAGCATGGCATGGTAGAAGACCTTCACTTGATCATTGCAGGATCTTTGGATGTGTTGCTTATGTGCACATACCATCTCAAATTAGAGGTAAGCTAGACCCTAAGGCAGAGAAGTGCATCTTCATAGGGTATGACTTGAATCAAAAAGGGTACAGGTTCTACAATCCTTCCAACAAAGGATTTATGGTTAGTAGAGATGTTGTCTTTGATGAAAATGACTCTTGGTTTGAAAGTGAATGTAGGAGAGTAAAGCTACCTTATGACTTGGAAGAGGAATTTCCAAGCCTCACCAAGGAGGAACCAAAGGAGATTGAAGACATCAACTCAGATGATGAGGACATCATCAACTTAGAAGAATTCAACGCATGGAAGTCCAAAGGCAAAGTCAAGATAAAGAAATTGGAAGATATACGTGAATCATCCAACCAAGCAATCAGAAGATCATAAAAGGAGAGCAAGAAGCCAATCAAATATGGGTATGACACTTCTTTAGTTACTAAGCATTATGTTTATCTTGCAAAAGACTTGTCATTTGAATAACCATCATCATATGAAGAGGCAAAGACCAAGGCAGAATGGAAGGAAGCTATGGATGAGGAAATTGAAGCACTCAAGGAGAATGATACATGGGAACTAGTGCCAAAGAAGGATTCTATTAAGGTAATTGTTTCTAGATGGATCTATAAGATCAAGAGGAATTCTGATGGATCAATAAGCAGGTACAAAACTAGACTTGTGGCTAAGGGTTTTGCACAAACCCAAGGAGTTGATTATGAAGAAACCTTCTCACCTGTGGCCAAAATATCAACCATCCGGGTATTGGTAAGTGTGGCTGCATCAAAGAATTGGAACATGTACCAATTGGATGTAAAAGATGCATTTCTTAATGGCTGGATTTCAGAGGAGGTGTTTATGTCTCAACCTCCTGGCTATGAGGATCCAAGCAAGGTAACATATGTGTGTAAATTGAACAAAGCTCTTTATAGATTGAAGCAAGCACCTAGGGCATGGAACCATAGATTGACTACATACCTTCAGGATCAAGGATTCATCATGAGTAAAGCAGATACTTCTCTGTTTGTTAAGAGGAGTAATTCAGAGGTAATATACCTATGTGCATATGTTGATGATATCATACTCACAGGTAATGATGCTAATGGCATCAAGCAGATTAAGAATCAAATGATGTAGGAGTTCAAAATTAGTGACCTTGGATCACTAATGTATTTTCTTGGACTTGATTTAGTCTATACTAACTCTCGAATTTATATTACTCAGAGAAATTATATACAGGATGTGTTAAAGAAATTTCATTTGCAGGATGCCAAGGTAGCAAGCACTCCAATGGAGGTACACTAAAAATTAAGTGCTCATGAAGGTGATGTGCTTGATAATATTGCAGGATACCAAAGCATAGTGGGAAGCTTGAACTATGCTACATTGACAAGGGTTGATATTGCTTATGGAGTAAGTGTCTTAAGTCAATTTATGCACAAACCTAGGGCACCTCACTTGGAAGCTGTAAAGAGGATTTTGAAGTACCTTAAAGACACTCAAAATCAAGGATTATACTTTCCTTACACCTCATATTTGGACATCAAGATATATTCAAATGCAAATTGGGCAGGTTGCAAAGATGATAGAAGGAGTACCTCAGGTTACCTATCTTTTGCAGGTGACAAACCTATATCATGGTCTTCAAAGAAGCAACCTACTGTTGCTTTATCTTCAACAGAGGCAGAATATAGAGGATTGGCCAATGCTACTCAAGAGGCCATATGGATCAGATTATTATATACAAATTTGGGTTTGCATACTACATCTCCAATGATTTTTGGAGATAATACAAGCTCACTACATCTTGCAACAAATCCTATTTATCATGCTAGGACCAAGCATATAGAGGTTCACTATCATTATGTGAGAGAGAAGCTATTGAGCAAGGAAATTCAGTTGGCATACCAAGCCTACACACTTGGCTAGATATAAAGACTTTATGTGCAAACACTTGAATATCCATGAGAACCAATGTTATGGATTATTTACTTTATTACCATTTGTAAAAGTATAATTGACTTAGAGGAATATCTGTAGCTACCACTAAACTCGTGGAGTTTGTTAGATAGAAACACTACGACTTCATTTGAAAGAATATCTCCTAGATTAGAGGATCACTTTTTAGTGAGAGCCAAAATTGAATTCAAATTCAAATTTTGAATGGAACATCTATAAAAGATGAATGTAAAAAACTCACGGTAGAGATCACTTCAATCCCAAGTTCTTATTGATCACATTGTAAGAGATTGAGGCTCACTTCATTGCCTACACTACTCATCATCATTGAGCATTGATTATCATGCCAATGATCATGTACAACATTGTCATATAATACAATAGATCAATTCTTTCATCTATGGTCTCTCTATCATAGTCACTCAGAACAGTCATTTTGTATTGCTCATATCTCAGTCATTACTTCACCATTTTCAATTTTCTATAGCTTATTGGAATCCACTCTAATTCCTCTACGTGCTGACAAATTTTTAAGACATTCTATCTAGTAGATTTTGAGAAAACTGCGTCGAGGTGATCACTGTCCAAACTCTATAGAGGTCCTAAAAAATCGGGGGTAATGATTTGATTGCTAAATTGATTGCTCTATGTATAGTACATCATTTCAAGTGATTACACTTGGAATCATTAGCTCTTTAAGCTAAGGTAATATCTCCAAAAGGAATTTTTCTAAATCTTATTGTACTAGAAGCACTGAACTTAACAAGCAGCAGGTGTGTGAACAAAAATAGAAGGTTTTCATTGATTCTTCAACTTGGAAGTAGTTTGTTTTGAATCAATCATTTCTCACATCATTTCCAAAGTACATAGGCACTTATTTAGTGTCATTGGAAAGCTAAGAGGGCCTAGAACTCAAATCTGAAGCAAAGAGGGCTGGTGTAAAGCAGGGATTAACAGCACCTACTCATTTCTTGGAGTGTCCATCCATCTTTCCCAACAATATCTAGGAACAATTTGAATTTGAATTCAAAAGAAAATCCATGGATTTTGACTCCCTTCAATGACAAGATTTTCTTCATATCTTGATTTCACCATTGACCAGGATAAACTCAAAGCTTTAACCTTTGAAGTCTTCAAACCACATGTTTATGCTAAACAATAAAAAAGAAATCCTATGAGCATTGAACAAGCTCTTAGGCTTGCTCCTTGCACAAACAAGCATAAGAGTTTCCTTTGTTTTATAACTATTCTATCCACCTCGAGTTTGGATTTATAATGCATTCCTCTTTCATATCATTCCAAGGTAAATAGAAGATCTAGATTGATGTGTATTCTTTAGTTTTTATATTTTTCATGTAAGAGTGATGTGTTCACTATGTTCCTACTATCCTCTCAATATTAGGATAGCATCTAAAGAGTCATTACGGAAGTATTCTCTTATGAACTATTCTAATTCTATTTTGCATGCCTCCAAACTTTTATCATGGACTATTTTGTGTTTGCGAACTGCCTTACCATTATAATTTCTTGGTTATAAAATTCTATAAACTTCAGCCTTATATAACATGTATTCCAAGAATAAGCTTTCACTTGAAAAAAAAAGGGAACTATCTTAGTATGGGTTCAAGGACTCCTCTATTTTATTTGCATGTTGTTTTCAGTTATAGATACATTGAAAATTTCCCTAATACTTATATGGTAACAAAGACAAAACAAAAGAATGGGGTTTAATTTATTAAATTTGGACCAAAAATATTATAACATGAAACGAATTATTTCTTAATTTTATTTGCATATCACATTTACATTCATTTTCCTCTTGTGGTATCACATATATTCAAGTTTCTTAATGATCAAATGAACATGGCTAGTTGAGGAATGGAATGATATATAACCTAGCTACTTGAATTAGATATTCACATAAATAGAGATGAAAAATTACCCATTTATGATAATTTAATGAAACAAAGTAAAAGGTGTACCACTGCATGCTAATTTATACCACTCAATATTTTAATAAATTTATACAACATAGAGATCACTTACTATTGTTTGGTCGTGACACTTAAACTTCCATTTTTATGGTGATTCACATATGTATCGTGTTATGCTTTAGTGTTCACATGTGACACTCATTCCCATTAGGGACCTTGACTAAAGTAGCCCTTGTCCCATATACACATGAGATGGTCTCTCTAGACCAATGTTGATTGTTATGTGTGGAACTCACATCTATCCAATTCTATCCAAAATAGATAAAGCTCTGGGATGCTCGAATCTCAACATGTGGCCATCATGCAACACTCATTCCCAGTACCCATTAGGTACCTTATAATATCCCAAAAGCCAGGGATCTTGGCTAAATGAGACCTTGTCCCACACACACATGAGATGGTCTCTTTAGACCAATGCCTAACATGCCTTATGTGAATACAATGTAATTGAACATCAATAATATTTCATTGAAAACTAACATGCAACCATAAATCACTTCCTTTGGATGGCTATGATTCGAATGCATTGTGCATGAGATTCCTTTTCAACTATCGCAAGTGATTTCCAAGCACATCCATTGTAAATGTGCATTAAATGCTAATGAATCAAGACAAGATTTAACATAGTAACATTTAGCAGACGTGTTTGTTCTCTATTTATGTGAATATCTAATTCAAGTAGCTAGGTTATATATCATTCCATTCCTCTAACCATGTTCATTTGATCATTGCTAGTTGAGGAATTTAACAGCTAGCTACTTGAATTAGATATTTAATAGACATGAAACAAGAAATTGGACAATGGATCAGATTTGACAACATAGACCCTCAATTAAGAGTGAACTACGAAGAGTGGACTCTCTTCCAAATCAGATGTATCGCTTGGGAAAGCTCAAAAACTTGACTCGTCATTGGGCGGGACCTGCCGTGCCATGAAGGTCTTATGTGGCACAATGGCAATCCCCTGTCCAAAGTATCACGCTCAACAAGAAGTGGTGTATGGCATGGACAAGGCTACATTGGGATTTGAAGTTCATGTCGATCTGGCATTCCCTCATCGAGATCAAAAAATCGGTCCTCATGTGGCAAATTCTCCACCGTGGTATCTCGACCAATGTAAAGGCTAACAAAATTTTTGGGGCTCCGCCGTGGTGCAAGCAATGCCACCGCAACATTGAGGATCTGGGTCACATCTTTTTTTCTGGCAGCCCCTCGGGAATATTTTGAGATTGCAAGTACAAATCACTTAGAAGCAAGTGTTGTTCGACGAAACGATCGGCTTCTCAACGGCATTGTGGAATGCTATAAGATGGGAAATCCTCTAGAAGATTTGGAGGGAGCGGTGTGCTAGCAATTTTGGGCACCCTCCTAAAGAGTAGTCGATCAAGAAGTCTCTATTCCTCCAGGGCAAAAGAATCTCCAAGTGTAAGAGGTCACCATCTTTTAGGCATATTTCTCATCGAGAAGAACAAGCTTAAATCCAAGTGGGCCCCGCATGGGGGGGACGAAAGGGTAGTAAACTTCCTTTGTAACACTCTAGTTTGGCAAGTTATACCCCTGCTTTGTGGGATTTGGGGGGTCCCAAGGGCACTAATCCCATTCATCTGTAACATGTTCTTTCTTTAATTAAAGTGCGGGAGAGTATGCCTTGGCCAAACTTCCTTTTATGAGAAAAATAATTAACAGACATGAACAAGAGTAGATATCAAAGATCGAGTTTTCTTCATAAAAAAAGCAATATAATCACATGTTTAACATGCAATGACTAGTATAGGAGCTAATTTCTAATCAGGCCTAAAACTTGGAGCACATAGACCACGTATATTTTTGCAAGTTATAACAGTAAAGATGCTCCAAGATTCATTAATTGTTGCATGCACATAATAATATTCTTGGAATTCATAATTTTTTTAACAAAGGTACATGGTTACCAAAGAATTTTGTAACTTACAAAACGTAAATCACAACCAATAATTTGTGAAATTCGATCCTTGTGCGTCATTAACTCTTTGCCGCCTTCCCTACATCTCCTGCACCATCCATACATCTTTACTTGTATATCTTATTGGCAACCTAGAAACTCCCAACATCTTTCGTGGCATGCAAATTCTAGCTCCAAGCAAGTATGTCACGGCCACTATCGACTCGCTAGGGGGAAAATTGAAACAAACAAGCAATAGCATATTCGGTAGTCGTTAATAGATTTTAAATCTAACCATGCAACGAATCACGCAACACCTTGCCAAAAAAGTTACTGTTTTTGGTGCTCTTCGTAGCATGACGCATCGCATATGTGTAGGTAATTTCAATAATTCATCGTGAGTCAAAAAAAACAGATTATTTTGGTCCTCATTTCACTATTGTTATGTAGTTTCAACATTGGTAAACACTGAAGGAGGTTTTGTATACGAAATAAGCACACAGATTATTTGGCCCATGCAGTGTAGTTCTCACCAAGTTATCTAGTGTGCAACAGAGATAATAAGTAAACATTCAGACTCGATTTTGTTTTCTGTAAAGGAAAAAAAAGAAATATGACACACAAAATGAAAGAAGATTATGTCGTGGCTTATTCCATATTGCCATAAGCGTTATCAATTTAAGACAGGATGAAATGAAGTGCAAACTTATTCGGAATGAAAAGCTATTTGCCAAGTCTCCATCAAAGACTGCATCATGAAAGCAATGCCGATTTCAGGATATTCCATATCTTGTGAAAGTCGGCACTTGTCATCGGTATAATATGAACGTATTGGCCATGTTTTAAAGTTCAATGCCTGCAGTTCGCGCAGGGCTTGTTCATATGCTTGTATGATGGGCACAAGTGAGCTCCCCCCACCTTACGAGATTGTGGGATTGTGGCTCTATATTGTATCTAATTAGCTCAAGACTGTCCTTTCCTTTTCTCTTTTTCAGTCCCATACAAAATAATTACAGAGTTATCATATAGTAAAATTTGTGCTAGTGAAATTTGAATTGTTTATCATCAGCATATTCTCTTCAAAAACCAATATGAAGTCGATGCACTTGTGATCTGCAAGGAATAGCCTTGAACTTGAAGTAATACTATTCGAATAAACTTCACTCCCCATTTACAGATTTCTTTTTATCATCAATTCTCATTCGAAAGTTCCTTTGGCATTTTCTTCTTAACGCTTGTGACTCTCTGATCCTGGAGGAAAATGCTGTTCTTGGTGCATTTGAGGAAAGCAGAGAGGGGCACTAAGTGCTTTTTCTTGGGGACAACAACAACCAAGGCACTGCCCAGCTGCCCTAGTTCATCTTGGGTATGTGCACCTGTTTTATGTGCTTCACATTCCAAAGTAAGGATCCCATCATTTGGGAGAGATCGAGGGGAAAAACAGCCAAAGAATGACCCTGCAATAATAATCACACAACTGAGTTTAGAGAAGACACTAATGATGCAGAGTTCTGTGCATTAGTACAAGCACAAAATATGTTAAGCAGCAATAAGGCTATGTATGGGTCAATACATTTTCGATTAGACATAGAGCTACTAAATACATCCAAGACACCTTATACATGCTTGTATACAAAGGGATTGCCATCGTACATGCGTTCTCAAAAGCGTGATTATGCACGCATGTTAAAAAACAGACAATCTTATCTTAACAATGTGTGCAAAGACAAGCAAACGAACTTAAAGCTGTAAGCATAAAGAGAGATCAGAAGGAATGAAAGAGAATGAGAGTGGAAATTCAATTTGTATCTACAAATATGCATGTATAAATACATGCGTTACGTGCACACAAGTATAGGCACGCACACGCATATTCATAATATACAGGCAATTAATTAAAATATGTAAAAAAAAATGTAAATATGCATGTTGATCAAAATAGATAAACTTTGTTCGTACATTCACCTGAAAACCTGCATGCAAGCCTCCCTCGTTTGTGTAGAGATGTGCATGTATAAAAGTGAAAACTAATTATTCACAGAGTTCAAATGCTATAGCGATGTATGTGAAACGTGCATGACTATATCCAAAAATCAAAACGCAGAAGTTTCACATTGCTGTCAATCTGCTTGCTTCATTAGCACACTAGACTAAAGAATGTTTCAACAGGATAGCTGTGAAAACCTATTTTGGCGACACGGTTCACCCAATCTGGAATGTGCTCATTGACCAGTCTCATGCAGACATCATCACAGAAGTGGTTGCAATTTTTGAAAAGCATGTTATATGAGGCTCCCGTATATTTGGTTGCAAGTTCCTCCACGAATTCTCTGAACTTGTCTGCACTTAACCTCACAGTTCCTACAGTCAGAGATTTCCGAAATTTAAATCCAGGGCACTGCTGCGGTTCCACTTCAAAAATGCCACTCGTTGGGTAGTCGTGAGCACCATAAGCATATTCCATGCCATATACTGTTAGTTCAAACCCAAAAGATATTAAGAACAGCACAATAATTAATCATTCTAGAGTTTAGTAAGCAAAAAGCAATCACGAGGCTTGTTGTGATCATCAATATCTCAAAACCTGATTCTTTAATTTTTCAAGATAGATCCGAGTATATGCACAAAGGTCGCTATTAAGCACGTAGACTCACTGCACGCACATTTTTTATATATGCCAATGAATTATAAACATCCTTAAATATGTATGATTCATCTTCATGTATTATGTTTCTGTTAAATGTACAATGCTCCGACATAGAAGGAAGACTTTGACCATAAGACATTATTACGATTCTAATTTTTCCACAAAACAAGCACTTAGCAGCATTTACTACAAAAATATATGGTTCAAAATACCACATTGCCATACATGAGCTTACCCTATATTATAGTAAGAGACATGAAAGGGATGAAATCATCTAGACACATGAATTACCATTCCTGTGCAATTGCGCACTTGCATTGGGCAACACATTTAAGAATAGATAGATGATGGGGACCAATAGGTGATAGATAGAACTCTACAAACGTTAAAATATGTGGACAAAGTATGGAATTTGTATCACATATCTATCATACATGTTCATCTGTCCATGTCCAATTCATCAAATGGAAACTGGAATTTATAATAGAATAACAAAGTTTGTTCTCAACTCTGCTATAAACTTCGATTATGTTATACATATTTGCAGTAGCCGTATGATCATGAAACATGATGGGACTGCTTAATTGCTTCCAGGGTTTGAAACACATTGACTAAATCTGAGCTGAGCATAAAATCCGGTGTTTAGTATACCAATATGGATCAAAAGAAGATCAAACTCCTAAAACATAATGAGAATGACCTTCAGGGATAAAATTGCTCTTTGGTAGAAATGCGAATATGCCTTGTTAAAAGAAATCATGATGTGTTGCCTCTGGGCTTGATAGCTATCAAAATTGTACGCACTACTGCAGATCTATGTCTGAACCTGGAGGCAAACATATCAGGGTTTCATTTAACAACCTTCTTTTGGCAGATCCAGACTCTGATAAAACCTTTCAACCAAACATATTAACTCTATCCTAGTTGCTATTATTATCATGTCATAGTTAGTTCGATTTGCTGAGAATGCTTTGAACAGGTATCTGTGGAGCTACAAATATTCACAATGCTTCCCTGAGAATTCTTTGAAAAGATAACTGTGGAGCTACAACCATCACAATACTTTTCTTGGCAGATCCGGACTCTGTTACTCTGATAACACTTCTAACTCTGTTCATATTACCATTGTAACTGTATTCTAATCATTAACATTGTCAGGTCATAGGTTTTTGCTGAAAATACTCCGGACAGCTAACCAAGGGGTTATAACAATTCAATCAGGCTGCATGTCTTCATCAGACAGCATGCTTTCACATCATATGATTTTTTTCTGTATTGTTTATGGCAAGGGGGTGTTGCGAGATCAGGTTGACACAGATGTGCTTCAATATCAACCTAGAAAAGCTAATTTAGTGGCTGATGCTCTCAGCCATTTATCTTTTGGAAGATCTGATTTTTTAATGTAAATAATGTATCTAATTTATTCAAGTTCATTCATTGAATGAGATTATTTTCACTTAAGCATCAGATTTGTTTTTATCTCATGCATGGAATGACTTTCAAAAATCCACAACTGCACAATCTTCAATGGATTCTTATAATTTCAAAAGAAATTATGTATCACTCAATCGTTTAAGAAGTTGCATGAACCTTCACATATGGGATATTGAGGCATACAAAGCACAGTGCTTGTAAAGGATAACAAAGAGTTGTGGTGAACAAAGAGTTGGCACGCAAAAGTGCCAAGCAATGTGGAAAAAAGTCAATCCACGAAAGGAAGTAAGCCCACAACTTTGCGAAAAGCTTCAAACTTCTCCCTAGGCAAAGCCTTTGTGGAAAGGTATGCAATATTACTTCTTCACATGTTTTCTATCTCAGTACTAGTGAAGCTTTAAGCATCTGCCTTCTACCTCTTCCTTGAGGAATTTGCCTTCTCCAATTTCAGATGGAAGCTTGGAGAAGGGCCTCAGCTTTCTACCTCTGTTATCTTGCCTCATGTGGATATTTATGATATCCAGATTCAGCCATATTTGAAGGCCATATTCAGCAATCAAACTCTATCTTTGGAGGGGAATCATAACAAACTTCTGCCTATATTTTGGAAAGATTTATGCATCAGCTTCTAGCCTGTTTTTAGACACATATTTAGCTCTTTGTACGGTGTCAGCAGCTAATTTTCATGGATCTTGTGGATACAGACTTTCTATATGAACTTCATTTTATTTAACAACTTTATTTGACATGTTCAACATTGTTTCATCTTAAATTTTGCATATTCAAAGATTTTGGGTGCAAGTTTTCAACTCATGAAATGATTGACCTAGCTGAAGCCGAAGGCTTTTGAGCTTGTCCAAAGTCTGTTCAGATGACTTGTTCGGCCAATATGTCTGACAAAAGGCGGTCTTGAGATCTTTCCAAGTGACAAAGTGTCCTTCATGCTGACTATGCCACTTGTCTGCTAGCCCGTCCAAGGTAGATGGGAAATGGCAAGCAGAGTGTCTTCCCTTTCTAAACCTCTTCCACGACATAAGCAGATTAATGCCCTTACATGATCATTCATGTCCATTGTCCTCCTATACTAAACCTTTAAAAGTAAGAAACTTGATGTTAATTCTGGATAGTAAGTTGGTCAAGTCCTCCATGTTAAGTCAAATATCCTTGAAGGATGTATCTGAGGTAGAGACTGGTACTTTATGTGCCTTTCTCCAGAGAGGGGTACTTGAGCTAGCTCAACTGGATTACTTGGGCTGCCTTTACAAAATTCAGTAGGTAGAGAAGGTGGTATCCTTGATGGAGTATAATGATGAGCTCTTTTCCTATGATAGCACTTCAATAGACTCCTTAGAGGACTATTTGGAGCTTGTTTTGAAGTGCAGGTATGGGCCATAGACTTGTACCCATCCCACAACCTATTGCTGTTGCAGCTTTACCAAGGGCTTGACAGTGGAAAATGATTAAGTACAAGACTTACTTCCAAAGGTAGTTTCCCAAGTCAGCGTGATGCCCAACTTGGGACATGCCCACGTCATTGGGTGGCACCACCCACTATGGGAGTGACCCAGGTCACTAGGTGGAGGTCACCGAAGTGGCAGCTGAGTGACTAGCTGAGAGCAAGGTTGTTTTGATATTTCGTCCAGCCCTTGCACAGAGCATGCAAGGGTCCCACTGTGCATGCAAAACTGTAGCTGCCCTCATTGGGTGCCTACTTTAGGGGTTCAGTTCTCCTTGGAGAAGTATACTCCATAACACACCCTATGCTTATGCCAAGGGCTGATAGCTCTCATTCATGTAAGTGATAGGCCACTCAAGTCACTAGAAGCTCACTATTTATGACAATGCAAGCATTAGGAATCACTTCCAAGACTAGTATAGAGACATCTAAGAAAAGTGCTAAGTCCTCCAAGGACTGTACAGGACTACTAAAAACATTTCAAAGATTGTAATGAACAAGACCTTTAAGAACAATACACATATGGTAATCAACAGCAAGAACAATACACATATGATAGACCACACCTAAACTCTCCCACTAGCAGGAGGGAGCACCTCACCTCACAAGAGCGGGCAACAAAGATCCTCTAGAGGTCGCTTGTTAATGTTCTACTAATCACACTTCTCATCTTCACCTAATATCAACTCACTCAAAATGATGTTGGAAACCTTTTTGCATAGGCCATGAAAGACCTTTGTATGGCTAGAACACCCCCAGCAATTGCATGGCCATGGATGGAGCTGCCCTCCTCTGATGACTTGTACACCACAAGGAGAACGGACAATGCCCAAGCCTCCAAGGTAGCTTCCACTAGTGTCAGATAACTCCCCACAATACTGCTGGTGCCCAGTTGCAATTACCTTCACTTTTGCCCTCTTTTGTTCATGCCTTTTATCACCTTACTTTTCTTTCTGACCACATACCATGGTAAATCAGTCTACCATTCTAGAACACTAAGAGTTATCCTTGCATCTCACTACCACTTATCACCAAGGGATTAAATGGTTCACCTTTTGGAGCTAGTTTCAAGTGTAACCATCATACATTTAAGGGTGACTGCAACAGGCAACTTGGGACCATCAATCAACCATGGGCAACCAACTTTATGAGATCATGGGCAACCAACTTTGTAGAAACATGGGCCATGCAAGTCTAATGACTTCACATACACAGTCACAATTGAATAGTTCCCATGGAGATTACAACAACAAAGGAAATTTCCAAAAACAACAATGGAAAATAAGAGGGGACTTGATCACCTCCTTCAATGATTCTAAATAAGACCTATGGGCTCATTTGTTATTCACTCTTTAAATGAGGCACTTCATATTTGGCCCATGGTGGAGTCACCCACACACCCCGATTGGTGTAGGTCCAATGATATGGGATGCAAGTCCTTGTGGTGATGGCCATCCCTTAGCTACACGTTCCCAAGCTAGAGGGTGAGCCACTTTCGCCCTATGATTGGGGAGCCGGACACTATTTTATGTTTGTATGGTTTGTGTTTTGGCTTGTTATCAAGGAGGATCTTAGTGAGGCACTAACATGGGCTCAAAGGCAAAATCAGATATTAGAGAACATACTAGGGGTGAGGGCATATATGTCTACGAGCAAAGGGATTCGGATGGTTATTTGTCATTAGTAGAGTTTGTTTATAATAAGAGACCTCGTAAGTTGATGGGTGTGTATCCTTTTCGCGATGAGCTATGGCATAAATCCAGCTTCTCGGGTACCATACAAATGGCAAAGAAGTGTCCTTGAGTTTTGGAGTTCTAGTGAACCTCAAAGGAAATCTAGAAATAATTAAAGCAAAGGTACAACAAGCCATTGCAGTCACGTGCATTAGGTGCATTCAATTTGGTGTGCATAAGGTGCGTGAACTGAATGGTACGGGGAGGTAAGGTGTGTGTGTGTGTGTGTGTGTGTGTGTGTGTGTGTGCATAGTACAAAGTAGAGATTTAAATCATAGATTTAAATCGGGATTTAAATCATAGGAGGTTTTTAAAAATAAAAATAAAAATCGAGGTTTTTATTCATCAAGAGATTTTTTTCTTTCTTGTATCTAAGGTATGCATAATACCTAATCACCTCATATATACTCCAATATTGGACAGTAGTGAAAGTCGCGAAAAGTTTAGAACTTGAAAGTTTAAACTTCAACATACCATTATTCATATGAAAAGACTAGACAAGAATAACAATTTGACATAGGCGTAATGCACATGGCAAGGAACACAAGGTGTGTCGAGCAAGAGGGTGTGTGGATCACAAGGGGATGTGGAGCAAGAATGTTTGTGGAGCAAGGGAGCAAGGGTGTGAGCACTATGGACTCATGGAGCAAGAGGGTCAAAACTCGAAGCGAAAGGTGTGTGTAGCCACTAGCAAGAGGGCAAAAGAGCAAGCTTCAAGGAGTCAAGAATGGAGTGATAGACTGCAGCGCTTTAGTGGGACACCTATTAAGTACATATGCTGCACACATGACAGCCTCAAGCCAGAAACTATGTGGTAAAGCCTGACTCTTGACCATACACCTCGCCATCTCCATGACTGACATGTTCTTCCGTTCAGCAACTCCATTCTGTTGAGGTGTATATGGCACTGTACACTGATGTTTTATCCCACGTTCAACCAAAAATGCATTAAAGTCAGAAGACATATATTCCCCCCCTCGATCAGAACGGATGGTGCCCATTACATGCTGACAGATTTTCAACCAAAACCAAAAACTGCTTGAAGCACATGAACACTTCGGACTTTGCTTTCAATGGATATACCCATGCATGCCTGGCAAAATCATCAATGAAAGTCACGAAGTAAAGATAGTTTCCAAAAGAGGGAGTCTGCATAGGACCATAGACATCATTGTGAAAAAGCTGCAATTTCTGGGTAACTTGAACCGAACCATCTTTTGGAAAGGAGGAACACTACATTTTGCCCAAAATACAGCCTTCACAGACATGTTTTCCAAGTGCCTCAAGTTTGGGCAAAGAGGATACCATTTCAGATTTCTGCAGGCGTAGCAAACTAGCAAAATTCAGATGACCAAAGCATGCATGCCAAAGCTTTGCATCTGGCATAGCCTGAGAATCATGTACTCCACATGTTGAATCATTCATAGATTTTTCATAGTCTATGGGCTTATACAGCCCACGACATAAAATGCTAGAAGCAATAATCATGTCGTCATTTGACAGATCATGGAACGATACATCTGTCATCAACAAATTTCACAACCAAGCCAATCATGGCTAATGTAGAAACTAATAACAGATTTTTCTTGATCCTTGGCACAAATAAAGCATCTGACAATGTAAAAGAACTACCATCAATAGTAGTCAGAATGATCTTACCAACTCCCATAACAGGATAAGAGGAGTCGTTTGCGCATGTAACAGTATTCCCTGTAGCGGCGAGCTCGAGTGAAGAGAAGAAACTGCGCTGCGAGGTAATACATTTGATCGCCCCACTATCAAAGTACCAAACATCTGAGTTTATTGTAGACATGCACTGCTCATGAGAACATGGATCAAAACTGCAAACAGTAGTAAACGCCCATTCTTCATCCTGCACAAGATTAGCACACTCTGTTTTCGGTGTAGAGGCCTCTGCAACAACCATTTTGGCCTCTTTCTTCTTTGCCTCTTTAGCAGCCAGTTTTGGACAGCTCTTAATGATATGATCATTTTCTTTACAATATTTGCAAAACAATCTCTGTTTTTCTGATTTCTTCTTATCTTTGTCTTCCTTCTTCGATTGTGCAGAATTAGCATGTTTCTGCTTACTAGTAGAAGAGTTCCATTTTCCTTTGCCCTTCTAACTAGCCAGGAAAGCTTGATCTACAACACACATAATAGACATGTTCTACCTATACTAATCTTCTTGCAACAGAATAGAAACTAACTCTTCAAATGTTAAGGCATTTGGATTGCCTTTCATCATCAAACGAAGAGTAGAAGCAAAACTTAGATATGAATCGGGAAGACCATTTAGGACACTTTGCACAAGTGAACTCTCAGGAAGAACTTCATCAGCAGAAATCAATTGTTCCTTCAAATCCTTGATCTTTGTCAGAAAACTATCCATAAAATCACCTTCATTCATGTGCTCACTCTCCAACTATTTTTGGAGGTAAGCATCACGAGCCTCATTCCTAGCATGGTACAATGTGGTAAGTGTATCCCAAGCATCCTTAGCTGTTCCGCAAGAGTGAATGTGAGGAATAATGGCACGTTTGACAGACAACGCTCTGCAGTATGTGCAACAAGAACCGCTGCACGAACATGAATCTGCAGAATATCAATATCTTCAACACCATCAGCATGAGCTTCAATACCTGTATTTGCAGATGTAATAGAGCATGCTCACCAAATTTCATGCGATTCTGAGACTGTGACCGGAAGGGTGTCGAAGATGCCCTAGATGAAGCGGTGACATGCTCTGATACCAATTGTTGGAGTTAGACATCTGCGAAAGCACGTGAACAGCATTGGGAAGAAGAAGCAGCTTAGAGCACAACACATAATACTGAATGTATTACCACTAGAATGTACAAAGATAAGTAACTCGTTAGGGCTATAGGCGTACATATAAGCCGGGGGGAAAAAACCTCCGAAAGAGGGAAAAAAGTGCCCTGGTGGTCCTAGTGTGTTCACACACATCACTACCTAAATATATCAACAGATATGTCACAAACCAAAGATAATTTTTTTCCTTTCATTTCTTGAAGAGGTTTGGGTAGGATTCTAGGAGTTTGTGCAATCAGGTCAACTAGGATGGTAGGAAAAGAGCTTCGAAATTCACTCTTGACTCTAGACTCCAATTTAAAAAGTGTTGACATTCCTTGTACCTAAAAATAGTCTTGCTCTAATAAAAAATTGTTAGCCCAAATTCACATGTAATGGCACACATAAGAGAACATATGCACATGAACAAAAGAACAAATACACACAATACACAAAGTATGGTAAAAAATTACTATGCTCCAATTAATGATCAAGATTTACATGACAATGATATACCCCTCATACAAAGTAAAGAAACACACTCGAAACTCATGAGCACCAAAGAGAGCTAGTAAATGGATAGGGAAATAAGGCATAAAGAGGCTCAAGCTGAATAGGGAACTCCAAAGCAACCTCTCAATAGAGTATGAGAGGCTTTCAAGTGTATAAACATACACAGCTCAAAGCACTCTAACACCTCCAAGAGTGTAAGTACACCCTAACACCAATTCCTCCAAGCTTGACGAAATCGTCCTCCAAGTGTGTGTGTGTGTGTGTGAGAGAGAGCAAGGAAGCACTCGTCCAAGAGGGCACGTGAGACGAGCTTCCACTAGGCATTCACGTGTATGAGGTATGTTGACATATCCTTAAATAGTGTTGTAGGGCGATCTTGCTTTTAGCTTTAATTCATAGGTGATAGCTATTTTTCAGCGTTGCATGCGATTTTCCTTAATTTTACTGTAAGCTATTGACTTTCTTGATGCGGGCTGATGATTTGGCAGCTTTATGATGATGTGAGAGCTGTTATTAGCACATGGAACCTAGTGATGCCATGTGGCATATGATTTTAAAATTGACTTCTAAAAACTAACTCCATTCCTGATTTTAGGGTTTTGACCAGCAGATTAAGGTTTGAGGAAATAGTGAGTGAAAAAGAAAGGCAACCAAAAAGGTAATAAAAATTAAGTGTGTCCACAAAGAACCTCATGCACGAATAGTACACACAACTGTACCAATCACGCTTCCTCTGTTACAACCTTGCACATGGTTTCGTTTTTCCCTTTATTAAACATGATCTTATTTATTTCTTCCTATGATAAACATACCAATTCTCATAAATTGCATCATTAAACATCTTAATTTTGAAGATCATATTGTATAGGTCAAAAGCTTACAATTAATTAAAAGTCTTATATCATGATGACTGATTCAAAAAATTGAGACAACCCACATGCAGATTGGAATCTAGAGACTTTCATTAGACTAAGATTAAAGAACTCAATATGTTCATTGAGTTTAATTGTTTCATCTTTCCCAAGAGATAAAGAGAATGCAACAAGGGCACTTCAAGAAGAGGTCTCCCTCAAGTGCTATTATAAGAATGTTACATAGGTTTCGATCTCATCAAATAACAAGATTGCATGGGGTTTAGATCTAACAGAATGAACTTTGTTTTGATTTTTCTTTTATTTTTTGGAAAGACCAATTTATTGATGCGCTTAAAAATTTAAAAGAGGCCCATAGACAGTACATAGAGAGCTCACTAGAGCCCACTAAAAAATATGTGTGTGATGAACATTGCAGTACATCAGAGTGGTTCATTCCATTCCGACGAGGTTACTGAGAGACACTTTCTCAGAATACATGTGAAATTAACATTGTCAAATTTGTCCTTTTGAATATAAATGCATGAAGAGATTGCCAAATGAACCATAGGATCCAGAAATGTAGCTGATCTGGATTCCATTTAACCATCGAGTAGGTGGAATTGAAGATCGAGGTGATTTTGGAGGCCAAGGGGTTCGAAATAAATATTCGCAATTGGGATTCTGAATCTTCCCACCATAATTTAACATAACTGCAGTTACAGAAAAAATGTTGGGGTTTCTTAGTGTTCTCCATACTGAGGGCAAGCGAGACTTACTGGTGAGTGCCATCCAAGAAATGCCTGAGCCTTGAGGCCTCCAACAACTGTTCGCCAAAAGGAAAACCTGATAGCACAGTGGAATTATCAATTTCCAAGTGTCCTTGAATCATTTTGTCCACCAGACTCGAGCTTTATGAAACCTCTACTTTGAAAAGTAATTGCAATATCCAGAGATTTATGATATTCTACATAGTAGGATGCAATCGATGCTCTGTATCATCCTTGAGCCCACCAAGCTTCCAATCCAAATGTCTATGTGAAGAATGTGAGGTTGCTGGAATATAGAGCTATGTAGTAAAGTTGAGTTGAAGCTACTAAAGAAAAATCAATTTATATAAATTAAGTGTTTGAAGTTTCTAATACAAAAATAGAAAACTTTGTTCCACATTCCTAAGCAAATCTATCAATTTATGTTGTGCAAGAAACTAAAAAAGGGATGGTAAGTACACTCTAGTTAATAAGGCCAACTGGAAAAAATATGGACTAGCACATCAGTGGTAATAATTGGGTTGCCTAACAACATCGTTCAAGACACAAAAAGAATAACATAACAGATCAAAAACCTCTCATTTTTGCCTAGGATTTCAAGATCACTCCCATTTATAAGATCAAGAATCAGGCCTCGTAGGGGCAAGAGAGATGCCTGCCATGCAAGCTTGTGCAACGTGACCCAAAGAGAACTTCTAAGGTCTATCTAGAGAATGTAGAATGTGTCATATATTATAATCATCAACATTATCGTTGCCCCCTTCTCAGTTGTTATGTCTTCAATTGCTAGTTAAAGACACGACTGTGAGTCTTAAACATCAGCAAGTAGCTGTTAATGGTTCCTAATTTGAATAGTGCATCAAGATATGCTAGCATCTAATGAGATAATATCGACATATTTCATTATCCCCTACCATAGTCCTCTCAGATTGTAATTACAGCATGTACATTTTTGCAAGGTGTCCTTCTAGCTTCTCTACTAAGAGGTAGCCCAATTACTGCTTCTCGTCTTATGTTCTCTTCTCCCATTGATACAAATCCAAATCTATTCGCACGGAAATAGGTTCAATAAAATTATGCAAATCAAGATGACATCTCTTAACATGCACATCATTACATACAAAAAGCCCCATGTCATTTATTTTGACTCTTAAAAACATGCACAGAGATGTCATCCCTCGCTTGAGGCTTCCTCTAGACAAGAACAATCAGTCCAAGGTATGTGGACCGGGGGAGGGGGGGCACTTAACTTTCCCAACATGTCATTCCTCTTCACTTGACAAAACCTGTCCGTTAGGCAGAAAGCATCAGTTGACGTACACTGCATTAAAACATTGAAAAATCTGTCCGTTATGCAGAAAGCATCAGTTGACGCACACTGCATTAAAACATTGTAAGCTAAGCTTTCAAGACCCTTTTATTCATAGACCTATTCATAAGACCTTCGTACTCTTCATAAAATGCATTTTACACTAAGTTTTTAAGTCCTTTTTTCTTTATAGACCTATCCATAAAACCTTCCTTCTCTTCATGAAATGCATCAATCAGTTTTCAAAATGCCAGGATATCATAATACAAAGGAAGAATAAAAGTATTCCAGCATCAAAATACAATGGAAACAAACCTTCTATACCGGAATGGTAGATGCCAAGGCCAACCCAGGACATATAATCGTTTATACACGTGAGATCATATATGTTGAGCTTTAAAGGCTCTCGAATCATTGCCATTTCCTCTTCCATGTCCTCCTTCACAGCAGCGCGTAAGGTTCGCAGCATGAAGGATACTTATGAGACACAAATACTAAGCTTCAGGAACAGCAGGAGCTTTTGAGATTGTGACTTTATATCAGGATTCGGTTAATTGATTTGGCAATAAATATGGGTGTTATACTCAATGCGCAAACAAGCAAAAAATCATGGTGTCCGCTATGTAACAGACCTCCTGGGCTAAGTAATAATACTGTATTTGTTAAGAAAGTACTTATCTCCTGCCAACGAAGAACAACAGAAAGTTTCGATGGATGCGCGGAGTCGCCCATTCCCATGCGGGACAAAACAAGCATCACATCCAGAAGAACAACTCAAGATAAAAGTAAGCGTTGCTCCAACAACCGCTCAAGGGGCGAAGCTATTACCATGAAGTAAAGGGCGAAAAATCAAGAAAGCCTAGACGCTGCCTTAGGTAAAAGCAAATAACAATGTGTCAGGTTGAGGAAAGTTGATCGAGCCGTGGCGTTTCATAAATTGAACCGGTAGCCACTAGAAAAGCGGAGAGAGAGAGAGAGAGAGGCAATGGAGAAAGAAATTAGAATCTCGAGGCCGCAGCACTCGCCGTGGCCATCGACTCCTAGTATCCTCAATTTTCCAAGCAGATGCAGCAGACCGCTTACATTGGCAGCGGGAGAGTACATTTGAACAACTGCAACGCAGCTGATGCTCAAGCATTGTTCATGCCTCTCGTGACACTGTTGCATCGATCGGCCCACAAAGAATCTCCCCTGTAATCCCGTCTGTCGCATTAGCTTTTTGCTCTCGTACGTCTAGCATACATGGGCCTACATGATCAGGACTCATGCTAACTATTCCCCCCCAAAAAGGTGGAATCGAATCGCTCTTTCTACTGATTCGGCAATCTATTTATCTCCATTCTGGTTGACAATTGACGAAAGGGTCACGGAGTATTTATGGAGAAGAGAGTCGATCCATGGCTGGTAGGCCAACGTAGGTTCAGCACAGACCATCATGAAAAGCTCGAAATAAATCACACGAATGTGGCTGAATGATTAATAAACACCGTGGATTCTAGCTGCCCATGTATAAAACTTCTTCATTTAAATTTTCAGAAAATACCGTGGTTAATCCAAATCTACAGAAAGTTAGTGGAACAAAACTTCTTCATTTCAATTTTCAGAAAATAGAACCCTAAAATTACATGGAATATCAAAGCTTAAAGAATCAATAATATGTGTTCAAACATGTGAGAACTTTTCCCTGATGTGCTTATTTCTATTCCATCTTCTAAAAGTGCTACCACACATGATGCATGAACATGAACATGAATCAAAGGCATTTTGTTGCTTTTGTTATTTATTTCCCAACCAACCTATCTACCTCACTATTCATTGCAAAGGACAAAGCCAATGAGATCCTAGAGGAGGACTTGTCGTAAAAGTCAAGTTGACCATCTGAGCATATGTGGCCTATGAGAAAGAGAGAAAATAATGCATGTGATTAGTAAGAACCAATATTGATAATACATTAAAAAGAAAAACGAGTAGAAACATTTCCTAATGTTGAGAGCACCTAAGAAAAAAGGGTAAACCCATTTCCTGTTTTCTCAAATAAAGAAGATTTTCCCAAACAAAGAAGATCAATATCAATGTCAGGGTAATTTGTGGTACTCTTCATGTTGGTGCCACACAAAGATGTACAGTTTTGGTCTATATCCACCGTAGACATTTAATTTCTTATGTCTTCATATGGAAGTCAAAAAGTTAATATGTTTGTGCATCACATAAGTGGTGGAAGTAGTACTCTCTCCGTGTTTGTGCCACACAAATCTGTCAAAAACTTAATACGTTTGTGCATCACATAAGTGGTGGAAGATATGCAAGCATCTAGTGAGAAGTATCTACATATTACATTAGCCCCTACCATAGTCCTCTCAAGTTGTGAGAAGTATCTACATATTTGATACGCCCCTACCAGAGTGCTCTCAAGTTGTGATTGTAGCATGTACAATTTTTTTAATGAATTCCTCTAGCCTCTCGAGGAAGAGGTAGTCCAATTCTTGTTTCTCGCCGAATGCTCCATTCTCTAATTGATAGAGGTTCAGATTTGCTCTATTTTCTATTCTCTAATTTAAATGTTCTCTTATGTTGATACAGGTTTTCTATTCTCTAATTTAAATGTTCTCTTATGCCTCTCGAGAAAGAGGTGGTCCAATTCTTAGCGAGATGGAAGAGTCGCATGTCCTTCCTTGGACTCTTTAACATGAAAAGAGATGCCAACCCTTCTTGAAGGCTTCCTCTAGACAACGTCAACCAGTGTAAGGCATGTGGACGTAGAACCTTCAAATGATTCAAATAAAATGGAGACAGTTTAGAACTTTCTCAATATGTCATTCTTCTTCGCCTGGAAAAACCTAAGTCTAGCAAACAGAAGTTAACACAGGCTGCTTTTAAGTCCCCTCTTACTGACTGACGTATTCACAAAATGTTCCTCGCTTCTCTTCATAAAATGCATCAGCCAGTTTTTTAGAAAATGATATCTGGAATGTCGAAATGCAAAGGAAGGAGAAAAGCATTACAAAAGTCAAAATACACACATTTTGACAAAATCCATCAGTTAAAGAAATGGTATCAGAATTGTAATCAAAGACAAAGAAGGAAAGAAAGAAAATGAAAACAGACCTTCTATAGCGGAATGGTAGATGCCGAGGCCAACCCAGTATATATACTCATTCATACACGTGAGATCATATATGTTGAGCTTCAAAGGCTCCTGAATCGTTGCCATTTCCTCTTCCATGTCCTCCTTCACAGCAGCACGTAATCTTCGCGCCATGAAGGATACTTATGAGACACGAACACTGTGCTTCAGGAGCAGCTGGAGCTTTTGAAATTGTGATTATATCTAAGGGTTCGGTTAACTGCTTTGGCAAAAAATATTGAGTTCGGAAACTAACAAGAAATCATGGCATTCGGTAGTAGCAGATCTCGTGGACTAAGCAATAACACTCTATCTTGTTAAGCCGTTATCTATCTCCTGCAGAACAGGTTAAGATGGACGGATTTCTCACGTAGCAAGCAAGTCAACAGGAAAAGTTTGGGGGAGACGAAAAGATCTACAAACACAGCATGTTGATGGTTTAGCGAAAAGCTTTCGTAATACAAGTATGATAGCAACGAAAAATTCAAGCCTCCGCAGATGATCAAGAGAAAACTCGTTATATTTAGCCTTAGCAAAAAGATTATAAAATACAAACAAACAAAACACGAAGAAAAAAGGAAAGAAAGAAAAGATAAGCACCTCACATACAGAGAAGAGAGAGGGCTGAGATGAGAAAAGAACTTCGATATGTGAAAAATTAAAAATTAAAAATAAATCACAGACAAAACAACAACTCAAGTTACGCGTAAGCTTTGCTCGAAGGTGAAGTTAAGCGTTGCTAAACAAGAAGTAGTCACAGGGGAACAGACGAAAATTCAAGAATGGGCAAGACTAGACACTGCCGTTCAACAAATCATATAAGAAATCTATCAGACCCTGAGAAAGATATATCGGCCATGAAATTTTCGAGCTAGTAGGCACTTTCGAGCTGGTAGGCATTACAAAGTGCTTCTCATTCTCTATCTCTACGCCACATACCCGGCATATCCTCTCCTCTTTAGGAGAGTTTGTTGCTATGCCAATCTCAATCTCTAGTCGGCTTAGAGAGAGAGAGAGAGAACTGCGATGATAGAGGCAATGGAGAAAGAATGGAGCATCTCGAGGTCGCAGCGTTCGGCGTGGCCATCGACTCCGAGTATCCACAATTTTTGACGCTTACATTGGCAGCGGTAGAGTGCAGTTGAACAACAACAGCGCAGTTGATGCTAAAGCATTGGTCATGCGTTTCGTTTCGATTGGTCCCAGAAAGAATTCCCGGGACATTCTCTTTTTGCTGTCGTACACATGGAGCTGCATGATCAATGATGATGCTTCATGCTCAAAATTCCTCTCGAAACATGTGGAGTCGAATTGCCCTTTCTCACGATTCGGCATTCTAATTTGTCTCAATTTTGGTTGACAATCAACGATGTGATCGCAGGGTAATTAGAATGGGAGGGCTGACAATCAACAACAAGATCACACATATCAGCCAATGGGGGTTGAACTTATTCTGCTTCGCGATAGATGTGACCGCAGTCTAATCCAGCTATGTAAACCCCTGTTCTTGTGGGATAGGGGGGTCCCATGGGTACTATGCCCTTCCTTGTACAATTGCAATTTCAAAGTTAAAGCCTGGAGGAGTAGGCCTTGACTGAACCTCCATTTAAAAAAAAAAAAAACGAGATCACACATATAGGGAGGGTACATGCATGTTTTTTAAGGTGATGGGATTACACTTTTTGAATCATCGAAAGGAGACACATGTATGATAGACTTGGTAAAATGTGATCATCTTAATTATCTACACATACATAATGGTGGTCAGACTTCCAACGACCACAATTAGGGACACATGGGCTGTTGTCAGTAGTGTCTCTTAGTAAAATTTCATTATTAATTTAACTAATTATACAAGATTTATTATGAACTTACTCATTTATTTTTATAGCCAATAATTATTACTTTTTTAATTATAAACATATTCATGGATACAAATTACACATCAAAGCATATAATGTACATAAAGATGAATTGAGAATTCAACCATAAAGATGAATTGAGAACTATTAGGAAGAAAAACATATAAATTAGTTACACTTCATAATGATCATATAATTTTCTAAAATAAAAATTATATTTTTGTCGAGATCAATGCCACTTTTTCAATCAAAAAAAGCTCTCTAACAAATTTCTTTGTCCTTCATTTCCAACCAAAAAAAAAGGAGTGTTAGTTATGTAAAGTTACACAACACATAATTATGCTAATTAAATACACAAAGCTTACCTGTTTATTATGTATTTGCATGATTTTCAATAAAATGTCTAAATAAAGCATTCCATAGCCATGATGCCTATTCAGGATGCAATGGATTTCTTGAATGGTATGGTTCTTCATTATTATTTGAGTAACGATCTTCTTCTTGAGTGGGTTCACTTTCTCCTTAAGATCCACCATCGAAATTTCAAAATGCCAAATGCATATTCAATTTTAACCTACCCTTTGAACAATGTTTATCAAATGCAATCTTGTCTCTCGCTTCTAAACCCTCTTGCACAAAAACCAGTTACTAGCCTTGCATGTTGAATTATCTAACAAATAAGATTGAACAAGCTCTCCACAAATCACCTCAATATGAGACTCAGATAAAATGCTTCTAGCCTTCACTTTTAGATATGAAGCGCACTCTTTGAAATATGTAAAATCATGCACTCCATCAAGAGCATGCAGGTGACAACACTCCAAAACTATTTTTTTTTATCCACAATGTCTTATGAAGGAATCCATGTCTATTTATATATTGTGCACGAAAATATTCTTATGTAGGTTTTCTATATAATTAGATATGGGTGCCATCTATTTCACTTTCGATCTATGGTAAAGTAGTGAGATCTTTAAAATACTTAATTATAGTTTTCAATCTTTCTCTTGATGGAGGATAAATTCCATACCTACAAAACATACTTTTACTAGTGAGTATTTTGCAAATGGTATGTTACATGAGAGTCTCCTAGGAAGAGATGATGTGCATCATCTCTTAGGCTTATTAAGTTGGGCACACACATGAGTGCCATGTGGCACCCATATGTGATGCCACTTTGGAGGCTCCTTTGAATGGTAAGTTTGACAGAGTAACTGGGGGAGTGTACATGACTAGGAGGTTCATTCTATGCACGCATCTCCGTGTAATTGAGTTCCATTCTTTATGTCAACATTGAATCATCTACTTCAATCTTTGTGATCGCCAACCCTAAAATGGAGGTAATCACAGAGATTTAACATTTGGTATCGCAGCTAGTACGTTCACGCAACCATGTGACCACGAAGAAGGACACTCATGTAGTCAGAGGACAACAAGAGGCATAAGTCCATTCACATTGACCATGTGCGAATGCGTTTAGGACAAAGAGTTGAGCTTCTTCTCCCTCTCATCGCTTCCTCGTGGATGGAAGAGCTTTGTGCGTGAAGATTGCACATCATTGCTACTACTGGGAGGAGATAAAGACATTATATTCCGAGTTTTTGTTGATTTCGGGGAAGAAAAAGGAAGGCATTTGGAACCTCTTTGGGGGAAATCAATATACACACATGTATTATGGCTATGGACATGAGATGAGAGCATTCGCAATAGGTGAGATACCCTTGGAGCATCCATTTTCAAGCTTCCAAAGTAGAATTCTCAACAAGAACTATTTTTCACCTTCCGACCTTGACATACCCATCTTCCCCGACCCATAACTTGACCTTCCAGCCTCCGATCAAAGTGATTTTTGCAATGTTACAAAGCTACATTGCTAAGCTTCGGTTAACATTAAAGGATGTTTGATTTGGAGAAGTTTTTTTGGGAAAAAAATCCCTTTGTAGTGCTTCAATAGATACTAGGCAATCACTCTAGGGCCTACTTTTTTATCGTTTCCAATCAGAATCGACTTTTGTAACTTGGCATTGGCATCGTAGCTTTCATTTGTAGGTGTTGGATCATTTCATATTTGACTGGCAAGGACTGGTGAGGAGCAAAAGTGCATCAATTTTGTTTATTTATCATATTTTGGGCTATTTCCACACACTTTTGGCATCATATGTGTTGGTCTTTGGTGTTGAGATCCCTCTCGAGCCAATTGAACATTTCAAATTTTTATTTGGATCTGGCGAGGATTGAAAATGAAAGCATTGAAGCTTCCAATAACACATAAATTTTGCTTTGGAAGGATTCAATTGTATCAGGGAAGTGCTCTAGTGCTATTTTTCTCTCTTTCTTGCTTATAAAGTTTACTTCCATTGTTTATAAACACTCTAATTAGTAAATGTGTGGAATAAAACATGGATCATAAGGTTAAACAACCTTTAGAGCATACTTCTCCACCAAGAGAAACTAGAAGACCCAAACCATAGGATGGAAGAAGTATAACATAACCAAGAAGTAGGGCAAAAAGTAGGGAAAAAAGAACAACAAGAAGAGGAATACTCTTATGTAGAGCTTTATGATGAGTTTGTTACACACAAGCAATTCACTAAGCTCAAGAAACAAAATCTTAGGTTAGAGAGAGACATAGGTAGCATTAATTCTCTCATAGAACAACTTAAATCTCAAATGATATCAGTAGAGACTCACATTACCTCTTTCCTAGCTAGAAAGGAAAGAGAGATGTCTACTCTTCCTATAGTTGAGACACTTAGAAAGGATGTTCCTTTTCCTAGCAAGCATAAGGAAGAGAGTTCTAGGGAAACTCCCCTCTTCAAAGACCTCAAGCCACCAACCTTTACGGGGGATGACCCTGAGAGAAATAAGGATGTGGTCTACACATTTTTGCAGAAGCAGAATGATCGACATCAACTAAAAGAAACCCCACTTGAGTATCATGTGCTAGAAGCAAGCCTCTCACTTGGCCCACATGCTTATAAGTGGTGGATGAGTCTCAAGGAGGAAAATTCCATCCCTATGGACTAGAATCAATTTGAAACTCTTTTCTTGAAATATTTTCTTCTTGAGAATGAGGAATGATGAAGGGAGGAAATGGGATGAGTGGGACAGGATCACATAGAGAGGTAGGCCTTTGTCTATCTACATATCCCAGTATAGGGAGATCATAATGAAGCTCAAGGGGTTAGATGGCTTTCAAAAAAACATAGGGTTTGTTAGGGTCTTAGACAAAGCCATTAAGAGAGAGGTAAGAGGAAATACATTAAAACTTTTGAGGAGGTGATCAAATATGCTCAGATTTAAGAGGATCATAATCGTCTTCAATGAACTCCTATGGAGACGGATCAGCCCCTCAAACCTCTTAGTACAACCAAATTCAAGAAGAAAGTATCGATGGGGAAAAACAAAATCTTTATTAAGAAACAAAGATCACAAGGGCCTAAGTTACCTATGGAGCAGTATGAGAGGTCCAAGATGAAAAACGTGTGTTTTAGGTGCTTGTCTCCTAGACATGTACAGTGGAATTGTCAACTCAGGAAGAGGGAAGAAAGAAGAGAGGACCAGAGAGTAGTATGGCCCCTGAATATAAGGGCAAAAAGGTAGTCCACCTAGCATAGAAACTTTTCATTCATGGTAGCTCTAGCTGCAAGGGAGTGAAAGTGATGCATATTGAGGACATTGAGCACACATGTTGTTTGGCACAGTCATTGTGGTCACCTTAGTTTGGACCACATGAACTAGTTAAACTTCATGGTAGTGTGTACAAGATGAGGGTTTGAGTCATGATAGATGATTCTACCACTCATAACTTCATAAAGTATGCTCTGGTCAAGAAGGTGAGGATTCCCCAATAGTTGAGTGCACATAAATACATAGTATCTATGATGCAAGGGGAAGACAAGAGGATATGGGATATTATGGTGTCCGATTTGGAAGTCAACATACAAGATTACACAGATCATGTGGACTTCCAAATTATGAGCATGGAGAGGGCCTTGTTTTAGGAAGAGAGTGACTATGGGGTTTCAAGACACACTTAAATGCAATTACCAAAACAACACTCTTGAGTTTGTAAAGAATGGAAATAAATTCTGTATACAAGGAGAGAGAGATGTATCTAGTGCACCTCTCATCTCATCTTTAGAGTTGTATAGCCTTTGTCATTTTTAGCATGTATAGGAGATCTTGTTGTATAGTCATGATTTTGAGCATTGTATAGACATTTCATCTTATGTTTATTTTCATGCTAGAAATGTAACTATGGATAGGACTTTTTACTATTCTTTCTTACAAGAGTGTGTTGTTAAAGATTTCAAGAATCTTATGTTTAAATTTAGAGATGTTTTCCCACTGACTTACCAAGAGGGTTACTGCCCAAGAGAGGGGACATTGACCATGCTATTGAGGTAGTTATTAACACTAACCCTATGTGTAAGACACCTTATAGGCTTAGTGTTTCTCAGCATGAGTAGGTAGAGAGAAATACAGGATTATTTAGGAATAGGATCCATTATACCTAGTAACTCACCTTGGGAATCACCAATGCTCCTAGTTAAGAAGAAAGATGACTCTATGAGACTATGCATAGATTATAGAGCAATAAACAAGGTAAATTATCAACAGTGGGTTTCCAATGCTTAGGTTGGAAGACCTATTTGATCAATTACATCAAGCTAGGTGTTTTACCAAGCTTGCTCTTAGATCAAGATATCATCATATTAGGATTAGAACAGAAGATGTCCCTAAAACTAGCTTCAAGACTAGATATGGGCATTATGAGTTCTTGGTAATGTCGTTTGGTCTCATCAATGCTCCTGCCACTTTCATGAAGCTTATGAGTAGTGTATTATGGCCGTATCTAGGGCACTTTGTAGTACATTTTGTAGATAATATTTTGATCTATAGTAGATCCGAACAAGAACACTTGGAACACTTGAGAAAAGTATTCCAATTGTTGAGGAAAAATTCACTCTTTGTTACAAGGAGTGAAAGTGTGATTTTTTCAAAACAGAGGCTAGACACCTTGGGCATATAATTTTACCAAGACAAAATCTAGATGGATCCTAAAAAGTATGGGATATTATGGAATGGCCACATCCTAGGAACCCGGAAGAGCTGCAAATATTCCTAGATTTATTAGGATTCTATTGAAGATTCATTAAGAATTATGCCAAAATTGTTGTCCCAACGATAGAAAAAATTAAAGAAAAAGAGAATTTCTTTCATTGGGGAGACAAACAAAAGCAAAGTATGGAGAAGTTGAAAGTAGCAATTGCTACAGCTCCACTTTTGTGCACATAGCAAATCCCAATAAACCCTTTCTGGTTGAGACTGACATGAGTCATTTTTATATAGGAGTGGTTTTAGTTTAGGATGGTTGATCAATGAATTTTGAGAGAAAGAAACTAGAACCTCCTCAGAAGAATTACTCCATCTATGAGAAGGAGTTATATGCAATTATCCATGCTTTGAAGAAGTGGTGTCATTACCTATATGGTCCCAAAGTTATGATAGTGCTTGATCAAGAGATCATTAAGTGGCTTCTAATCAAATAGACCTTAAAGATCGTAAGGCCCGATGGGAAGGGACCCTTCAAGAGTTTGATTATGAGCTCAAGTATAGGAAGGGAAATTTTAATGTAGTGGCTGGCTCGCTTAGCCACATGCCTATGCTCAATGGACTAAGTTTTACTCAAATTACTAGTGAGCTACTTGAGACCATTAGAGGGAAAGGTAGGCTTGATCCTGCATATTCCGAGATTTGGGAAGCCCTAGAGAAAGGGAGATCATGATATATGGGTTTTCAATGAGGATGGAGTATGGATGGGTACTCAAGAAGGATTCAAGTGGAAGAATTATAGTATCCATGATGGGTATTTGTTATATAAAGGTAAGGTATGTGTTCCTAAAGACCTTAAGATCAGATAGCATATTTTGTATGAGTGTCAAGACATACCTAGTGCAAGGCACCAAGGAGTTAAGAGGATTTATGATCTTGTTAAGAGGCAATTTTACTGGCTTGGACTTCATAAGGACATCCTAGAGTATGTGCTTAAGTGCACAAAATGTCAAACCAATAAAGTTGAAAGATTGAGGATTGGAGGACTACTCCACCCATTGGATATTCCCAATGGGAAGTGGGAGAGTATATCCATGGATTTCAAAGTAGGATTACCTAAGACTCAAAGAGGGCACGACTCGGTGTGGGTAATCGTGGATAGGTTAACCAAAATGGATAGGTTCATTCCAACATGTAGTACAATGAAGACACCTGAGTTCGTTGGATTGTTTGTAGAGAACTTATATTGGTTATATGGTCTTCCTTTAGACGTAGTCTTAGATCAGATAGGAAATTTACTAGCCAATTTTGGAGAGCAATCTTCAAAAGGTTGGATACTAAACTTAGCATGAGCTATTCAATCTGTTCCACATGATCTTGAGAGCATACTAAACACTCGAGAGAAACGAACGAGGAGTCACTTATACAAAGAGTGTATAATAAAGTTGAAATATAACTCAGAAGATAGTGCTACATGGGAGTGGGTTAGTACCCTTGTGGAGGTGATCGCAATCCGGGTGGATCGGGTCCGGTCGTGGCACACACAAGGTGTATGAAGCTAATCAATGTTGGAAGGTTTAAGGACGTGAAAGTGAAATTAATGTTGAGTATGGAGAAGAGAGAGATGTTGAAATGATTATGGGAATAGGAATATAGGAGAGATTTATGAACATGAATGATAAGAATGAAAGAGAACCATACACATGAATCAAATTTGGAAGGAAGAATGGTCCATTGAAGGAGATTCTTAAAAACTTCCTAATTCTAATCCATATGCATAGTCTTCTTTGGATTATATGTATGCATGACGAGAATAGATGGAATCCTTACACATAAATCAGTTTCAAAAGGAAGAATGGTCCAATATTGGGGCTTCTTATACACTTTCAGAAACTAATCAATATGTATGGGTATGTATGGATTATATGCATGCAAGTGAATTATGATGATAGAGTTTAATCACAAGCTCAATGAAACATCCTCACTGGTTCAACGCAATACTGCGGAGCCTTCTCACACATAGAAGAAAATAGAAGACATGTAAAAATACTTAAGAGACTGAGAGACAAGAGACAAGAGACAAGTGACAAGTAACATGAATTAAAAGGATTTGAATTAAGATACATGTATAAGATCGTCATGATACGTCAAGCTAAGTAGTCTACTGATCAAAGGCAGTTCTGACCCTCAAACCATGACAGTTCAACCGAATGTCACACGTAAGAACATGAGTTGCACTTCATTGACCCTATGTATGTCTAGGCTCGTAACATCTAACTAAAGAAGTCTAAGACTCATTAAAACAAGCTCTAACTCACTCACACGCTCCATCGAGGTTGAGTCAAGATAGAGATGTTGGTTTCAAGAGTCTATCCTAGATTGGAGTTCTAGCTTAAATTTGAAACTAGGTACTATACTCATACTAGCCCACCTTGTATCCTCATTCGCTCAACCAAGGGTGATCGTCTCAAGGAAACCTTAAGCTAGCAAGAGCCCTATGGATGCCCAACAATGATGCTCTAGGAGTTTGGAGGGGGGTTTATATAGTTTTTTGAATGAATTTGGACCCTTGGATCTAGAGAAATCAACTCTCAACTCTAGGATCACTACTTTCGATTACAAATGTTTGATTAATCAAATCAATGGCTTGGAATTGTTCATTCTATCAAATCTAGTGTAAAGGAGTGAAATTTAGGCGCATTCATTCTCCACCATTGGATATGGGGATGATCTCGACCGTCGGATCAGTGCTGACATCAATTCAGATAAGATATTCCACTATTTTTAGAGAAAAGTTGCATTATTGATCTTTAACTGTCAAAAAAGTCTTCTTTGATTAAAAAAACTCGTTGATTCTCCTTGATTTAAGAATAAGTTCATCTCCACCCTTGAATATGAGCTCATCTTGATCGTACAACATGGCTCAATCAGCTTTCACCATGTGGCAGCCCTTCAACCCTTCAATTTGCTTAAACTAGAAAACTGTGGTGACCTTGAAAACTGGACTTTGTGCTCTTTGACCCTCCAAAAAAGCTTTGATGAAGATGAAACTTTGTAGAACTATGTTTCCAAAGATCTCCTTCAGGAATATGCAGAAAAAACTTTTATCTAAATCTACCTTATACACATTTGACTACATTTGGAAGCTTGCAAGGTGGCATTAAGGTGTCTAGGAAACTTTGATAGCTTTGAAACTTTGTACAAATATGTAACCACATATGCTCTTTATAGATGCCAAACCATATGGCTAACAAAAATTCCTATACAAGTTTTGTAGGATCTACGTGAAAAAATTACATTTTTTACAAAATGCACATGGCATATCAATGTGCTAGAAAATCCATTTACATGTGAAATTTTGGCTATACACTGCCTTTGATAGGCTTTACAAGTATATGAATTTTCATGTGATTTGGAGATATTGAAATTTTTGCCCTAATTTCCAAAGTTTGAGCAGCTTTGACCGCTATCCTAGATTTGCTCGATTTCTTCCAAAGTTTGCATGTGAACTCCCTTTGACATCCTTGATGCATCTTGGACTTCTCAGGGAATTCTGTCTACCTTCACTGAATGTGTTTCCTGTAGGCCTTCATGAGTGAGAGAGGAGAGAAAATCTCGACGACATTCCCCCCCACTAAACCTACGATTCCTCCGGAAGCGCCACTCTAGCATCTGTGAAAAACAAAATGTTCTAGGCATCAAATTCTTTTATAGGCAACATAAGAAACATGGAAGGAAAATTGATTATATGCATGAATGAGTAGGTAACCTGACATGAAGCAAAATTTGCATGAAATAAAGAATTGAAACAGGCAACATGAATATGCATGAACAAATAGGCAACATATATGCAAATGAACAAGCAACATTGACAACAAAAAAGAAAACAATCAAGCATCAATATGAAGTGGAAGTGGATGTATTGAGTCGTTTTAAGCATCATTTCCTCTTATCTTGAAGAAAAATTTGTACCTTTTTCATAAAGTAATCTACCTTAAATACGATTATAAACAAAGATTTAGGATTTTCAAGAGACATCTTTCATCTTTAGCTTATTTTAGATCAACTTATTTCCTACATAAATATGAATATGCTCTTTCTCTAATAACATGCAAGGAAATCTAACTAAACTCCACTAATGCATAAATCTTCCTATATAGCCCGTGCTCTATTCTTGTATGCCCTTAGCTACCTTTGGCTTGCTCTCTCTCTCTCTCTCTCTCTCTCTTTTGTGATGAGGATGATGATGATGATGATTCGACCACTTTATGGTTATGATCACTTTTTTGGGGTGGAAGAAAGTGTAAACTTCCTGGTAACATGTAGAAGGTTTTTTTTTTTTTTTTTTGATGACGGGGAAAAATTAAACCCCGATACAAGGTACAACCATTTTTTATGACGGAGAACAGTCATTTAAGCTCCGATACAAGTGTTGTGAGGTGGACTAAGGATGTAGAAACATGCAGTAGCAGGAGCTAGGACTTAAACAATTATGCTTTCGATACAGGATACATATGCATGTTTATATATGAAAGTCATGTCACCAAAATAAACCTCCAAATCTACATACCCTATCTTTCCATAATCCTAGATTATAAGCGATTTCTTAGTAGATAAATTACTACTTAAGATACAATTTTACACATGTAGAGAAATCATCATTTGTCCTTTTTGACTCAAGTGATGTGGATATGCAATGCAATGCAAAGACTGAAAACAAACATGCATGAAACAAGAATGGAGAAAAAAGTAGAATGAACTTGAAAAAAAACAAAGCAACATGAACCTGAAAAATCAATGATATTTTTATATGTTTTCACATATTTTTTCTTTTATTTTTATTTTTATTTTTATTTTTTAGCTTTTTATTTTTATAACATGGATACTCCTGTTTATGAATCGGCCTCATTGTTGTCATCTTCTTCAATGTCCTCATCCAAAATGTACTCATCATTATCACGTTTCTTGAATAGCTTTATCCTTTTACCTACAATCAAAGTTTTTAGTGCAACACCATTTAATTCACAAAGAGCATATGTACCATTGTTGTTGAATTTTGATACAATGTATGGCCCAAACCACCATTGAGTGAGCTTTTTGCGTGCATCATATTGAGAGTCAAATGTACTATCATAAATGAGCACCCAATCTCCTACTTCAATTGGTTTAGGACGCAATCGATGAGTTTTATCAAAATAATGCTTGTTCTTCATTCTAGATTCTCTTAATTTTTCAATGGCATCATCAAGTCTTAATTTACCTTGTTCTAATTGTTTAATGCGCAAACTCACAAAATCATCAGTATACATGTTTTCAGACCAAGGCAAATTTGACCACGCAGAAATATGAGACTGAATTGGAAATAATGGTTTTTGACAGTACATGAGTTCAGCAGGCATATACCCAGTAGACATGTTGGTTGGATGCGAGATATCAAACCAATATCCACTATTGTCCCGCTCAACAATGAATTCTATCTGAAATTTTGATCATATGTAGCTCCAAACATGAATCGAGGTGCACAATCACTACAAGCATGCTCATGACCTTGAGCAACAATAGGTTTCTTTCTAATTGAAAATCGATTCCTAGGATGATTCACTCCTACCGTCATGACTTGAAGTGATTGCATTCCATCCTTAGACTTAAATCTAGCATAGGTAGACCCATCATCCATGGCTTTAGTTTCCATACGACTCTCACAAATAAAGGGTTGATCTAAGAGAACTTCATAGGAGCAGTTATCTTGAATAAAAAAGTGAAACTCTTTTGTGATTCCTCCTATGGATATGGGTACACTAGCACAAGCTCCATACATGGTACCTACACCATTATCTGCAGTTCTCATACGCCATCCACAATCTTTATCTATGGGCCATCGAAACTTATCATAGACTTCTCTTGAAATCACATTGATTTCGGAGCTGGAATCTACTAATGCATTTACAGTGATAGTGTTCTTATCATTTCCTATTTTAACATGCATCTCTAATGTACCTCTAGACCAAATTTTTCTTTTAAAGTGACTTTCAGGATTGTTTTCATGATTTTCATGGTCAGGTTGAATAGGTCCTAAGAAATTTTTATTAACATTTACTTCATCATCATCAAACCCCTCTTCATCAAATTCATCAAAGTTTAAGGCTTCATTCATAGCTTGATCTTGATCTAGAGAATCTTGCATCTCAGTATCTAGATTAAGCGGAAACCTCTTCCTTTTAATTAGGCTGATAAAGTTATCTTTGAAAACAGGCTTTGCAATAGAGAAAACTTGTTCTAAAGACATAGTCACTTGACTCTTAAGCAAAATGTCATCTAAAATCTCCATAGGATCTATTTTTCTCTCAATTTCTGAAATCAAGATGGCTTTAGGTTTTCTCTTTGGTTTCTTTTGTTTTTGCTCAAGATCTTGTTTCTGTTCATGTTCTCGTGTTTGGTCTTTAGTTTGTTTTGATTGTTCTTGTATATCTAAATGCTTTGGTTCTGTTTCTCTTTGCTTTGTCTTCTTCCCTTTTTGTTTCTCCTCTTGTTTTTGTTCATTGGGTTGTGATTCTTGTTTTTTATCTTTGGATTGTGATGTTTCTCCCTGCTCTATGATTGTTTCTATTCCCTCTGAGGTTTGTTTTCGAGTCACTCTTCTTTCACTAGGCTCAACTTCATCTCTTTTTTGTTTTTCTTCTACATTGGATATGTGAGAAATAAGAGATTGATCTTCTATTGGTGATTCCCAAGCCGTTATTCTCCTAATCTCATCTCGTGCTCTTACTAAAGCCTATATGGAAAAGTCACCTTCCTTTGTGGGTTTACTTGATTCTACTTGTTGTTCAATCAAGAGCTTCTAGTTTCACTCCTCTAGTTCCTACGTCCGTTATGGTTATATTTTCATAGTGTTTTCTCATTCCTCCCTTACCATAATTTCCTTGCAAAGGTAGCCTAGATCGATAGTCACAGATTTTCTTATCTATGTCTATTACTAGTCGTTGCTCCTTAGCAGTCTTCAATAGTTCACAATCTCTCAAAAAGTGCTCTAATGAATTACACCAAGGACACTGAGGGCCACACACAAAACCATTTTGATTTTGAGGATTTTGATTAACTTGTGGTGGGAAATTTTGAAATAGGATTTTGTTGATAAGGTATTGCTTGAACATGATAATTAGGATTTTGATAAGATAATTGATGTATTTGAGGAGCTTGGGGAGCAACATGTGGTACTTGAGGTGCAAGAGGAGCTTTCATAGTATACGGTTGATGATTTTGAAAATTTTGATTTTGAGGATTTTGAAAAGCTATTTGAGAAGCTTGAGGATACATGTTTTGATACATTTGAGGATTTTGCATATGCGGAAGAGGATTTTGCATTGAAGGATTATGCATTGGAGGAACTTGATATGCTTGAGTAGGAGCTACTTGTGGATTTTGATTGGTAGCTATAACATGTTGATTAGACTCTTGAAAAGACATTGGGTTCATTTGATTTTGGAAAGTTTTGGTGTAATTAGATTGTAAAGCATCTATAGTCTTGGCCAAATTGGATTGTGTAGCAATAAGACTTTCCATTTGCTTAGTGAGAATTTCCACTTGAGATTGTTCAACTACACTTTTATTTTCCTCTACTTTAAAACCTTGAGTAGGCTCCATCATTTGAGGAATAGGAGTAGAGTCAAAAAGCATAGCATGGGATTGGCGAAGATGTGCACGATACTGTGAGAAATCCAGTGCAACACTCAAGAATGATGATGATGATATGATGAGGATGAAAAATATGAAACAAAGGATATGGATCACAACCTCCCAACAAGATCAGAAGCAAATGCCATGTAGCATTTCACGTCGGGTTCAAATGTGGAGGTGATCGCAATCCGGGTGGATCAGGTCCGGTCGTGGCACACACAGGGTGTATGAAGCTAATGAATGTTGGAAGGTTTAAGGACGTGAAAGTGAAATTAATGTTGAGTATGGAGAAGAGAGAGATGTTGAAATGATTATGGGAATAGGAATGTAGGAGTGCAAGTTAGATTTATGAACATGAATGATAAGAATGAAAGAGAACCATATACACGAATCAAATTTGGAAGGAAGTGTTGGAGATAGATGTCTGTGGAAGCACGCGAACAGCACAAGCAAGAAGAAGAAGCTTGGAGCACAAACACACAATACTGAATGTATTACTAGAGAATGTACAAAGATAAGTAGCCCATTAGGGCAATAGGCGTATATACAAGCCGGGGGAAAAAAACCTCCTAAAGAGGGAAAAAAGTGCCCCGGCGGTCCTAGTGTGTTCACACACATCACTACCTAAATATATCAACAAATCCCCCCTGGGAGTGATGCGGTGAACAAGAATCTGGCACTCATGTATAAGGAAGTGCCAAGCTATGTGGAAATCACTCCACAAAAGGAAGTAAGCCCAAAGCTTTGCGGAAAGCTTCAAACTTCTCCCTAGGCAGAGCCTTCGTGAAAAGGTCTGCAATGTTCTCCTACGTGGGCACATATGCCAAGCTGATCTCCCCAGCAGAGAACCTCTCCCTGACATAGTGATAATGCACCTCAATATGCTTAGTGCGAGCATGGAACACAGGGTTCCTCACAACTGCTAATGCGCTCTGACTCTCAATGAAGATGGTGGTGGCAGAAGCGTGGCCAACACCCAAATCAGCCATAAGGCATCTGAGCCACACACACTCAATAGTCGCTGTGAAAGCTTCCCTATACTCAGCCTCACAACTGGAAGTGGCCATAGTAGGTTGCTTCTTACTCAACCAAGATATACATGAGCTACCAAGCATGAAGCAACAACCACTGGTGGACACACGAGTGTCATAGCAACCAGCCCAATCTGAGTCAGAAAAAGCATGCAAATCTGGTGGTAGTGATCCCCCCTTGGGATAAAACAACCCAAGTAGCCGAGTACCACTCAAGTAGTGAAAGATGCGCTTAACCGCCTTCCAATGCGTGACTCCTGGGCAATGCATAAACCTGCTCATCTGTGAGACAGCAAATTGAATATCTAGCCGAGTAATGCATAAGTAAATCAAGCATCCAACAGCCTGCTGATAGAGAACAGCATCAAATGCATCTCCAACATCATGAAGACTCGATTGTAAACCTGTCTCCATAGGAGTGGCAATAGGCTTACAGTCTTCAAGGCCAAAACGCTGCAATAATGTGTCAATATATTTCGTTTGACACAAAGCCATTCCACCATCAACTTGTAGAAATTGAATGCCCAAATAGTGATGCAAATGCCCCAAATCAGACATCTCAAATGAGGCATGCAAATCAGCCTTGAAATCAGCAATATGCTTCTTAATAGGACTAGTGAGCAGCATGTCATCAACATAGACAACAATGATCAGAAGCACATCATTAGCACGCTTAACATATAAGGTGCTTTCAGTTGGACTGTTCTCAAAACCATGTGCAACCAGATAGGCATGTATCTTCTCATACCAAGCACGTGGTGCTTGCTTTAAACCATATAATGCCTTCTTTAACCTGCACACCTCGTTTTCATGCCCTTTCTGCACAAAGCCACGGGGCTGAAAAACATACACTTCTTCATGCAAAATCATCATTTAGAAATGCTATTTTTATGTCCAACTGATGTACATTCCAGCCATGATGGGCTGCAAGTGCATAAATGCTCCGAACAGTAGTCATACGGCATGTAGGTGCAAAGGTCTCGTCAAAATCAATGCCTCTTTCCTGTGCATAACCCTTTGCAACAAGCCTAGCCTTATACCTGTCAACTGTACCATCAGGCTTACGCTTCAGCTTGTATACCCACTTAGTGCCAATGGCCTTCTTGCCAGGAGGCAAGTCACATAAAGACCATGGACCATTCTTCATTATAGCATCATATTCAGATTGCATATTAGCCATCCAATTTTGAATTCTGTGCTTCATCAAAAGAAACAAGCTCATTCTCATAACAAAGACTAGACGTTGCCATAGCATAGCAATCTGATGCAAAGGAGGCACTATGAGAGCTTGAACGAGTACGATATGAGAAAGGTGCATCTAATTTGTTGTCAGGCAAAGTCTGCACCAGCCATTTTGGCATAGTTTTTGCCTGCTCAATATCAACTCTCTCATCAACAAGTGCATCATGTAAATCTGCATCAGAAATGGAATGATCTACATCATCATATGAAACCTGCAAAGGCTGAGAAGTTGCCTCATTAGGACCAGCACTAGAGTGTCCACCTGTAAAAAGAGGCATCAAAGTATCATACATGTCTTTGGAGCTAATAGATGTCTCCTTAGTACACGAAAGCAATGGCTTAATAGCATCTTCCACAAAGACAATATCATGGCTAACCAAAATGTGCTTAGTCTGTGGATGATACAGACGATAGCCTTTACTTTCATAACTATACCCAACAAAAATACATTTTACTACCTTATCATCCAATTTTCTGCGATGTTGTTCAGGCACTAGTGCATATGCCAAACAAACAAAAACACGCAGATGAGCAACAGATGGCTTGCATTCATGCCAAGCCTCATATGGAGTGATAGACTGTAGCGCTTTAGTGGGACACCTGTTCAGTACATATGCTGCACACATGACAGCTTCAAGACAGAAACTATGTTGTAAAGCTTGACTCTTGACCATGCACCTCACCATCTCCATGAGTGACTTGTTCTTTCGTTCAGAAACTCCATTCTGTTGAGGTGTATACGGCACTGTACACTGGTGTTTTATCCCACACTCAGCCAGAAATGCATTAAAATCAGAAGACATATATTCCCCCCCTCGATCAGAACGGAGGGTGCCCATTTTACATGCTGACAGATTTTCAGCCAAAACCAAAAACTGTTTAAAGCACATGAACACTTCGGACTTTACTTTGAGTGGATATACCCATGCATGCTTGGAAAAATCATCAATGAAAGTCACGAAGTAAAGGTAATTTCCAAAAGAGGGTGTCTACATAGGACCACAGACATCACTATGTACAAGCTGCAATTTCTGTGTAGCCCGAACTGAACCATCTTTTGGAAAGGAGAAACGCTGCATTTTGCCCAAAATACAGCCTTCACAAACATGTTTTCCAGGTGCCTCAAGTTTGGGCAAAGAGGACACCATTTCAGATTTCTGCACGCGTAGCAAACTAGCAAAACTCAGATGACCAAAGCGTGCATGCCAAAGCTTTGCATCTGACATAGCCTGAGAATCATTTACTGCACATGCCAAATCATTTTGAGATCTTTCATAGTCTATGAGCTTATACAGCCCACAACATAAAATGCCAGAAGCAATAATAACATCGCCATTTGACAGATCATGAACTGTACATCTATCATCAACAAATTTCACAACCAAGCCAATCTTGGCTAATGCAGAAGCTGATAACAGATTCTTCTTGATCCCTGGCACAAATAAAGCATCTCACAAAGTGAAAGAACTACCATCAGCAGTAGTCAAAATGATCTTATCAAATCCCATAACAGGATAAGAGGAGTTGTTGGTGCATGTAATAGTGTTCCTTGTAGGGGCAGGCTAGAGTGAAGAGAAGAAACTGCGCTGCGAGGTAATATGTTTGGTCACCCCACTGTCAAAGTACCAAACATCTGAGTCTACTACAGACATGCATTGATCATGAGAAGATGGGTCAAAATTGCAGACAGTAGTAAACGCCCATTCTTCTTCCTGCACAAGATTTATAGACTCTGTTTTTGGTGTAGAGGCCTCTACAACAACCATTCCAGCATCTTTCTTCTTTGCCTCTTTAGCAGCCAGTTTTGGACAGTTCTTTATGACATGATCATTCCCTTTACAATACTTACAAAACAAATTCTGCTTTTCTGATTTCTTCTCATCTTTATCTTCCTTCTTCGAATATGCAGAATTAGCAGATTTCTGCTTACTAGTTGAAGAGCTCCATTTTCCTTTGCCCTTCTCACTAACCAGGAAAGCTTGATCTGCAACTCGCATAATGGACCTGTTTTGCCTGGACTGATCTTCCTGCAACAGAACAGAGACTAACTCCTCAAATGACAAGGCATTTGGATTGCCTTTCATCATCAACCGAAGAGTAGAAGCAAAACTCTGATATGAATCAGGAAGACCATTCAGAACGGCCTACACAAGTGAGTTATGTGGTATAACCTCATTAGCAGAAATCAACTGCTCCTTCAAGTCTTTGATCTTTGTTAGGAAACTGTCCATAGAATCACCTTCATTCATGTGCTCACTCTCCAACTGTTTTCGGAGGCAAGCAACACAAGCCTCATTCCTAGCTTGGTACAATGTGGTAAGTGTATCCCAAGCATCCTCAGCTGTTCTACAAGAGCGAATGTGAGGAATAATGGCACGTTTGACAGACAAAGATATCAATGCATGTGCCTGGGCATCTCTGCCATCCCAACGAATCTGCTCTATAGTAGGTGCAGCAGAAATAGCAGCACGAACACGAATCTGCGAAATATCATCTTTGACACCATCTTCATCAGCTCCATCACCTGTATTTGCAGTACCTGTAGTCAGAGGTGTAACTGGACGTCTTTCAACACCCTGCACAATGTTCCACAATCCTTTTGCAACCAATACATGTTGCATCATATGAGCCCATAATGGGTAGTTGGTACCATCCAACTTATCCTCAACAGCCAACATACGGAATACATCACTGCTTTCAGCCATGGCCGGTGACTAAAATACCTTGATGCAGAAAATTGACTGTATCTCAAAAAGTTGAACAGAACTGCCCCAACGAATTCTGCTAGACCTATAGCAGACTTCGAGACGCTTATACTGTCGAACAGAAACTGGTATATACCTTTGCCACAAAAAGACAAAATAGCTTGCACAAGCGCTGTGATAATGCGTTCGGAGGCCTAAACGAGCTCAGATCGCGATTTCGGCATGACACAGCAAAGCTGTTTTGATCAATGAAACACCCTGAGTATACTCACCAAATTTTGTGCGAATCTGAGACTGCAAACGGAGGAGTGTCGATGGCACCCTAGATGAAGCGACGACCTGCTCTGATACCAATTGTTGGAGATAGATGTCTATGGAAGCACGCGAACAGCACAAGGAAGAAGAAGAAGCTTGGAGCACAAACACACAATATTGAATGTATTACTAGAGAATGTACAAAGATAAGTAGCCCATTAGGGCAATAGGCATATATACAAGCCAGGCAAAAAAAAACCTCCTAAAGAGGGAAAAAAGTGCCTCGGCGGTCCTAGTGTGTTCACAGACATCACTACCTAAATATATCAACAGGAAGAATGGTCCATTGAAGGAGCTTCTTAAACACTTCCTAATTCTAATCCATATGCATGGTCTTCTTTGGATGATATGTATGCATGACGAGAATAGATGGAATCCTTACACATAAATCAGTTTCGAAAGGAAGAATGGTCCAATATTGGAGCTTCTTATACACTTTCAGAAACTAATCAATATGTATGGGTATGTATGGATTATATGCATGCAAGTGAATTATGATGATAGAGTTTAATCACAAGCTCAATGAAACATCCTCACTGGTTCAATGCAATACTGCGGAGCCTTCTCACACATAAAAGAAAATAGAAGACATGTAAAAATACTTAAGAGACTGAGAGACAAGAGACAAGAGACAAGTGACAAGTGACAAGTGACATGAATTAAAAGGATTTGAATTAAGATACATGTATAAGATCGTCGTGATACGTCAAGCTAAGCAGTCTACTGATCAAAGGCGGTTTCGACCCTCAAACCATGACAGTTCAACTGAATGTCACACGTAAGAAGATGAGTTGCACTTCATTGACCCTATGTATGTCTAGGCTCATATCGTCCAACTAAAGAAGTCTAAGACTCATTAAAACCAGCTCTAACTCACTCACATGCTCCATCGAGGGTGAGTTAAGATAGAGATGCTGGTTTCAAGAGCCTATCCTAGATTGGAGTTCTAACTTAAATTTGAAACTAGGTACTATACTCATACTATCCCACCTTGGATCCTCACTCGCTCAACCGAGGGTGATCGTCTCAAGGAAACCTTAAGCTAGCAAGAGCCCTATGGATTGTTGGTGTAACACAATCAACAATTGAAGTTTTGATGAAGAATTGAAGTCAAGGACTGAAGAAAAGATCAAGTTATGCAGCATGAAGGAAGTGCATATCCAGAAGATGAAGATGTGTACACATTTGTACATTAATTTAGAGTTAGCTCACTTATACTTTTAAAATAGTTATGAGCTTGTAAATATTTGACTATATATACAAGGAGAAATATCGGGGCAAATATGAGAGAGTGTGTAAGCACAAGATTTGAGAGGAATTAGATATCATTAGACATTTTAGAAGTGAGTCAGATCTCTCTCATCACTCAGATATATATTTTTCAGAAATGAAGAAATGTTGCGCCTGATTTTTCTGAGTGTTCTCTTCCTGTGCTTGATCATTTCAAGAATCCTTTTGTAGAAGTTTAATTCCATAGTTAATGAGTCTATGGTTAAAATTTAAGAGCCTAATTGTAAACAAGCTGAGAGAATTATGTGTAGGAACATTTGTATGTGAAGAACTGTTGAGTGTCTTCTGAAACAAGCGCAATCTCGATGGTCAAAGAAGTGATCAATTCTCAGTGCACAGTGTAAAGATTTGCACAAGTGAGGAATCAAAATTTAAGTTGGAAGGTAAGCCATCTATGGCTAAAAGCATTTGCATAAACGGGTTCTAGTTTGATAGAACCAAGTGTTAGAAGTTACAGGTGTCTGAATCGACTTCTCAGAAGAACAGTTTTAGACATAGCTGACTTGTTGAGATCATTTCTCAAGATCTACTGATTCTTTTGGAGTGATTTAACTTGGAGAAGGTGTGCAAACTATAGGAAACACCTTGTGCAAAGTTTTATCAAGAACTTTACACATTTGATAAGTCAATGAGAGAGTTATGTGCAGCAGACTTTCTGTGTAGTCATCTTCTTCATAGTTTGTTGAAAATTTTAGAAGTAGAGTATTGATCCTCCAAATTGGTGAAGGTTTTGAGTTACTTTTGTTATAGAGGTGCTCTAACTTCAAGAGTAGCTTGATCTTTTGGAGATTGACATTCTCCATTAGTGGTATCAGAGCAGGAAGCATCAAAATTGAAAAAAGGAGGACCTCGACTGCTGCAGCTGTAAAGAATTCAACACTTGAAGGTTCAAAAGGTGAAAGCCTGAAAGCAAAACTTGAGAAGGAGACCAGAAGTTATCAAGAAGGTCAAAAGGAACTTCATTCAAAGTAAAGGTACATCTATTACTCATAAAATTTGAAGAATTCAATACACAGGTGAAGAAACGATGGGAGATTCTCTTCAAATAGAGAAGTTGGATAGAGAGAACTATCCAGCATGGTCAATGAGGATGGAAGATCATCTTATGAGCAAAGACTTGATAGGTTATATTACAGGTGAAGAAGAAAAGCCTCAGTTCAGATATCCTAGTGTTCCAACTAGGGAGGATTTATCAGATTTGAAGACTTGGATGAAGAGAGATGCTCAAGCCAGGAGCATTATCTATATGGCAGTTAATGACTACTTGCTACCTCACATTAGAGGTCTTGAAAGTGCAAGTGATATATGGAATGCTTTGGGAGAGTAGTTCCAAAACACCACAAAGTCAAGGAAGGCATCCTTGTGGGTAGAGTTTACCACATTCAAGAAGAAGGCCTCTCAATCCATCTCAGATTATGTAACAAGAATGAAGGACATTGCAGATGCATTAGGAACAGTTGATGAAGATATTGAGGAGGATAAATTGGTAAGGCAAATCCTCACAGGTTTGAGAGGTGATGACAAATGGAAGCCATTCATTTTGTCTACTTAAGTATCACTAGATCATTTTACTCCTGATTTAAATCAGTTGCTAGGACACATGCTAACCTTTGAGCAGGATATCAAAGGTGAAAGTGATAAGAGTGTAGGTCAAGCAATGTATTCAAAGGATAAGAAGAAGAATATCAAAGGGAAGCAACAAGCAAATGAAGATGAAGGTACAACTAGCCAAGCTAACTTCCTAAGAGGAAGAGGAGGTGGCAAAGGTAGAGGAAGATGCAGAAGTAATAAAGATGCAATAAAGCTTGTTGGATTTGTGATAAGACAAATCATTTAGCTAATGACTGTTGGCATAATACTCAGAATAATGGTGGATATAATCAGAACTTTAATTCAAGAGGAAGAGGTGGTAGAAATCAAACAGGTAATTTCAGAGGTAGAGGTAGTAGAGGCTATTTTGGAAGAAATGCAGGTAGAGGATTCCAAAGCCAACAATACAACAATACCTACTACAATTATGCTTCAGATCAGAAGAAGGATTTAACATTGATAATGAATGAAGCTTGTGAAAGGCAAAATGAAGATCAAAGAGTCTTTCACATTGACTCAGGGTGTAGCAATCACCTGAGTGGCAATATAGCTTTGATGACTGATTTGGAGAATAAGGTAATTAATCATGTAGTTCAAACAGGTGACAATAGAAAGCACAATGTGAAGTCAATTGGATCAGGGAAGGCCAAGGATGGAAGTACTCTTCTAAGTAAGGTTTTGTATGTTCCTATAATTCCAAAGAATCTGATAAGTGTAGAACAAATTGTTCAAAAAGGATATGAAGTTAGATTCACTAATGAAGGAGTTTTTGTGGAAGACCCTAGCAATGGGTATAAACAAATTGTTTTAGGGAAGAAAGAAGGAAGATTGTTCACATTGAAGATTCAAGGTAATGTTGGATGCCTTGTACACTTATGGAGGACATAAGATCTCTAAGTTAGATCTTTGGCACAAAAGGCTTGGACATTTCAATGAAAGAGGTATTAAAGATATGGTTAACAATGGTTCAGTGCTTGGATTGCCTAATGTTGCAGGTCAGCATATGGCATACAGATGTGAGGCATGTCAATTAGGTAAGGCTGATAAGCAATCTTATTCCAAGCATGGTTTTATGTATTCAGAGAAGCTTGAATTGGTACACATAGATGTGTGGGGACCATCAAAGGATTTCAGCATCAATGGTTCAAGGTATTATGTGATTTATGTTGATGATGCTACCAGATGGATCACTATTTATGTGATCAAAGATAAGTCAGAAGTGTTCAATACATTTAAACATTATCATGTGTATGCTGAGAGAATTAAAAGTCATAAGTTGAACAAACTAAGGTCAGATGGAGGGGGAGAGTATTTCTCTAATGAGTTCAGTGATTACTTGTGGAATGTAGGTATAAAAAGGGAAATTACTTACAGGTACTCTCCTCAACAAAATGGTGTAGCAGAAAGGAGGAATAGAACTCTTGTTGAGTTTGCAAGATCCATGATGAAGGAGAAAAATTGCCCAAATTATTTGTGGGCTGAGGCTGTAAATACAGCCACATATTTGGTCAATAGATTACCATGTAAAGCTTTGCAGGGTATGACACCATATGAGGCATGGTGGGGTAAGAGACCTACTCTAGATCATTGCAAAGTATTTGGATGTTTGGCATATGCATATGTGCCATCTCAATTAAGGCACAAACTAGAACCTAAAGCTGAAAAGTATGTGTTCATTGGATATGAGGATAAACATATGGGATATAGGTTGTGGAGTCCATCCACAAAACAATTTCTTGTGTCAAAGGATGTTACATTCGATGAGCAAGGTACTTGGTATGCAGGTACAATCAATATTTATGCAGGTGATGAAGAAGTTGTGAATCAAAAGAAAGGTAAATCAAAGGTTTAGATATTTGATGAAGAGGAGAACAATGAAGTACAGGTTGAAGTTGAAGAAGTGCCAAGGTTTGATCCAGAATGTGATGAACCAGAAACCTTAAGGAGTGGAGAACTCAGAAGGTCATCAAGACACAAATGGCAACCTACAAGGGATAGCTATGACACTTCTTTTTTGGCTACCAAAGATTATGCTTATATGATAAAGGCAGATGAAGACCCTTCTACATATGAAGAGGCAAAAGGTAAGGGAAATTGGGAGAAAGCTATGCAGGAAGAGTTTGATGCATTGATGGAAAATCAGACATGGGATTTGGTTCCTAAACCAAATAGTCAGAAGATCATTGGATGTAAATGGGTCTACAAGACAAAGAGGTTTGCAGATGGAAGTGTGTCTAGATATAAAGCTAGACTTGTTGTGAAGGGTTTTGCTCAGACATATGGTATAGATTATGATGAGACCTATAGTCCTGTGGCAAAGATGACAACCATCAGGACACTCATAGCTATTACTGCATGTAAAGGTTGGAAATTATGTCAATTAGATGTGAAGAATGCTTTTCTAAATGGTTACATTTCAGATGATGTTTTCATGGAGCAACC